>SMDT01000551.1:0-160798 GCA_005392925.1 Aquilaria sinensis
AGTCACTAAGGAGCTCTAAGCTAGGCTCTAAGAGCTTGGCAAGTTGGACCACATAAGATGGCTACCCTGTAAAATAAGTTAAGGGTAAGATGGGTAAGTTTTGAGAGGAGGTGATGAGCTACTCTAGGACTCGTAAGTGGGACTTAAGGGATGTAAAGGATTCGAGATATGAGGGCTAGTGTCTCAAGTACCTCCACTATTTGAGCTCATGATAGGAGTAAGACATGTAAGGTGTAAGAAGTCCCACGGAATATGTATGGTGTGTATCATTATTTATGCATTGCATATTTTTCATATTATTGTCTTGTGTTGATTGTTGGTTGGTTGCTTGTTTGTTGTGTGCCATATTCCATGCTTGCTTGCTATCTTCTTTGCAGGTACCCCAAGGGACCCTTATTGAGTACATTTATGTACTCCCTCCCTTAAGTTTGTTGTGTAGGTTCTAACACTGGGCCTAACAACTAAGCGGGTAGTTGTGGGCTAAGTTTCCCCTTTTTACAGGTACTTATTCTCCAGTATCCTTGAGATTCTAAGTTTAATTGAGAGCTAACCCTTGTACTAACTAAGTGTTATGCCTTTATAGTTGAGAGGCTATGTCACACCACACACAGGCACTAGCCTGTGCACTTGTAGTGTTACTCAACTGTGCTACCAATGCACTAACACTTATGTGCAACTATTACACTTATAATGGTTTATAAGTAACTTTATGGCTTGGCTATGTTCCTCATTCTTGCTCAAAAACTCTACTCATATGGCTAAGGCCTAGGAGGTGCCCCAGGAGGCCAACCAAGTAGTTTTAGGTCATTACTTGTAGCATAAGGAAAGGTTTGAGTAGTTACTTGCAACACAAGGCAAGACTTATATACCTTCATTGTTAAGTGTTTGGGGAGTGTGCTCATCAAGTGTGGCATTTCAATGCATGGCAACCAAGAAGCCCATGTCAAATCAAGTTTTGAAAACATAAGCTTTTCATGACTCATGCACATTCTGCACAACAAGATCCAAGAGAGGTTTACACATTATGGTTAAAACCAAAAGTACTCATATCATAAACTTAACATTCCATTCATAAAACTTATATAATAGTTTCATAAGTCATCTGAGGCTATGTACACAAAATATCCTCCACACAAGTACTTACAACCTTAGAATATTACCAAGAGTACTCAAAATACAAAGTGGCCATTAGTTATGCATTACATATCCAAGTTCTTAATAATACTCGAGAGCTACCTTAAGTGGATAATACAAAATCAGGGTTTCTAGGAAAAGTCCTACAACTTCACCCATAATCAAGAGTGCCATCCACAAAACTAATGCCCATGAACACACATCCATACTCTAAACTTGTCCCATGCCTACACAAGCTTGCAAAACTCAAACACATGAGTTTGGGCAATAACCACAAGACTTACACTATGTACATATTAAGCTAAGCTCTGGGTTTAGTACATACCTTGGCACAATAGAACACACTAGCTTAGCACACAAGAAACTAATCAAGCTCAAAACCTTTTTCTGTAACGTACACAAAATAGGGCATGAGTTTTACAACTTAGTAAGGAATTCACTACAGTTCTTTGAGCTTATTTAGTTAAGCTCGAAGGCTTAACCTCCCATATTCAAGCTTTACCTGCAAGAAAGGCAAGAAAACACCAAAACACAATATATACAATAACACATACACATAACATCTACTTCTAATAAAGGTTAGCAAGCAAAAACATCACAACAAAGCACACAACTCACACACCACACACAATGTCCTTCTTAGCCAAAAGCCAACTAGCAAGTACACACATAATTTGCCATGAAGCTTCATACTCGATATCACCCATTCCATTAGATCTCCAAGTTCAACTATAGGTTGACTTACCCATATTGAACATTAGTACTTGCCATTAGTAACTAGCTAGCCACCATTTCACATAAACCTGAAGGTATCACATAAGCCCCTATAGTATTCTAAGATCATTTAGCTCAAACTACTATCACTTAGAAGCCAAAATACTAACTTGAACATGGAACAATACCAAAATCAAGTAGTATATCGTGAATCCTTACCAATTTCTTGCTTTGAACTCTCGGCCAACTTGAATCTCCAAGACTACTTTTGAAAACTCAATTACAAGGTTGCCAATGGCCGACAACACCAAATGTAAGCTTGATTCTTCAATTCAAGCCCTAATTGCTAAGTTTTTCCATGAAATCGCCAAGAACCCGACCCTTCCTTGCCAAGAACAACAACCTTGACTTGCAAATGGAGCTTTGACCCAAGATTAGTGTTTTGGCTTAAGTGGAAGCATGCAATCTGGTTATGTGCCAAATGGCACAAAAATGAGGCTAATGCTAGCCCTAGTAAGCCCATTTCTTGCATGGCACATTTTGATCCTTGCATGAACTTTTCACAACATATTTAGCACCCGAAAGAATGTTCAATTTGGCCCTCTAGTTTTGTTTCTCACTACTAGTAGTTTGGTCCAATTTATAAGTACAATTCATACCCAATACATCTTGCGTAAGCACACACATGATATTTACCATTTTCCTTTGAGTCGCTCACTATTTTAATGCATTTACCTTGCATTTTTAGCATGGGCCAACCACTGAGGTAGGGTCCTGACAGGCTAAATGGTGCACAAGGATAAGAAAAAGGGCTTGCACTTGAAGTTTGATAGCTCAAAGAAGGGGCTTAAGTAATGGATCTTATTTAAGGATCTTTTCTTGTATTTATATAATACCTTGTGTACTAAAATGTTGCCTCGATTAGGAAACATTGTGGTGTTAAACCATTGAGTTACTTTTGGGTGCATACTAGTGTTGCAGATGTGCACAAACTATTACTTGAAGTTGAAGTAACTAGTATTTTGTTGTCTTGGCACATTTTAAGTATTTTAAATGGAATGCCCGAGCGTTATTTTCTGAAATGGTTTACTTAATTGTTTTCACCATTAGGGCAAATGCATGCATATATTCTTCCAGGGCAGGCTAAGGAACTAGTTGCATATAAATTGTTTTAAATTACCTACAGGTAAGGGTTTGCAAATAATAACTAAGTGGGATCACAATTCCAAAGAGCCTACAAGTTGAGTAGCTCGGGGTATTGGGACCCCACTCTGTGATAACTTTTCCTCCTTATTTGTTCAATTTGCAATTACAACGATGGGTGGAGTTTATAATGGGCCGAGTCACGATAGGATGGCTTCGATAGCCCCCAAATGAGTGGAATACATGTGGTGGTGTAGATGATGGTGCATCTGGGAGAGGGAAAGGTAGGGGCAGATCAAAAAGGGCCTGTCCCTCGGATTTGGCATTGCCATTGGCTGGTGACACCTACAAATACGAGAAAGGGATGAGGTGAGATGACGGGAGAATGCTAATGTAGCTACCAGTTGTGGAGTAGTGACTAGAGGTGGTGGTAACATCTAGATGATGATGGCAACACGAGGTGAAGTTTAGCTTTCTAGTGGGCAAGGTGACAAAAAAGTAAGGATAATAATGTTGTTTTTACCTTTTTTCTTGGTTGTATCTTAGGGTTTTTCTATTTGGTAAATTAGGTACCAACACTACTTACTTTTACTATGGTTTTCCTATCTTTTCTTTCTATCTCAAGCTCATACATATTTAATATCTGATTTGTACATATTATTGTTATATCATTGTTACTTGAATTTTTTTTATCCTGATTTTTTTTTCATTTTACTTTTTTTTGATTTGTATCTCTCATCGTGTGTATATATTGGAATTCATATATATTTTTCATTTGATTTGTATATATCGATGTTTTTTTGGGGAAGTGTTTTAATGCTTACACGTGTATTTTTGGGATGAAATGTTAAACTCATATGTATAATTGAATATAAGTATAGCATATCTTGGATCCCATTTATACATGCTGATTGGCTCTTATCCCAATTGGCATGTAGACCACCATATCATGTGGGCACTCAAGGTTCAATTCCTGGTTTGTGTAAGAGATTTCTTCTATTTGTAGTTAGTGAATGGGTTTAAGTCGTGTAAGGTAGGGTGTAGGGTATACTAGGTTGTGGAATAACTCTTGTCTCTATTCTCCTGCTATATTCTGAGTACCAGAAAAAGATATTATTTGTGCATATATGTCACATGTTCTATACATATTTATCATTTACTTTTTACAGCAAGTTTATACATAATATTGAATATACGATAATGATTGTACATTTAAGGCATGCTTGTCAGCCCCTAGAAAGCCTTCTAAGGCATGCTTTGATGAGGCATTGTCATGATATCAACCCATAATGGTTGCCTAGCACTTCACTTCCCAGAGTCGAGAACCATTCGTTAGCACCAAAGTAACCATGTGCACACTTTAGGATTCTTCAAGTCTAGCCTACTTGAGTGTGTCCTGAGTTGGGTCACTCCTTGGTCAAGATTGGTAGCAAAGGAAAGGTTGGCAAACCTTCCATCCTTGTTGCCATGTTAACACATATACCATGATGGCCAACACATGGCCAGCCCAATCGATGCTTATGATCCCACTTAGGGGCATTATATAGCAAGGATCCATGTATCTGCAAAGGTATATCCATTTTACCTCTAAGAGTTCTCAACTATCTTCATTGTAATCTAGCTTAAGAGTTAAAGACTCTTTTCCCAAGAAATATCTCGGGGCCTATTCTTCTGCTCCCATTTCTGTTTATCCTGCACATCCTTCATGGCAAGACTTTTGTCCTAAAGGAACTAAGTCAATAGTGGTCATGCCACAAGCACTCTAAGTTGTTTAACCACCAGGTTACATCTCTATAATATAATTTGTATACAGGTCATACATTATTTGTACTGATCCCTATTTTTCTTTGTAAAATTGAGTTTTGTACATATCTGATAGTATCTAGTTTATACGTGTCTCAAATTTTTATGAAAATTGGAATGTGATATGTTCACACTTATTTTATCCTATAATGAATAGTACTGATGTGTGTGTGTGTGTGTGTGTGTGTAATTCTTATTATTACCATACATTAATGTTACACAATAAGGCCTCAAGGGCCCAATAGGCCCTGAAAGCCCAGTAAGGCCCACAAAAGGGTTAGAAAATGGCCTAGAGGAGAACAACTCTTGTAACAAAGGAGCTCCACACCAGCAAGAGAGGGGTTAGAGTTTCAATCTACTGTAGAGAGAGGCCTTTGCATATTTCCTTTCTTTCATTTTAATCCCTAAAGTTTTCCAACGGATGGAGAGACATTTAAGGACAATACGAGATCAATTGTGATGTTGATAAATTTAGGGACAACACCTTCCAAAATAAAAAATTACAGGCAACTTCTCCATGTTTGATTTCTTTAGCATTTTTTTTTGCTTAAATTCATTTTTGTTCATGAGCTATCAATTTTTGTATTTTAGTGCTTAAATTCTAATGTTTGTCATTTTAGTCATTTTTCTCTTTTTTTTCTTTTTTGTTAATTTTTGTTTTTTTTTTTTTTTTTTTTTTTTTTTTTTTTTTTTTTTTGCAAATTTGATGTTAAACCCTTACTACTAGTAGCCTTTTCATTTACTCTATTGACTCTAAATTTTTTCTTTAATTTTTGTGCTAGTACTTAAGCATTAATTTTCTATAGGAAAGTTATTTCTATCTTTCAAGAGAACTTTAGTAATTATGATTTGCCTGATTTTGGCCATTACTTGAACTATCTCCAGACTTCACTCGGACTTTTAGGTTTAAACTGCTAATTTGTTCAATTTTTTGTTACTTTTTTGTATTTCAATGGTAAAAGACCAATTTTAGTTCTTGAAATCTCACATTTGACCATATTAATCTTAAAATTTTGTTGCATAGAAATTAGACATAATTTTAAATCAACTCTAATGCTCAATTTTTTTTTATTTTCATGGAAAAGTTTATTCTATTAATAGTTAAATTGACTTTTAATTATTAGAGGTCTAAACTTTCCTTTCTTCATCCTAAACTTTATTATTTAATGATTATTATACCATATTTATATTAAATGCTACCATAGATTGAATGACAGCAAATCTAGGATTTTTTGCTTTACCTTTTTAATCCTCATGCTTCTCTTTTGGAAAATAGACCCTCTGATTTGTAGTATTTGAGTTCTATTATTTGTCTTCCTAAGCCACAAACTTTGCTTATTTATGATCAAGTGCTCGAAAAACAAATTGTTACCGCAACACGTAGTTGATTCACCTAGTATAACTACTAATATTTAGCTAAAAAATTGAACGCTAATAAAGTATACAAGTATGGGTTAATTGCACGATTAGACCTTAGCTTTTAATTATTGTTCCAGTTTTCACCCGAACCTCCAATTTGCATGTTTTAACTTCGCAACCTCATTAAAATGTTCCATTTTGGCTCCCTTTTGGACAGAAAATGCCATGGTAGCATATGATTATAGGAGAAAATGATAATGTTAACCCCTGAAAGCCTTTTCCTTTTGCCAAAACATCCATAAAGTTTTTAAATCTAACAATAAATTATTGACCCCCAATCTTTAACCATCTATCGCCCACCGTCCACTGTCCCTAACCCTCTCCCACCTCCTGTTTGCCGCCCTTAACACTCTCCCATGCCCTGCCCGTCACCTTTAACTATCTCCCACCCCCTATCCGTCATCTCCTCCAACCTCCTCTTCCCTTCGACCCCTTTGCAAACGGCCCCTTCTCTGCTCAGCCCCCATGATCCCTTTCCCTCTGCAAATGCCTAGTTCTCCATCAAGCCCCTGCGATTGGAGTGCCACGTGTGGGGCTGTTCTTTGGTTTTTCTCAACATTAAGGTGCACCGCAACTACAACAACATTGGTGTGGTGTAAATCGTCGCAGCTTCATTGTCGAAATTGTCACGCCCACTACTGCCCCAGGCCCATTTGGGCCCAAATATCAAAGCTTGCAGTGGAAGTTATTCATTCAAAAGAGGCTTTATTAAACATTACGAGCACCTACGGCGTGAGTCCAGGATCTATCCTGGTTCTAGCTTGATTGATTATTTACCTTCAATATGTTATCAGGGTGCTCTTTAGAGTCAAGCTAGTACCTAAGTGGGATTTCAAGTGTTCCATTCATGATTTTATCCTGCTTACATGCATTCTTCATCACAAAGCATACTTTATTCCAATTCAACATAAGCTTCTCCTGTCATATTTTCACATGCTCATTTCATCCAAGTTACATATAGCCATACACTTATTCCACTAAGTGCATCAGATGTGTGTCCATCAAGTGTACTATTTCAATGCATGGCAACCAAGAAGCCCATATTCCATTTCAAGTTTGAAAACCATATTTTCATATCCATGAGCATTCTGCCAATCTAGTACACATAACACAATCACCCATCAAGAATTCCACCTGTATGAATTCAAGCATACTTCTCATATAATCATCCTTTAAAGTCATCACCATCATAAATCATCATAATCATCTATCCAAGGCAAAATTCATCATCATAAGTCATCCAGAACTATGCCTATCCATAGAACAGCAAACAAGCATCACTTACTTGGAAAACATACCAAGAAATGCTTCATGTCTAAGTTTATCCAATGTTCATGTTTTACAGATCAAGTTTTCATAACTACTTAATCTGCAAACTAATATCACACGGAACACAATCCACCTATAGACCTTGTTCCCACAACTTCTAAACTCCATATCCTGCACAGGTAAGTCCACAACATTAGCTTGATCCACAAGCAATCTAAACCACATAAGTCTCTTTGAACCAATGAATATATTGAGCAACACTATACACATACCCAACCCTTTAAAACATTGTAATGAGTACTCTGGTACTCTACGCTTGATCTACCAAGCCATCCATTTCCTGAAAAAGGTATAACAGGGCGGGTGAGTTATAAAACTCAATAAGAATCCCGACGGCATCCAATGCCCAGTGAGGTAAATACTCCTGACTTTCAAAGTCATCATATGGCTTCCAAAGCCTAAACTTGTGCCAAGAATGTAATGGCAATTAATCCATATTCCTGCAAAGGAAAACACAAAAACAAAGAAAACACAAGATATAGCACGATAACAATAACAATAATAATATGGGTTAGCATGCACAAACAATTTCAGAGAAGCACGCAACTCAATACACACAACACTGTCCTCGCAACATCATGTTCCATGTCATCGTAGGTATCGCAAGCATTAGCATAGTCCATACCACTAAATCCCGGTATGTCATTTATAACCTACTGAGCGCTCCTTAGCTTGGGAATTGAGTTGGCCAAACTCAATTCCTAGCCCTAAATGCTTGCTAATTACTCATGAATAAACCATAACCATAGTTGCCAAAGCATCACTACTTCATCCATTATGCACTTATGTGCCCAATTATTCAACTAAGAAAGTATCATGAGTCCCCACAAAAAGTAACAACCACATAGCCCTGACATGCACACCTATGGTCACTTGGTTCTTTGACCATCACATAGGGGTACTAATACTCACAATGAAAGGTCATGGAAAATATACCATGGAGTAAGTGAGTATAGGGATTCTTACCACCATTTGTGTAACCTTTGGTCATTGCCTTTGCCTTGCTTTGCTTTGTTTGTTGTTGGAACTTTGCCATTTCCTTAATGGACCTATAAAGCCCAAAATACTAACAAGTTATTTAATTGCTTTCTATTAAACAAGAGAACCATAATTTACCAAGCATACTTGGTTTAACTTACTCAACCTCTACTTAAAGAGGTAAGGCCCAAATTAGCCTTTTCTGTGAACTGAGGCCCAATCTTCTGTGAACTCAGGCCTACATTGGCCTTTTCCTGGAAATCCAGGCCCAATTTGCACTTTTCTGGAGTTCAGGCCCACTTGGCCTTTTCTGGAATTCTGGCCCACTTGGCCTTTTCTGGAATTCTGGCCCAACTTGGCCTTTTCTGGAATTCTGGCCCAACTTGGCCTTTCCAGGAACTCAGGCCCACTTGGCCTGTTCTGGAACTCAGGCCCAACTGGCCTTCTTTGGAACTCAGGCCCACTTGGCCTTTTAAGTTCTCTCAGGCCCACTTAGCCTTTTTAATTCCCAGGCCCACTTGGCCTTTTCATTTATTTCTGGAGCCCAACTTAGTCTTTAGGCCCAATTTCCATCTTTTCAGGATTTGGCCCCAACTTCTTAGGATTTAGGCCCAATTTAACCTTTTCAGGATTTAGCCCATTTGCCAATAATGCCATTATGGCCCAAATAGCCCATTTAAGAGTTTCTGGACCAAGAACACTTGGTTTTCAATTTGGGCCTTCAAATTTATCTCTTGCCCGAATTTGTCCCATTATTTCCTTCTTTTGCTCAATTGAGTCCCACAAGTTTTCTAAGGATCATTTATGCCAAGAACACTTGGCTAACACCAATTTTTCACCAACTTGTCCTTATGGCCGAATCTATCATCATACTTTCTTCACCATTTTAGTCCCATATTTTCATTATGCACACAAAAATACCAAGACACTTGGTTTGCACACACATCCACCAAAAATTGGCACTATGGCCGAATGCATCTCTCCATTTCTTCTTTGTGATTTTTGCTTCCACAAGTCTTCTAGGACTCAAAAAAATATGCCAAGAACACTTGGCTCCACATGGCTAACATGCCAAGACATTAAATCTACAACATGGCCGAATCTTCCAGTGCTTGATATGGCTTACAAAATTTATCCTTTTCACATCCAACTTTTGGCCATTGTCTTGTACACTCACAAGAACATCTTCACTACCGAGAACACTTGGTTTCAAGCTTGCATGCCAAAGATACCCACTTGGCCGAAAATACATCTTGCTTTTCCTTGTATCTTTTGCTTGTTTCCTTGCTTGGAATGGTCATACAAGCCTCGAGGCACCAAGAACACTTGGTTTCATGCCTCCAAACACCATGAACATTCATGGCCGAAAGTTCCATCCATGCTTTTCTTGGAGTTCTCCTCACATTTCTTTGCTTGATTTATGGCTTAAAAGTGCCATGCATGCCTTGAACTCTTAAGTTGAGTCCAAGAACACCAAGATCCTTCCATGGCCGAAACATCAACTTGATTTCCTTGCAAAAATCCAACATAGCCAAGTCATTAGAGAGTAGTATCTAGCTCAAAATACATGAAACTACCAAGAAAAACTTGGTTCACTTACAACCTTGCACATGGCCGAATTTTGAGCTCCATTTTTCTTGATGTTCTTCTTCATCTTCTTGCTCCTCATGGCCTAGAAATGCCATGCATTTAAGGAGCTCTTGAGGTGAGCTCAAGAACACCAATTTCTCACCAAGGCCGAAACTTCACAAGCATTTCTTCATGGGTTTTCTTTGATTTCTCTCTTTGTTCTTGGTCTAGATGTGTTTAGGAGTACAAAATCACTACGAAATCGTGTTTGCATGTGTAAGGATGAGTGTTTCTAGTCATGGCCGAATGGTAGAGTGAAGGAAGAAGATGAAGATTGGAAGAACACTTATGGCCGAATGTGTGAGTTCTAGAGAGAAGGGAGAGCGTCCTTGGCTAGAGAGAGAGAGATGTGTGAAATGAAAATGAAATGAAAAATGGAGAGCATGTGACCGGTTGTGTCTTGGATTAAAAAGAGAAATGAAACTCAAATGCATTCTAAATGTGCATTAAACGTATATTCAAAGAGGGTGGTTGGTCATGGTGCTAAATGAAGTGAAATGCACCTAAAATGCATAATTTGGAGGTATGGCCAGTTATTTGAATTCAAAAAGGGGAGAATTAGTCAAATGCAATAATCCTTGGACAAAAGAAAGTGGTGTCCCATCAAAACAATCCATTTGCTTCCTCTAAGGCGCCATTTTGTTTAATTTTTGTGGTATGGCCGAATTTTTGATTCAAATGGATGGGAGAATAGTCAAATGCTCATTAAGTGTTGATTGGAGAAGTGATGGTGGGGAGAAATAAAATAATGTAAAGTAGGAGACAAATACTAGTAAAAAATGATGGGCAAAATATTTGTTTATGTTGATGGTGGGGTCAAATCCATGTGGGCAATTTAAATAATGTGGGTGGAGGCTTATATGGCCATTTTAAATAGCAAAATTCATGTGATGGCCGGCCATGGGACAATTTGCCATGAAAGTTGGCCAAATCTCACCTTTAGTCCTCCATCTTTCTTCAATTCTTCAATTGAGTCCCTCAACTTCATAATTTGCCATTTTCATCGCCAAAACTCTTGGCCTAAGCCAAGAAAAATTCCTAGAGTGTCCAACACTCATTAATACCCATTAATTAATTTCATGTCTCCTCAATTTAATTTCTAAGTTTCCAAATTAGGAAACTTTTTATGCCACTAATCCACTTAACCCGGGACTTAGTCATTTAGCCCTTTCCGGGTGTAACAGAAATGGCCTTGCATTTGTCGAATGTCCTTACAAATTTTCACGACTTCACGGTTGAATGGCGAAAATCATCATGGACGGGGGTATGACAGGGTTAAGGACGACAGACTAGGGGTGGGAGAGGGTTAGGGACGTGTTTGGTGAAATCGAAGGTGGGTTTGGTGAAGCCAATTGCGGATTGAGGTTGGGTATGGGGAGAAGAAGCGAAACAGGGATGGAGGAGCCTATCAAGTGAGAGAGGCGGATGGAGGAGCAAATCAGGGATGAAGGAGAGGGATGAGGGTAAAGGTGTGGGAGACAGATGGAGGCGGCCGGAGGAGAAGGGAGGGGAAGGGGAGTTTTTTTTGTTAAAATGAATTGTTTTAGAATTATTTGGTGAAGGGAATAGTGTTTAAACATTAAATTTAGTATTTTCCCCTAAAATGCTATGCTGATGTGGCATTTTTTGTTAGAACTAACAAGTTTTGTCACTCAAATATCCAAAATGAAATGTTTAAGTGAGGTGAGGGAGCCTAAACCTGCAAGTTGGAGATCGAGGTTAAAATTGAAACAATAATTTAAGATTAAGGTCCAACCATGCAATTTACCCATACAAGTACATAACTATGTATATGTGTGTGTATTAGATGGTGCTTCTCTTTTGTTGTTTTCTTTTTTTTTTTTTCTTGAAATTTATGATTTTTGCATCCGCCAATAGAGAACTAGGATCAGACTTAAAACTCGAGGGTAATATTATCAAACCCTCAATCCAAATCTTAGAATTTTATGAGTTTTCATAATTTAAACTGTGAAAAAAGATCTAACTTGATTATTCAATTTTGATTTAATTCTAAAATTATAATTTATAAAAAAAAAAACGTAGCTCCACATAAAATCCGAATTTTAACAACTTTACTTTTCAATTATTTGGAGGTTGCAGGAAAAAATGACGGGTTGGTTTAACTGTTTTCCATGAAAAATTAGAGTGACTGTGTTAGCCTGTCCCTGTAGCGGTGTAGGGAAAGATTTGTTTGTGTTAGATAAACAAAATTAGGTCAGGGCCTGAGAAGATCTCCTTAGATAGGCAGATAAGGCTTTACATTTTACAACTATCGATAAACTGCATCATTTGTTCCTAAATTGTACCTCAAATTACAAACGTATCTGTAAAAGTAATGAGCTTAGCAAATCTTTCGTTGAAGTAAACATTTTGCTATAAAATTTTCCTGCCTTCCCCTTGTAGATTTCCATTAGATGTCAAATTGCTAAACATCTTTGCAGATTTTTGTTAGATGTCAAACTACTAAACATAAAAATTCAAAGTTTACATCTATTAAATATATATTTTAATTTATATTGAATGAAAAATAAGTAAAAATTTCTTTTATATAACAATTTTCATCACCGTGTTATATATTGATAAACTGAATACTTAGTACAAAAATAAGTTGGTTTTGAAAATGAATCACTTTTGTAAAACATTTTTGTTCATCTGTTTTTATTTTTTTTTCTTAGAGAATTGAAACCTATTTTGACAATTGATATTTGTCAGTTGGACACCTAACAAATGTCTGGAAAAGAATGATAGTGTTGCAATGAATAGTTACTTTATTGCTATGGTCATTACTTCAGGGAAAGTTTTGCCATGGAGAAACCCGTAGTGAAAAATTCAAGTAATCGTCTCATAAACGCAGACAGTCGGGGTAGTTGGCAAAATAATGACTTGATAGCTCAATGTCGGTGCTGTACCCATCAGTCAATTGCCAGCCACACAAACCAAACAATTAAATCTTCTTCCTATCATTCTGAAAATTCTGAACTGTCAAATTGATTATGTCGGCCCTTGCAGTTGAAGGAAACTTGGTTCTCGTGTATGAGCTGCGCTATTGTTTTCTTCATTCCTCAGCTTTAGTTGCAAGCCATGAGATTGCCTCCGGCCATCTCTCCCATTCAATTTTATTCCGCTTTCTTGCTACTTTCTTGCTTATTTGGCTCTAGCAACGGCGCCACTGCTCTTCTTGGGACTGAAACCGATCGCCAAGCATTGCTGGAGTTCAAGGACAAGATAACTAGTGATGAGCCTGGGATCTTGAGCTCCTGGAATGACACAGTGCACCTGTGCCATTGGCATGGTGTTACCTGCAACAGCCGACATCAAAGGGTCATCGCCCTGCATCTCAATGCCTCGAAGCTTGCGGGATCCATATCACCTCATCTCTCAAATCTGAGCTTCCTAAGGGTGATAAATCTTGACGACAACAGGTTTGGCAATGAAATTCCTCAAGAAATCTGGCGCTGTTAAGAGTAATATATCCACATGGACATGCTGACTTGCATGCTGATCTGTCAAAGTCCAGATTTACAGAAACGTGGATATGGAGAACAACCAGATTAGGATCAAACTCTTATCTTTACTTTATCGTTACTCTATTGTTGTTTGTGTTTATCCGGCAACTGCTGGAATATGTACATATACACATGAATTCTTCTAGTACGCAATAACAGAAACAAGCAATTCAAGCTATGCTCCTTCCGCCTTTTACATGGTATCAGAGCAGAACACGATACCTGAAACATGAGCAGCGATAGAGATGGAGGCGCCCTGTCAAAATCAGGAGGAAGTGCCGCCAGCATCTTTCAAGATCCTACCTCACCATATTTTCTCACTTCAGCCGACTACACAAATTCGTCCCTAGTTCCAATACAGCTGGATGAGAACAATTACTCCAGATGGAAGAGAGCAGTCTTGAACGTCTTAAGAAGCAAAAACAAAGTTGGGTTTGTGGACGGAGAACTGCCGAAACCAGAAGGAGATACAGTCGAAGTATTGGCATGGAATAAGTGTGATGGTCTGGTAATCTCGTGGCTCACTAATTCCATTTCTCCTAATTTACATGATTCAATAGCATATCATGATACAGCATTTGAGCTCTGGCACGATTTAGAAGAACGCTTTGGGCACACCAATGAGCCACGTGCTCATGAACTAAGGAAGAACATAGCGCTTGTGAACCAAGGGACGATGAGTGTTGCTGCATATTATACTAAGCTAAAAGGTTACTGGGATGAACTAGGCATTTATGCTCCTATACCTAAATGCACTTGTCTTGCAGCGAAAGAATGGTTGACTGAGAAAGAAAAGGAACGAGCACATCAATTCTTGATGGGCTTGGATCAAAAATTCAAGACAATACGTTCCCAGATCTTGGCGACAGAACCACTTCCCACCTTAAACCGAATTTATGCAATGATCGTCTCAGAGGAAAAGCAGCTGTCTATCACGCTGACAGAAGAGACGGAGTCAGCAGGTGCTTTTGCAGCACACATGCGAGGAACGCAAACCAAAAAAATCCAAGCCAAAACAAATCGAGGAATCCATCAAGTTCCCAGATGCGAACATTGCAAAAAATTAGGACATGTCCAAGAAGACTGTTGGGAGATAAAAACCCACCAAGGAGGTCATCAAGTCCCCAGATGCGACCATTGCAACAAATTAGGACACATCCAGGAGGACTGTTGGGAGATAATCGGTTATCCCAAGAATTGGCAGCCAAAAGGGAAACCAAGACGAGGTAAAGGGAACGTGAATCTGTGCAGTGAGGGGGACAGAAAAGAAGATTTCAATGCTCCTTCAGTAAACTTAACCACCGAGCAGTACGAGCAACTTCTTGGTCTGTTGAGCAAGGACAAGGGACAGAGTGTGGCCAACTACGCAGGTAAGAAACAAAGCCAAACATTTCTAAACACCACATGGATCCTTGATACTGGAGCTTCCAACCACATTACTTCCAAGCGAGGTAATCTACAAAACACCAAAACTATTCCAAATCACGATATACGTTTACCTGATGGTACTACCAAGACCATTAAGGAATCTGGTATCTCTTTTTTGTCTTCAAAACTTGTCCTACAAGATACGTTGCATGCACCTGATTTCACATGTGACCTTGTTTCCATCAGCAAACTCACCAAAGACAATAACTGTGTGGCCATTTTTTTCCCGGATTTTTGTGTCTTACAGGACCTAGCCACGAAGAGAATGATTGGAGTGGGTGACCAGAAAGGAGGGTTGTACTTTTTTAAGAAAGATGAAGAGAAAGTTCAAGCAAACATGGTGGAATTCGAGACGGCTAGTTTATGGCATCAAAGATTGGGACACCCTTCGCATGATAGGACCACAGCCATTACAAGTCTTTCCCACATTAATTTTGAAGGAGTTTGTCAGGAATGTTTAGTCTGCCCTCTTGCCAAGGCCACTAAACAACCTTTTCTTTTGAGCAATAAAAAGACTCATGGTATTTTTGAACTCATTCATATAGATATTTGGGGGCCGTATCACACACCAGCCACCTCTGGAGCACATTTCTTTCTCACCATTGTTGATGACTTTTCTAGATCCACATGGACCTTTTTGATGAAACATAAGCATGAAGCGCCAAAGATCCTTGAGAATTTTTACCAACTTATCAAAAGTCAGTTTGGTGTCAAGATAAAAAGGGTGAGAAGTGATAATGCCTTAGAATTGACCGAAGGAAGTATGGGTCTTTTCTATAGGTCCAAAGGGATAATCAATCAGACCACTTGTGCAGGAACACCACAACAAAATGGTGTTGTGGAACGAAAGCACCGAGACATCCTCAACATAGCCAGAGCATTAAGGTTTCAATCCAATCTACCTATACGATTTTGGGGGGAATGCATTCTTACAGCTACACACCTTATCAATAAACTACCCACTACTTCCCTAAAGAACAAGACACCACATGAGATCCTTTTTGGTCAACCACCACAATATGACCATCTTCGCAACTTTGGATGCCTTTGTTTTGCAATCAACCCCATGCAGCCACGAGACAAATTCCAAGCTCGCTCCCAAAGGTGCATTTTCGTTGGATACCCATCTAATCAAAAAGGCTATCGGTTATATGACTTGGAGCAACACAAATTCTTTGTTTCACGGCACGTTACCTTCCATGAACATGTTTTCCCTTTTAAAGACAAAAAACCAGACCACACCAATACTCCCATGTCTGCGCAACAGCCCGCGATTATAGAAGATGAACTTCCCACTCTTGATCTGTCAGTTCCATCAGAACAAGAACAAAGTGACCATCCAGCCGAAATGAACCATGAGGATATACCAGCACAGCAAGACCTGCTTCGAAAGAGCACTCGAAACAAGCAGCTGCCAGACTACTTGAAGGATTTTGAGTACAACCTTCCTGGACAATCAGCCCACTCCAACTCAGTCTCTTCAGGTAACCTGTATCCTCTTTCTTCCTTCCTCACTTACAAACCTTTTTCTCGCAACCACCAATCCTTTCTTGCAGCTGTGATGGCACACTCTGAACCTACATCTTACTCAACGGCTAAAGAAGACTCATGCTGGCAATCGGCGATGCAAGCAGAACTTGAAGCATTGGAATCAAACAAAACATGGGAGCTTCAGTCATTACCAACTGGGAAGAAAGCCATTGGATGTCGATGGGTTTATAAAATTAAGTATAAGTCTGATGGGACAATAGAGAGATACAAAGCAAGGCTGGTGGCCAAGGGATACACACAGGTTGAAGGACTCGACTACCATGAAACCTTTGCTCCTGTAGCTAAGTTAACCACTGTGCGTTGTTTACTTGCAGTTGCTGCAGCAAAAAACTGGGAGTTGCATCAGCTAGACGTGCATAACGCTTTCCTTCATGGCGATTTGCACGAAGACATATATATGCAACCGCCCCCTGGCTACCTTCCTTCTAATGACATGCGTGTCTGCAAGCTTCGAAAATCCTTGTATGGACTTAAGCAAGCCTCACGAGAATGGTTTGCAAAGCTATCAGGCACTCTCATTGATTATGGATTCATCCAGTCAAAGGCAGACTCTTCCTTGTTCACTTGGCGCTCTCACGGCACATTTCTGGTTGTCCTAGTCTACGTCGACAATATGGTGGTAGCGGGCAATGATGCACAGGCATGCTGCCACCTCAAACAGTTTCTTCATACACATTTTCATCTAAAGGACTTAGGATGACTCAAATTCTTCCTCGGCTTGGAAATTGCGCATGTAGAGGGTGGCATATTCATTAGTCAACGAAAGTATGCGCTTGATATATTGGAAGATGCAGGTCTCATTAACGCCAAACCAAGTCTAACTCCTATGCAGCAACAACATCATCTTGGGCGTTCAACTGCCACCGTTCTCAAGGACCCCTCTCCATACAGACGCTTAGTTGGGAGACTTCTATATCTGTCGGTCACTAGACCGGATATAACTTATGCCGTAAACATGCTCAGTCAGTATATGCACAGTCCATCAGTCGATCACTATAACGCTGCACTTCGCGTCCTCAGATACATCAAACTTGCACCAGGACAAGGGTTGTTGTACCCCCGATCCAATGACCTACAGCTACGAGACTATTCAGACGCGGACTGGGGAGCATGCCCCTCAACAAGAAGATCCACCACCGGGTATTTCACCACCTTGGGCCTTGCGCCCATCTCTTGGCGAACCAAAAAGCAAGCAACTGTGAGTCGGTCATCAGCCGAAGCAGAATACTGCTCGATGGCAGCTGTCACCAGTGAACTCATATGGATACGATCATTGCTAAAAGATCTTGACGTCAATCACACAAGGCCAATGCAACTTTTCTGTGATAATCAAGCAGCCATGCATATCGCAGCCAACCCTGTTTTTCATGAACGAACGAAGCACATTGAAATGGATTGCCACTTCATTCGTGATCGTATTATTGCCAAAGAATTGGAAACTAGCTATCTTCCTTCATAAGCTCAGCCAGCAGATGTTTTTACTAAAGCACTGGGCACAGACCAATTTTATACATTGATGCACTGGGCACAGACCAATTTCATACATTGATTCACAAGCTAGGTATCTCAAAGCTCCATACTCCAGCTTGAGGGGGACTGTTAAGAGTAATATATCCACATGGACATGCTGACTTGGATGCTGATCTGTCAAAGTCCATATTTACAGAAACGTGGATATGGAGAACAACCAGATTAGGATCAAACTCTTCTCTTTACTTTATCGCTACTCTATTGTTCTTTGTGTTTATCCGGCAACTGCTGGAATATGTACATATACACATGAATTCTTCTAGTACGCAATAACAGAAACAAGCAATTCAAGCTATGCTCCTTAATTTTTTACAGGCGCTTGGGTAGATTAGAACAGTTGTGCCTGGCCAACAACTCCATAGTTGGTGTGATTCCCTCCTACTTATCTTGCTCCTCTAAGCTCATCATCCTTAACCTTTAAGGCAATCTTTTGTCTAGAGAAATCCCCAATATGCTCGGTTGCTTCGTACATCTCAAGTCCCTTTGGTTGGATCTCAACAAGTTTACAGGGAGAGTCCCACCTTCGCTAGGGAACTTATCATCATTGGAAGTACTCAATCTGTAAAGAAATAACATGACAGGGGCTATTCCTGAGTCTCTGGGCCAACTGAAATGTTTGAAGTACTTTTCCCTTGTGGGCAATGGCTTTTCAGGATCTATTCCATCCTCAATTTTCATCCTCTCCAACCTAAGAATATTTGGTCTGACGCAGAATCAGTTACATGGCAGTCTTCCCGCAGAAATCGGAGCAAACATGCCTTACATTGAAGGCATTTACATAAACATGTACCAATTCAGCGGAAGCATCCCTCCCTCCATAGCTAATGCCACACATCTTGCAGTATTCACAGCTGCACAAACTGAATTTACAGGACACTTGCCTTCCGATCTCAGTAAGCTTAATAATCTCGTGGAATTTCGCATACCAGTTAACCATATTGGAAGAGGGGGAGAAAATGATCTCATTTTTATTTGCTCTCTGGTTAATGCAACTGGCTTAGAGAAGTTGGTGCTCGGTGTTAACAATTTTGGAGGAGCAATACCTACGTGTGTGGGCAATTTGTCAACTAATATTCAAGAGTTTACTGTGGAAGAGAACAAACTATCAGGAAGAATTCCAAGTGTAATAAGAAATCTCATCAACTTGGAATGGCTTTCATATTTTACAAATAGACTTTCTGGTCACATTCCGTCTAGCATTGAAAGCCTTGACAAGTTACAGATATTATTTTTGAGTGACAACAATCTCTCATGGAGTATGCCTACTTCATTTGGAAAATTGAAGATGTTAATCAGACTAACTATGGATGAAAACAATTTGGACGGTAGCATTCCACCAAGTCTTGGTGAGTGTAAGAGCTTGATAGTGTTGGATATTAGTAACTACAAACTTAATGGTTCTATACCTCCGGAGTTATTCAAGTTTTCACCCTTCTCCGTAGGTATTTACTTGAGTGGCAATCATTTAGTTGGAAACATTCCTTCAAAAGTGGGAAATCTAAAAGGACTTGGTGAACTATACGTTTCTCATAACTTGATATCTAGTGAACTTCAAGACAATCTTGGAAATTGTGGCAGTCTTGCAGAACTAGATATTAGTGGCAACTACTTTCACGGAGTAATTCCTTCTTCTTGGAGCTCATTGGGAGCCCTTCAACTATTGAATATGTCTAACAATAACCTTACAGGAGAAATTCCAAGATTTCTAGAGTCTTTGAAGTTTTTGAATGTCTTAGATCTATCATACAATGAATTTGAAGGCATTGTTCCATCCCAAGGGATATTTTCAAATAGGAGTGTGGTCATTGTGGTGGGAAATAATAAGCTTTGTGGGGGAATACTTAAGCTTCACTTGCCCAAATGCAACTTCAATAAGTCCAACAGGATTGGGAAAATATTTCTTATTATGATCACTTTTCTCATATTGGGAGTAATTTTGGTAGCTTTTGTCATCCTCATTTGTTGGTTGCAAAGGAAGGGGAACAAATTTACACCAGGTAAACAAGAGCATCCATTCATAGGATTCTCATATCATGACCTCTTTAAAGCTACCAGTGGCTTATTGTCCATTAATTTGATCGGCTCAGGCAGTTTTGGATATGTGTATAAAGGGTTTCTTGATGAAAATAGCGGAATGCTTGCTGTTAAAGTCCTTAACCTTCTCCAACATGGAGCATCTAGGAGTTTTTTGGTTGAATGTGAAGTATTAAGGAATGTCAGACATAGGAATCTTGTGAAGATACTCATAGTTTGCTCAAGCATCGACTACCAAGGAAATGATTTTAAGGCATTGGTTTATGAATTCATGAATAACGGTAATCTAGATGAATGGTTGCACTATAAATCTAAGCTTGTTGACTCGGAACCATAGACCAAGGATTCTGAATTTTCCACAAATGCTATGTGTATTGATTGATGTTGCTTGTGCATTGGACAATCTACATAACCAATATACAATACCAATAGTTCATTGTGATCTCAAGCCAAGTAATGTTCTTCTCAATGATGACATGACGGCACATTTGAGTGATTTTGGATTGGCGAGATTTATTCTCGATGTTGAAAGGGATTTATAACAAAATGATACAACCTTATTGGTATGAGATCAATTGGCTACATGGCTCCAGGTAATTATTTACATGTACATTTTTTTTTACACATCGATCTTAAAATAACAAGTTTTTTGTCTTAAAATGAGATATGGAACTAATTATTTGTTATTAAGACCAAGATTGTACTGAAATGTGTGAATATAGAATATGGAATGATAAGGGATGTGTCAACAAATGGTGATGTTTACAGCTATGGAGTGCTAGTATTAGAGATGTTCACTGGGAAAAGACCAACTGATGAGTTGTTTTAAGATGGGCTAAACATCCGTGAATTTGCAAACATTGCTTTGCTAAAAAACATATGGGAGGCTATTGACCCAGCCCTTCTTCATGAGAAGCAAATAATGAAAAGCAGAAACATGAAAGAATGATTGATCTCAATAATCAGAATTGGTGTTGTGTGCTCTTATGAAATTCCTAGAAAAAGAATGAAAATGGGTGATGTTGTTGCTCAATTAAGTTTGATCAAACAAAGCGTTATCAAGACTTAAGTTTAGAGGAGGTGCCATCATTTGGGCATTGTTCATGATTCTACTTCTAATTGAGGCAAAGTTTTGGTATGTATATATGTCATTTGAAATTCACTAAGTTTAGATTGTTGATGCATAGTTTTATGATGAAATTATTAAAAATTATTTATGTTGATTCCATCGTCCTACATGTTTTCAAGTATTTGAATTTTCTTAAACCAAACTGAAAAAAAATATTAAGAATGTTAATGTTGGATTTGTTCCTTTGATCAAGTGGTTAATTTTGATGATTACAAGACAAAGTTAATTTGTCTCCTTAAATGTTTTAATCTTTGGGTCAAATTGGTTTAAGTATTTGGGTCAAAAAAATGTATTTTGATCTAGTATTTCAATCAAATTTGATTTCCCAAGTGTTCTATATCAAAGCCTTGCAATAAATTGTTTTGGTGTTAAAATGAGTTAGTAAGATATGAAAATTGGCAAGTTAGTGTAATAAGGTGCAAAGAAAGCAAAAAAGAACGAGTTGAAAAGGTCCAATGTGTTGCTTTGTATGTTTATTTGTGATTATTGATTTGAAAAGGTGTGAAAATGCTTGAGATTAAAGCTTAAAATTGGTAACATTGTTGACTTTTAAATGGTTATTTGTGATTATTGATTTGAATTACTTATTTGTGATATGTAGATTGCTTGTAAAGTTTGAAATGCTCTAAAGAATGTAATTGTATTATCATGAAAAGTCAATTTCATGGTTATATAATTCAATTATTCATATATTGAAGTGTGCCACTCATTGTTTCAAGCCTTATTGTTATTTGTTTTGGTTTTTCAACACAGTTCTCTTAAGTTTTAAAATTTTGAGACCATTTTTCTTAATTCAATCAAGTTAAAACTTTTTATTCAAGTGCTATAAAAATTTTTGCTTCTAGGATTTTGTTTCCAGCCCTTTTTCCCTTTATTTTAATTGGGTATTTATTTTTCAATCGAGTATTTTGTTTAAAAAGAAGCATTCTTTTATTAAAATGCTACCATTTTTTTCCTGTTAAAACAAGTCTTAGAATGTTTTTAAAAGGGGAATCTCTGATGTCTCATCATCTTCTTCCTCGATACAATTTGGTCCTTCTCATTCCTTCGAACCACTTTAACCGCCATCTCTTTAAGGTTGCTCGTCTTTTTCTCATCCATTGCCATTGCTTCTCTTGGTTGATTGTTCTCTTTTTGGTGAGTTTATTCCTTATCCAAAACCTTAGCCCCGAATCTTTGACCCACTACAGGTAGCCCAAAATCAGGACCCATTTTCTTTGATTCTATATTCTACCTTCTATGGCACCTCAAACTCATGGTCGGGGTGTACCAAAAAGAGGCCTAGACGCTACTGACAAGGGCGGCTTTGCTCGCAAATGGTTGAAGGCAAGTGCAACAAAGAAAAAATGTTCAGTAGCCCAACCACCATCTTCTCCGCCGCCCTCCACCTCTTTTAAAAAAGTAATTGAGGTAACTGACTCCCCTACTGTGAATGTGGCTCCTATTATTGAAAAAAACTCAAAAGGATTAAGAAACTTTGTAAGAATTGGATTGTTTATATTGAAAATTTGAGGAAAGAAAAGTTTGATAAAATGGTGCTTTGGGTTGAATTTTTCAACTTAGGCTATTTTGTTAGTAAAAAACCTAGAGGTTCAAAGGCTCAGAATTGGTGAATTTTACAGACATTGGAAGGTGGATGAGAAATCTTTCACACTCACTAGCCAAGTAAATGGCATTAATATTTTTGCATCCATGGATTCTATCTCTGCTCTAGTTGGTGCTAAACCAGAACTGAGAAAAGTTTCAAGGTTGAACATAAATATATTTTGAAGCATTTCTTTCTAGGGTTGGTTAAAATTTGCCTAATAGTGCTTCTCCAAGTTTTCTAGAGTCTCATGATCAAGTTTTCAATGGATTATTGCTAATATTTTGGTGCTTAGGGAGGGTGCAAATAATGTCACTTACAATGATGCTTGCCTTATGTACAAGATAGCTAAAAAGAGCAAAGTAGACTTTGGTACTAGAATCTTGTATCAAATGAGAAAGGCAACCACCAATAAAGCAACACCTTTGCCCTATCTTAATCTTATTATCTGGCTTCTTGAAGTCCATGGGGTAGTTTGCAACATTAAAAAACTTTCATTGGATATTCGTGCTTCCCTTGTTAATCCTACCAATTTGAAATTGGGAGGTTTAAAGTTGGCTTTTGAAGCTCCTACAGCTACTGCCCCTGCTAAGCTAAACCCTTGTCTTGCCATCATTCTCCTTTTCCCAAGACCTTCCTTTCCTACCTCCTATTAGGTCCTCTTTGGTTCAAGTTTAAAGAACTTGTTCTTAATGTGGCACAAACATTGTTTTCACTATTTTTAGACTTGGGTTGCCCATCTAGTTCTATGATTTTTATTATTGTAGATTTGTTCCGCATGGTTATTATGACTTGTTATGGATGTTTTTAACTGCTTATGTGCCATTCTTTTTGTGTATTGCATTGTGCACACCATATTTATTATCTTTGTCTTTCATATGTTTGCATTTTTGTCTATGTTATTGTGCTTCACATTTCATTCCTTTTAATTATGACAAAAAGTGGGGAGAAATAGTGCCTATATTATCTACTGTTATGAAAAATTTTATACTACGCATTGGATCATTGTGAACTTGCGTGGAAAGCTTGTTATGGATTAAAGTTGACTTAGCTTTAATTGTTCTTGAAAGTGGCATGCAAGAAGTGAGGGCGAGTGTTGTTAATTTATGTTGGAGAAAGGGGGATCATAAATATTTGTTGTTGCTTAAGGAAATGATTGGACTCATATATATGTTGAATATTTGTCATGTCTTGTTGTTTTTTCGAATAGAGAGGTTTGCTGACTTTTAGTGGAGACTATGTCAAAATTTTTTTAAATTTTATACTTAGTTTTTGTTGTTGTTTTTCTTAAAAAGTTTTGTTATCATAAAAAAGGGAAGATTGTTGGATTTGTTCCTTTGATCAAGTGGTTAATTTTTATTATTACAAAAAAATTTTAATTTATCTTCTTAAATGTTTTAATCCTTAGGTCATATTGGTTTGAGCTTTCTTTAAGGAAGGAAAAATGTATTTTGATGTAGTAGTTAATCAAATTTGATTTCGCAAGTGTTCTATATCAAAGCCTTATAGTAAATTGTTTTCGTGTTAAAATGAGTTAGTAAGGTGTGAAAATTGGCAAGTTAGTGCAATAAGGTGAAAGGAAAGGAAAAAAAAAAAGAGTTGAAAAGGTCAACCAAGTTGCTTTGTATGTTTATTTTTACACCTAAGACATTTTAGCTCTAGGAAGTTACAATGCAACAGGTTGAAACGAACCAGTGGATTGATTTCTGAAGGCTAAATCATTTTTAGCTACTGCAAGTTAGAAACAACTGGTTAGAAGTGAAACTACTAGTTAACAAGCGCTAGAAATGTCTTCTATGCATCAGTGCGTCCTAGAATTCTTTGAAAATTCAAATTTGATGCAATCCAAGTCAGCTACCACGTGGATTTCACACCAGCCCAGTTAGGATTCCAGCCCTTAGAGCTCAAATGAGATTTTTGGTTTGAAACACAATTTTCAATAGGTTGGAAATTTCTAACCAGGTAGAACTTACAGATAGAGGCTAAAAGCTGGCAAATTTGAGATCAACGGTCACCAGAATTCTAGGAGCATCTCTAGACCTTATTTGTAGGATTTCAACATCTCTTTAGTTCCCAAATGAATTTAGAAACATTGAGAAACACTTTGGGAAGAACTCTTGGTAACTAGAAAGGAGATTTCATCTTCAAAGAGCTTGTGTTTAACAATTGCCAAAAGATTGACCTGTCACTTCCTTATCTAGCTTTGAGTGCTTTTATTGTTTTTACCTCCTTGTAACCATAAATTTATTGAGTTTATGTTGAGTGTTTGAATGATTTCTTCATAGGGGAAAGAGAGTTAAGGAGGTTTCTAGTTAGCCTTTAGAAAACTAGTGAGATAAACAGTGTTGGTGAGGTTCCTAGTTAGCCTCTAGGAAAACCAGTGAGAGTTGGTGGTAGAGAGTGCTACCAAAGAGTGTAAGGTTTTGTACAATTGCAATTGTTTAGTGAAGAAGAAACTCTCAGGTGGTAAGCTTGAGGAGAAGAGTAGGCTCTCAAGAGGAGAGACCGAACCTCTATAAAAATCTTGGTGTTCAAGCTCCTCCACTCTCTTCTTCCATTTTCTTGTCTACTTTGTGGCTTTTGGTTTCTTGATTGTCAAACCTTTGTTGCTCTTTCTTTAGTTTTTTCAAAGCATATTTCCAAAACAAATTCTAGGATATTTATGGTAGAGTTTTCTGAGTAGTGCAGGTTTACATAAGCTCTTTTATTTGATTTTTAACTAAAAGTAACAGAATTGTTGTGGGAAAATTATTGAAACCAATCAATTCTCCTCCTCTTAGTTGCTCCTTGGGCCAACAGTTAATATTGAAAAATGATAAAAATTCAATTAAGGACTAATGCTCAATTTGTTAATTCAGATCATTAGAGGTATGTTTGAATGATAAAGTTTGTTAAAGAGTTGAAACTTTTATAGGGCCTTCCAAGTTGTTCATTAAAGATTCAAAGTTCAAATAAACTTTTAGAGTAACCAATTTGGGATTTATATTCTACATAGGTTGCTAAATATTATGTGACTTGTGTTAGTTTGTTTGGCATTGGCATTTGAACTTTGTGTAGTGAATAGGGGTTTATTGGCATTGGCATTTGAACTTTGTGTGATGAATAGGGGTTTATGCTTTGTACTTTTAAGCTTCACTTTATAATGGTTTTTCTGTACACAAGACCTACTTGAATTTATATAATTCAGTTTTGTTTCATTCTAGTGATGTATGTCATAGCCTAAAATACCCATGGCCTATTAGGATAAACCTACTTGAACACTTAGATCATGCTTTAGACAGCCAATTAAGTAGTTTAAGCAATAATAGAAGACAATCTTAATGAGACAGTACTTGCAGCAAATGCTATTTTTTGCTAATAAATTCCTATTTTCTTATTGACTCGATGGAATGCTTTAAAAACTTATGTTCAATTTCATTTTAACCTTAGGAACATAAGAAAAATGCTATTTATGCTAATAAATTCCTACTTTTCTATCATTTAGAAAGTAAACTCTTGGGTCAACTTAGAATCATTCATTAACTTGCAACTTAACCGTTGCTCATAAACAAAAAACACAAATAAAATCAAGCAAACATAATCCAAGATACATTCTTCATAGATCAAGTAAGAGGTTAGGAAATACAGGAAATCATTTTATTTTATGTACATTTAAAACGTCTAAGTAGCCATAAATATGCTAACCTAAGTATGATTATGTTTCAAAATACACAAAAATGTCCAATCCTATATGTCTAAGAGGAAGTTAGGCTACTTGTCTAACAAGGTGATTAACTAGCGACCTCTTATGGTCAACATACTTCCTATAGACACAACAACTCTACTATGCTTAAAGAAATAGAAACTAATCCAAGTTAACTAACAAAAATGAGTAAAAATTGGAGATTAAGGCAATCAAGTAATTACTTGCAATTAAAACCACTTAACCCAAATTGTTAGTAGCTTTGTCATTTTAACCATTTTCTGTATGAAGATAGAAAGGACATGAATTCTCTTGAACTTAGTAAAGAAAGACACACATATGGCCAAAAAGAGCTCTAAAGAGCTTTAAAGATATTCAAACTTGCATCCAAAAAGAAAACAAAAAATCATAGAGCAATAATAGAAACACATACAATCAAGCTAACAAAAAGAAGTTAGTACATTCAACCATACACAAAAGCATGGAACTCACACACATAGCCCTTGTTTTGACATCCTAAGGCTGGGCATCTTACCTCAGCAAGTATACACATTACCTAGCTTAGAACACTAAAGTAGAGGTAGCCAAGCTAACTAAAAGCCTCTATACTTGACACCATTTAGAAGCTAGCTAATTTATTCCCCTTACAGGATTAAAGATGCTCTCTAAGCATCAATCGCATACACCCCCAAACCTAGCTCTTGACTTCCCTTGGCCCTTAAGCCATCCCTCAAGATTATACCCTCCAATGTAAGGCAAATTATAATTCCAACCTCAAAGAAAAAAAATTAAGTCTCAAATCCTTGCCTTTACCTCAAGAAGCTATAATCATAAGTTTTAAAGATCCTAGCTTTAATGCACTACCTTGATGGTGAAAAAGCTTTAAACACTTCAAGAACCAGAGTGATTTTGCATAGAAATTAGTTTTTTTCCAGTTTCAATTAAGAACAAGGAAGAAATGGCTGACCAAACAAATTAAACATACAAGACATCCTCTTTGACAAGTGTGAACGAGATGGCACAATTCCAGGATATATACTTGATTATTTTATCATGTTGCACTTTAGTCCTTGGCATTTCAGATGTGCCAGTTTTCTCAGGTAGATTTAGACAAAATGTTTCCAAATCTTTATAGCTTAACCCTTCAATGCTAAATCTTAAGCAATTTAGCCTCTTAAGTTTGTGCAATGAAGTCCTGAAGGCTTTTAAGACCTAGTAGACAAAGCTATGATTTTTTTGTAATCAAGTCACCAAGGTTTATCTGTTGTCCTAGCTACCTTTACAAAAACTTGATATACAAGTCATTTATCACAAAAAAACATGTGGACAGGCAAAACAAGGTGAGGGGTTGACAATTCTCCCAAACTTAATAAATTTGGTCCTCCAAATTTCAAAGTATCTTGGAAAATATGACAGGGTGTGATTTCTTTAGATTAGTATTTATTTCAAATATTAGTTCATCCTCCCCATGGTTGGTTCATTGGACTTTTTCCATTGGTATCAATCTACTTTTAATTTTTCTTACATCTCCAGAAAGAAACCTCAAGGTTTGTTCTTCATAATCCGAAGAAAATAGAATTTCATATGCTAAAATCACATGTCTAACATTCGATTTGTCATAACCCACACTTGCATAGGCCTAAGGTTGGAAGAGCAAGATGAGTAAACAACTTGTATTGCAAGGATTGAAGGAGGTTAGTATGATAGATGTGGAGTTTTATGGGTTAGATTGCAAAGGAGATGAAAGAATGCTAACTAGGCTACAAATATTGTGTAGGCATAAAGGCCATTTTGCTTAAGCCTAGGGGCTGAATTGCTTGAGATGAGAGGTTTAGTTACACAATTGCACATACGGTGAAAGAAGTGACTCTTTTTTATTATGAGGAAATTTGACAAACAAAAAGGGTCTTAGAGATTGTTAAGCACCATGCAAATTTGTAGGAGTGCTGAAGGAAGTTAATGCCAATTTTGTGACACATGCCTTGACCGTCTAATCCATGTCACCATTAAACAAAATTGTTGGCTCTGCCTAGGGAAACTAAAGTTAGAAGGAAGAGTTCTTGCTAACTAATCCATTCTTGAAGAAATCTGAAGGAAGAAATGATACCAAGTTAGAAATAAAGGAAAAAGAAGCTTACTCTAGTCATATGCCATCAAGTAGGGAGGAACCAACCCTCTGAAGCTAACCTAAGAGTGTCACATACATTGGTAAGGGCTAGACTATGTTTTTCTAATGAAATCTTTATGGATGTACTATATGATCCTTATGGTGACAGTAATAGCTAAGTGATCGATGTACTGTATAGGCTATGTTGGTTTTCTTAGTTACCTTATATTATTGCTAGCTTTGTTATGTGTTGAGGCAACAAGGAGGGATAAATTAAGGGTTTATCTAACCTCTAACTTAGTCTTGGAGCTCTATGTATGGAATAACATATGAACTAAGTAAATTACCTAATGGACCTAAGTATTCAAGTTACTTGTCAGGCTTCAGCAGTTGTACTTGTGGTGTGTGAGTGTGTTCTTATGTGCTTTCCTGTTTGGATGCATATGCTAAACCCCATTTTGCTAGTTATGATGTTTTGATGCTATATGTATAGATATACTTGTGTTTTGTTTGTGTTTTTTGGATGTAGGAAAAATATACATAAAAGAACATTATATGTACTTATGAATCTACCTTTACTAAGTATTAAGTACTCATGCCCCTACATATTATTTTTAGAAAAAAGTCTTGTTGACCAAGCTTGTGACTAAAAAGGTTTTACTTAGTGTTTTGAAGTATAGGTAAATAGTAACTAAAGCTTGTATTTCTCACTATGCTCAAGTTAAAGAACTATAGCTTAGTCTTAGTTCTATTATAGGCATATAATGCTGTAATTATGGGAACCAGCTATGATGTTTAGGCCTTGTTAGCCAATCAATGTAGTTAAGGTTAGAGTTGGTAGTGCTATGTATTTTATTTATGTAAGTTAGATACTGGATGTCTGGATGCACTGTATGCATGCATTCTTAAGTTGAAATGTGGACAATCATCCATTGTTGGTTGTGTAATTGATGTTTTCGCAAAAATATCAGTTATATGTGTAATTTGATATTCTACTATAAAGTTTGAAAATATTTGTGATTTTCCTAAATGTCTACTCTACCTTAGCTACTCTAATTTCTTAACTATGTTAATTTCACCTCTTGAAGTTTTAGTTCCTTGCATTAAAAGTAAAATTTCCCATTTGGGCCATTTTTGCCTTAAATGCAATGTCTAAACTAGCTTAAGTTCCAAGTTTGAGCTCAAACAACTTTTTATAACCTTATGAAAGTAATTTTGTTCTTTTTTGACATTTTTTGAAATAGGAACTCTAGTTCTAATGTTGCCCTCAAACTTGCCTAGTCGTGATTGTTTTGTTTTGCCACTATTTTTAGTTTACAATTAAAAGGATTAGCCCATGGGTTGTTTAGGATGTGACATGCTGATATGTCTTCAGAACACTGACTTGAAATAAATTGTGAATAAGCCTATATTTGCTAGTAAAGATAGCTTATAAGCCATTTTTCTAGTTCTTTCAATGACCTCAAAGGGTTTAACGAACTTGGGAGATAACTTGCTCTCACAACTCCTATCATGGGTGACACTTTGAGCTATGCCTAGTCATCCGCTTGGAACTCCAAGTTTCTTATTCTTTTCTGACTTGTAGAAGCTTCCTTCATTCGATTTGATACCTTAATCTTTTCTTTGATCTTCTTGATCTTTTCAGTTGTTTTTTGCACCAATTTGGACCAAGTTACAACTTGTCCTTTGAGTTAAACTAGCAATGAGGTGTCATACACCTTCTACCATATAATGTTTCATACGGTCCCATTTTTCTCATTAACTAGTAGTTATTATTGTATGAAAACTCTACAAAAGGCAAGTGTTTGTCTTAATCATCCTTGAAATCTAGTACATCATTTCTCAACATAGCTTCCAGCAATTTTATTACTCTTTCGGTCTACCCATATGTTTAAGGATGATAGGTAGAGCTTAGCTTTACTAGTTTGCCCATGACTTGTTAAAAAATCTTCCAAAACCTAGAGACAAATCTTGGATCTCTAGCTAACACAATATTATCTGGAATGCCATGAAGTCTCACTATCTACTGTAGTGATTGCTATTCTCCACCAAAGCCCTAAACAAGCTCTTGGCATTTTTCTAAGCAATTAACCTTGCAACAAAGAAAGGGGAAAGGGTTAGTGACCTCTAACACCCAAGTCAGACGGGTTTTGGATTAAGGTATGAAAAGAACAGGATAGGGTAATGTCACCATGTTTTGGAGGGGGGCCACCTTCCTTTCAAGGCAGGGGGATCTTAGACCTCTATCTATTTTCTAATTATGACACAACACAGGTTAGAGGGGTCTAGATGTCTTATGTGTTGATGTGGCACTTCATCATGTCACTTTTCTTTAGTTACCTCAGGACTCTACTGAGGTAGCTTAATATACACAGGTTTTTAGCCAAACTAGGCATTTCAGCAAAATCTCTATAGGGTGCAAGATATGCTCTTCCATTGTCATAGAGCAGGATCTCAGTGCCCTGGATTACTTAACGTGTAAGCTCATAGGGACTGTGATCCAACTTAGTTACTATTGGCTAACCATTACTAGTAGGTAGTAAATTAAGACAATTTACGTGCAACTAGTTACTCAACCTACCCTGCAGAAAGATATGCACGAGTTTGTCCTGACAATGCAACCTCAAATAAATAAAATAAGTAAAGAAAATGCCACTCGAGCACTTCATTTAAAACATATTTAAATCGTGCCAAGACTTTAAAACACTAGTTACTTAAACTTCAAGTAATAGTTTTGTGCACACACATAAGCTCTAGCATGCACCCAAAAGTAACTTAATGGCCTTACACCACAATACGTCCTAATAGAGGCAATGTCTTAGCACAAAAGGTACCATATATACAAGGCAAAATACTACTAAGATCATCTAATTGAGCTCCCACCTTTGAGCTATCGAGCTCTAAGTGCAAAGCCCTCACTTCTCATTGTGCAATTCTTAGCCTCTAGACTATAAAGGCACAAATGCTTAGTTAGTACAAAACTTAGATTATAAGCAGCTTAGGAACATAGGGTTCCAAATAGAATGAGTACTTACAAAATAAAGAAACTTAGCCCACAAATATCCTCTTAGTTGCGCCCGGGGTTATTACTTGCACAGATAAGCTTAAGAGAGTAAGTACATTATTGTACTTAGTAAGAGGTCCTTTAGTACCTATAAAAAAGCTCAAGCAACCATGTACATATGACAAACAAACAACCAAGCATCCAACAAGTAACTACAAATAAGAAAATAATAATAAATGCAATGTATGAGTGAATGACATGCAACATACTACACTTGGGACTTCTTATATCTTAAGGTGTCTTAAACTTGCCATGAGCTCAAATGATAGAGGTAATTGAGACACTAGCCCACATATCCTGAATCCTTTACCTCCCATAAGCCTTGTGTATAGGTGCTAAAATAGGTTGTCACCCACTCCCATCACTTACCCGTCTTTCCCTTGCTTAATGTGTGAGGTAATCGACATAATGGCTTGACTTTGCCAAGTTCTTTGAACTTGACTCAGGCTCCTTTAGTGGACCTGCTTACCAAGCTTCTTACCTTAGTTAGGACTTCCTTAGGTTCTACTATAGTGGCTTGGGGTCCATGACCCAACACTTAGGTCATTAGAGACATCGAACGCTACTTTGCCCCCACATAGCACCTTAATCCTTGCTTAAGGAACCTTTAATTATCCACCAAACTTAGCCCTCTTAAACGATGCATTTAATTACCCTATTGAATTGATGCTTCAAGATATTTTAGAAGTGAATTAGGAGCTTGATTTTAGTATGATATAACCTTGGGATTGCATGGGAAATACTTAAACATCTTTTTAGGAGACCAACAAAGTAACTTGGGGAAACTTTAGGTTGATACGGTCACACCCCTTTTATTGATGCTACCACATCTCACTTTTTCCCCAGTTGCTGGAAATGATACTGTTGCACATCTTTTATTGATGGTATCACATCTCACTTTTTCTCCAGGTGCTAGAAATGATGTTGTCGCACCACTAAATGAGGTGCAATAGCAACACTCTCAATGCTTCATCCCAAAGGCTTTTTATGCCCCATTTTGCCTCCTAATCTCGTTTTCTTGCAATCCCTCTACAACTTAGCACAAATCTTACTTTTAATTCTTAAATTATGTAAGAAATGCATCAATTTAGTTTGCCTCAAATTCAAACCAAAGCAAGATCAAAGTAAACAAGCCACATAAAAGCATACTTGAGCTAAATTTGTTTCCATTGAGTTCCAAGCCTAAATGCAAACAAAATGGGCACCACAAGCACTAAATCAACACCATCACTAACCATATTACAAGCTTAGAACCAAGTTCAACAAATGGAAAAACTCACCTTAGGGTTTGAAACCAAAACTTGCAAAAATAAGACAAATGCACCCAAACTACCCAAAGTAAGCTAGAGCCTTCATATATATGCTTTGGGACATTCAATTTTGCATGAATTTTGTGAGATTTTGAAGAAATGGTGAAGATGAGCTATGGAGGAAAGGGAAGAACGAAAATGGCTTAGGGAAAGAGATGATGAATAGTTATTTATTTTGTTCTAAAATGTCATCACCTACTCCTACTAAAACTTTGACAAAATTTTCTTCCACATGCCAAATTCTATTTTTTTTCCCTTCACTAGCTGGTTGTCCTTAGGTCCCAAAGGGGAAATTTTGTTTCCATGGCCCCAGCCTTTTTATTTTTATGTCACAAGTGCATAAAAGCCTTAATTCCTTAGTTAGTGCATTTTAGTCCCCTTACTTTCATTTTTGGTTCCAAAGGTTAGAAAAACTTATTGCATTAACTTATTTGGTAAAAAATACTTACATGACCTTAATTCCAATGAAATTATAGCCATGCCATTTAGTTGGGACAAAATTATCATTTTTCCCTTTTTGACTTTTGGTGCCATTTTACGCTTAGGAACTCAATACAATGTTACTTAGCTTGTTTTTCTTGCTTAGTGGAAAACTAATTTGATGCATTTAAATAAAAAAATTTTAGTTAAACATAATTACTGAGTCAAAAAAAGGCATTGACTAGGAGAGTTGTCACATCCTCCCTTCGTTCAAAAATTTGGTCCCCCAAATTCGTAATTAACCGAGCAAATTCACTTGGATATTGCCTTTATATATCTTGCTCAGTCTCCCAAGTGGTTTCTTCCTCTCCATGGTTAAACCATAATGCCTTGAGCATTGGGATCCAGTTTTTTCTTAGTTTCCAGACTTGGCGGTCAAGAAACTTGATGGGGTATTCTTCATAACTTAAGTCCTTCCTTTTTGGCATGACAGAAGGGGCTAATATTTGCCCAAGATTCACAATGCATTTTCTTAGTGAACGCACCTAAAAGACGTTGTCAACATGGGCCAAACTTGGCGGGTAAAATGAACCTGTAAGCTACATTGCCTGTCCTTTCAAGGATTTTAAAAGGACCAATATACCTTGGAGCTAATTTACCCCTTTGGCCAAACCTAGCCATACCCTTCATTGGAGAAACCTTAAGGAGTACTTTGTCCTACTTTGTCCTCTACATCAAACTCCAAATCTTTTGATTACCCATTGGCATACTTGGTTTGTTGATCTAAGGCAGCCTGGATCCTTGCTTTAATCAACTTAATCGTTGTCGTTGTCTCAGCAATAACTTCTGTGCCAACAATCACTTCAATTGCCTTATCTACCTAACAATGAGGTGTCATGCACTTACGCCCATACAGAACTTCATAGAGCACCATCTTAATAGCTTCTTGATAGCTATTATTATAAGCAAACTCAATCAAAGGCAGGTGTCAGTCCCAATCCCATGTAAATCCATCACACAACTTCGTAACATATCTTCCATGGTCTGGGTCAGCCGCTCAATTTCCCCATCAGTCTAAGGGTGATAAGTAGTGTTCATGCTCATAGTGGAACCCATAGCCTTTTGAAAGGGACTCCAGAACCTTGAGACAAAATAGGGATCTCTATCAGATATAATCTAATCTAGGATTCCATTGAGTCTCACCACTTATCGGACATACAATTGGGCCAACTTCTCCATGCTGTATGTGATCTTAATGGGGATAAAATGTGCAAACTTTGTCAACCTATCCACCACCACCAATATTGAGTTATGCTGACTTCTTGTATTCGGTTACCCAACCCAAAAGTCCATGAAGATGGATCCCCATTTTCATTTTGGGGGGGCTAAACTTTGCAACAATCTTGGTGGCTTATGGTGCTCTACCTTCACCATTTGATAAGTGAGGCACTTAGACAGATATTCATATATGTCCCTTATAAACTTTGGCCACCAGAAGTGAATCCTAAGGTCATGGTACATCTTATTCACACCGGGGAGAAGGTTAAGCTTACTAATATGTACCTCTTGCAACACTTGTTGCCTTAAATCATTTGTCACATAGAGTCGGGTACCATAATAAAGTAACCCACCCTTGTACTGAAATTCCTTCAGTACAGTACCATGTCTTTCTTCCGCATAAATTTTCTTCAAGTTTGGGTCATTGTCCTAGGCTTCCTTAACCCTAGCCAGCCATGCTGACTGAATCTCAAGGACTATAACTTAAGCCATCTCCCAGTCTTTCCTTGTTTCAAATAAGACCTAGAATTATTCCTCATTGTAACTTTCTGAGGCACTAGCCACTTAATCCTTAGAAAGAATCACCCCAAAATACTTATGGCTCAAGGCATCGGCAACCACATTACCCTTACCAGAACAATAGTCTATTGAGCAATCGTAATCCTTGATATACTCGATCCACCTTCTCTATCTCATGTTTAGGTCCTGTTGGGTAAACAAATACTTTATACTCTTGTGGTCCGTAAAGATCTTGAAGGACCTTCTTATAAGGTAGTGTCTCCAGAGCTTTAAGGCAAACACAACGGCTGCCAACTCAAGATCATGCACTGGGTAGTTCAATTTGTTAGGCCTTAATTGCTTAGACCTATATGCAATCACTTGCTCATCTTGCATTAACACACATCCTAATCTTGTCATAGATGCATCGGTATACACCATAAAAATTTAATGCTGATCTAGTAGGATCAAGTTGGGAGTAGAAGTTAACCTTTTCTTAAGCTCTTGGAAACTTTGTTCACACTTAGAAGTCTAGATGAATTTCTATGCCTTCTTTGTCAAGGTAGTAAATAATGAAGCTATCACAGAGAATTTTTCAATGAACCTTTGATAACAGCCTAGTAACACCAAGAAACTTTGAATTTCACTTTCAATTGTTGGGTGTTTCCACTCCACCACTGCCTTTACCTTTTCTGGGTCAACATTTAGTCCTTGAGCATTTATAATGTGCCCAAGGAATGAAATTTCACTTGCCCAGAATTTGCATTTAGATAGTTTTGCACAATATTGGTTATCCTTAAGCACCTGCAAAACTATCTTTAAATGTTCCTTATATTCTTGGGGAGTCTTAGAGTACACCAATATGTCATTGATGAACACATCAGCAAATTAATCTAGGTAGGGCATAAAAACCCGATTCATGGCATCCATGAAAACTGCCGGAGTATTAGTCACCCAAAAAGCATTACTGTGCACTCATAGTGCCCATACCTAGTTATGAATGCAGTTTTTGGGATATCTTCTTCCTTTACTTTTATATGGAAGTATCTAAACCTTAGGTCTATTTTAGAAAAGACCTTTGCCCTTCTTAACCTATCAAATAAGTCATCGATCTTGGGCAACAGATATTTTTTCTTTACAGTTACTGCATTTAGTTTTCTGTAATCTATATACAAACATAAGGTTCCATCTTTCTTCTTTACAAACAACACCGAGGCACCCCGTGGGGAAACTCTTACCTTTATAAAGCCCTTCTTAGGTAGTTCTTCTAACTGTTTTCTCAGTTCATCCATTTCAGGTGTTGACATCCGATATGGAGGTATGGAAATTGGTTCTGCCCCAATCTTTAAGTGTATGGAGAATTCAATCTCCCTATTTGGAGGTAACCTTGGGAGGTCTACACGAAATACTTCTGGAAATAGATTGGCTATTAAGATTTCCCAAAGTTGCTCATTGAGTGCCACCCCATTCAGTGAGTAATATCCTTCATCACTTATAATGGGAATGGACTTAAATAACTCGAGGTGCAAGCTCTTGGCATTACTTGCCAAAATGCTTGTCCAAGTCACACTTACCCTTGAGGCATCCTTAAGGGTGACCTTGGAACCTACACAGTCAATCTGGGCCCTATAACTACTTAACCAACCCATTCCAAGGACAAAATTATATGGGATCAAGGTTAAAACCCAAAGGTCACACAAAAACCTACGACCCCTAACTCCAAAGGATACCCTTAACCATTTCATTGGTGAAGATAATATTCCTCCTAGCAGTCTGAACAAATCTCATCTCATCCATTAAAGTTCTTTGCAATCCCAACTTAACAACCATGCTTAAGGAAATGACAAAAATAATAGCACTACTATCTTGAACATTAAAGTTACCTTGCATAGTTGTTGGCTCTCTAAGTGTCTAGCTCGTCAATGTAAAGCCACATGATTGCACAAGGGCTCTGGTAGATGCATTTCTAGCTCCTAAGGCTCCCGGCCTTCCTTGGCCTTGTTTTTCCTTAAGCCTTGGGCACTCCTTAGCCTAATGTCCAGGCTGGCGGCAGCAATTACACAAGTCAGACCCGAGGTAATAGCCGTTCCAAATTTTCTTGCCCTTCTTGGAGGAACCTTGGTCTCCACCCGAGTTAGGCTTCTTGCCCAACAATCTCGAGTGCATTGGGACCTTCGGCTCACTGTCCTTATCCTCGGGTATCACCTCCGCCAACTCCCTTTCTATAGCCAAGGCCTTTTGAATGGACTCATGATAAGTCCAAACCCCAATAACCACTAATATGCTCCTTAACTCCACTTTAAGCCCACGAATAAACTTCCTTGCCTTAAGTTCATCCTTCCCGACCATATGAGGAGCATACCAAAAAAAAGAACTAAATTTCCTCTTATACTCATGGACTGTTATATTTCCTTCAACCAATTGATCAAATTTTATCCTCTTCCAATCTTGGGCTACCTTACTATTGAACTCATTTTGAAATTCCTTCTCAAATTTGGCCCAATCAAGCTTTTTAGGCCTTTTCCCTAGTCTAGCCTCATTGTAGGACTTGGGCCTCCCCATGACATCCTTCCACTATAAGAATGCCCTGCCTTCTAAGAAGAAAGGTACTAAATTCATTTTACCATTGTCATCCAACTTCATGGTCTCAAAGATTTCATTAATTTGGTACAACCAACCTTCGGCTACATCAGGATCACCCATACCATTAAACTTAGAAGTGCTAATTTCTCGGCATATCGAGATAAACCTTATACGATCTAGAACAATGGGTCTCCTCATTCTCTTATGGAGATGGGCATCTTCTTCCTCCTCCTCCTCACTATCCTTGTTGATGTTCACCTGAACACGCTCATGCACTTGCTCTTAACCTTGTACTTGCCCTTGGGGTAGGGGATTTCTCCTTTGGCCTTGGTGCACCATTAGGCTTTAGTGCACTTCGGCCCATACCCTATTAAGGTCCTCCAAGGTCTCCCCTCCATTTGGAGTTAAGCATGTTCCTCAAGTTGGATAGCCCTGCCATGAAGCATCCGATCAATAGATTCATTGAGCCTATGCAAGAAAGCCACCATCTTTCTCATATCCACCCCATTGGGGTCCTTAGTTCCAACACCAAGAACCTGAGCCTCAGTAGCAACACCTAACCGAGTGTTCAACATGATACCTGCAACCAAAGCTAGAAGACCACACCCAGAGCAACTTATAAGTAGTATTAACCACACTTAGCACAAAGAACACTTAGATCTTAATTCATTTATTGCCTTTACTAGGACCATTGACCTGATCTGATACCAAACTGCCATGAAGTGGGGTCCCAGTGCCTCGGATTACTTAAAGTGTAGGCTCTTAGGGATTGTGATCCCACTTAGTTACTATTGGCTAACTATTACTCATAGGTAAATTAAGACAATTTACGTGCAACTAGTTAATTAGCCTACCCTACAAAAAGATATGCATGTGTTTGTCTTGGCAATGCAACTCAAGTAAAAAAATAAGTAAAGAAAATGTTGCTAGTGCACTTTATTTAAAACACATTTAAAATGTGCCAAGACAATAAAACACTAGTTACTTAAACTTTAAGTAATAGTTTTGTGCACACACATAAGCTCTAGCATGCACCCAAAAGTAACTTAATGGTCTTACACCACAATACGTCCTAATAGAGGTAATGTCTTAGTACACAAGGTACCATATATACAAGGAAAAATACTGCTAAGATAATCTACTTGAGCTCCCACCTTTGCTCTATCAAGCTCCATGTACAAAGCTCTAGATTTTCCTCATGCAATTCTTAGCCTTTAAACTGTAAAGGCACAAATGCTTAGTTAGTACAAAACTTAGATTATAAGTAACTTAGGAACATAGGGTTCCAAGTAGAATGAGTACCTGCAAAATAGAGAAACTTAGCCCGCAACTATCCCTTTAGTTGTTGGGCTAGGGATTACTACTTGTACAGAGAAGCTTAAGGGAGTGAGTACATTATCATACTTGTTAAGGGGCCCCTCGGTACCTGCAAGAAAAGTTAAATAGCCATGTACATATGATAAACAAACAATCAAGCATCCAACACTCAACCACAAATAAGAAAATAATAATAAATGCAATGCATGAGTGAATGATATGCAACATACAACACCTAGGACTTCTTACACCCTAAGGTTTCTTAAACTTGTTGTGAGCTTAAACGGTGGAGGTACTTGAGACACAGGCCCACGTATTTCAAATTCTTTACCTCCTATAAGTCCCATTTATAGGTCTTAGAGTAGGTTGTCACCCAGTCCCATCTTTTACTTGTCTTTCCCTTGCTTAATGTGCGGGATAATCAAACTAGTGACTTGACTTCGCCAAGTTCTTCAAACTTGAATCAGGCTCCCTTAGTGGAACTACTTACCAAGCTTCTTAGATTGGTTAAGATTCCCTTAGGTTCAACTCTAGTGACCTAGGAACATGGCCCAACACTTAGGTCATTAAAGAAATTGAACCCTACTTATCCCCCACTTGGCACCTTAATCCTTTCTTAAGGTACCTTTAATTATCCACCAAACTTAGCCCTCTTAAACCACACACTTAATTACCCTACTTAATTGATGCTTCAATATATTTTAGAAGTGAATTAGGAACCTAATTTGAGCATGATATAATCTTGGGATTGCATGGGAATCACTTAAGCATCTTTTTAGGTGACCAACAAAATAACTTAGGGAAACTTTAGGTTGATGCAGTCGCACCCCTTTTATTGATGCTACCATATCTTACTTTTTCCCTAGCTGTTGGAAATGATGCTATTGTAACTCTTTTATTAATGCTATTACATCTCACTTTTTTCCCAGCTACTGGAAATGGTGTTGTCGCACCACCAAATTAGGGGTGATAGCATCACTCCTGATGCTTTACCCGCCCAAAGGCTTTTTATGCCACATTTTGCCTCATAATCTCATTTTCTTGCAATCCCTCTACAACGTAGCTCAAATCTCACTTCTAATTCTTAAATTATGTAAGAAAAGCATCATTTAACTTAATTCAAGTTAACCCTTTACCTCAAATTCAAACCAAAGAAAAATCAAAGTAAACAAGGCCCACTTGAGCTCAATTTGTTTCCCTTGAGTTCCAAGCCTTAATCCAAGAAAAATGGGCACCACAAGCACTAAATTAAGACCATCACTAACCATATTCCAAGCTTAGAACCAAGTTAAACCCATGGAAAACTCACCTTAGGGGGTTGAAGCCAAAACTTACAAAAGACAAGACAAATGCACCCAAACCACCAGAAGTAAGCTAAAGCCTTCATATATATACTTTAAGACCTTCAATTTTGCATGAATTTTGTGGGATTTTGAAGAAATGGTGAAGATGAGCTATGGCGGAAAGGGAAGAACGAAAATGGCTTGGGGAAAGAGATGATGAATAGTTATTTGTTTTGTTCTATAATATCATCAGTTACTTCCACTAAAACTTTAACAAAATTTTCTTCTACATACGAAATTATATATTTTTTCCTTCACTAGCTGGTTGTCCTTAGGTCCCAAAGGGGAAAAATTATTCTATTCCGCTAGCCTTTTTTTTTTTATGCCACAAGTGGCACAAAAGCTTTAATTCCTTAGTTAGTGCATTTTAGTCCCTTAACTTTCATTTTTGTTTCCAATGGTTAGAAAAACTTATGGCCTTAACTTATTTGGTAAAAAATACTTACATGAACTTAATTTCAATGAAATTATGGCCATGCCACTTAGTTGGGTCAAAATTTTCATTTTACCCTTTTTGCCCTTTGGTGCCATTTTACACTTAGGAACTTAATACAACCTTACTTAGCTTGTTTTTCTTGCTTAATAGAAAAATAATTTAAGGCATTTAAGTAAAAAAACTTTAATTAAACATACTTACTAAGTCAAAACAAGGCATGAACTTGGAGACTTGTCACATCCGTAGTACTTACTATAGCGGGAGTCTTGGATGTAGAAAGTACCTCAAGATGTCCTTATGCCGAGGAATAGGGATCGAGAAAGGGTACGTTATGCGCTTCTGGAGTATCCAAGTACCTTTGTCCATCAAGTTGGATGTATAACCTTGCTAGCTTGTCAATTGAATTTGTGAGCTTGATAGGTAGAAATTGTGCTTATTTTTTTAGTCTGTCAACTATCAACCAAATGGCATTATGATGACCCCTGGTTAGTGGCAAACTAGTAAGAAAATTCATGGATATGGACCCCTATTTCCTTTCTAGAATAGCTAAACTTTCTAAGTGTCTTCTAGATTTTTATGTTCAACTTTAATTCTATGGCAAGTCAAACACCCTTACAAACAAGTCTCCAAATCTCTATTCATTCTAGGCCACTAGACGTGTGGTTCCAAATCCATATACATTTTCTCTTTCCCTAGATGCACACTAAGGGCACCTGTATAAGCATCCTTTAGGATTTGATACCTCAAATCTCCACCTTAAGGCACATAGAGCCTATTTTGATAAGACAACAAACTTTTCCTAAATTCAAACCCTTGCCCAAATATCTTATCTGGGTTAGGTTTTTCTTGCTGAGTCCTCCTAATCTCCTCTAACCATGTTGACTTTATAGTTAAGAGCTGCACTTGTTTTTGGTCCCAACACTTCCACTTTTTTATAGGTAAAGAAAAATAATTAAATTTGGTCTTTAATGTAGCATCCCTAGCCTTAAGTGCCCAGTGTAATTTCTACTTAATGCATCAGTAACTAGATTTCCTTTCCAGTTGTGTACTTAATGGTTTAATCAAATTCTTTCATATACTCTAGCCATCTTCTCTACCTCATCTTCAATTCTTTTAGAGTGAACAAATATTTCTAAATTTTATGATCAATGAAGATTTGAAATTTGTTTCCTAGCAAATAATGCCACCATTGATTTAAAGCAAAGATAGCTAATGCAAGATCATCCACTAGATAGTTCTTCTCATAAGGTGTTAACTGCCTTAAATCGTAGGCTATCACTTGCCTATCTTGCATAAGCACACGGCCTAGTCGCAACACAGAAAGCATATACTTGTTTTACAAAAAGGTTTAGTAGGGTCAGGTAAAACTAATAGAAAGGCTATGGTTAGCTTATTTTTCAAGTCTTGAATGCTAGCTGCATGCCTTTCTCCCTACTCAAGTTTCTTTTTCTTTGTGATTAGTTGTGTCAAAGGTGTGGCTATCATGGAGAACTCAGGGACAAACCTTCTATACTATCCAACCCACCCTAAGAAACTCCTAGCCTTTTTCATATTTTGAGGTTTTTCCTAGTCGGTCATTGCCTTAACGTCCTCAGGATCTGCTGTCAGTTCGTGGTCATTAACCACACATCTTAAAAGAGCTATTTTAGTTGCCAGAAGTGACATTTGCTTAACTTTTCATACAATTGATGATCCTTCAAAGTTTTTAATACTATTATCAAATGTTGCTCATGCTTCTCCTCATGCTTTAAGTATACTAGAATTTTATCAATAAATACAACTAAAAATTGGTTTAAGTAGGGTTTGAACACCCTCTACAAAAAGGTTTAGGAAAAATGTAGGAGCATTAATACGACCAAATGTCATCACTGTATACTTAAAATGTTCATATCTTGTTTTGAAAACTATTTTTGATATGTTTTTCTTAACCCTCAATTGAAAGTACCTATACCTTAAGTATATCTTAGAGAAGACTTTAGCCCCTTTATGTTGATCAAACAAGTCCCCAATCCTTAGAAGAGAGAACTTGTTCTTCATAATTAATGCATTGAGATTTCTATAGTCAATGTATAACCTAAGGGTTTTATTTTTTTTTTTTTACAAATAGCATTGATGCTCCCCATGGAGACACACTTGGCCTAATGAAAACTTTCTCAATAAGCTCATAAAGTTACTTCTTGAGTTTAGACATTTCAAGAGTGAACATCCTATATGGGGATATAGAAATAGGAGGTGCTCTAAGAACTAACTTCATCTTAAACCCTACCATTCTCAAAGAAGGAAGTCCCAACAAACTAGATGAAAGTAGTTTTGGGTATTCCTTAGCTATTAGTATTTTAACTCTTTCATCTTTTATCTTAATCCCATTTAAGGACAATAGCTCTTCCTCAATTACTAGAGTGATTTGATGAATCACCTCTATGTGCCTACTTTGTATGCTTTTCTCCAACCCTTTTAAGTTGGTTAGATTGTACTCCTATGATCTAGGTAGTACGAGCTTCCTAGCTTTGCAACCAATTTGCACTTAATTCTTAACTGGCCAATTTATTCCTAATTTCAAGTCATACTTAGTCTAAAGTACAATCAAATCAGATAGTATTTAGGTCAGCTATTCTAATCTTACAATTTCTAACCACATCATTTGTCAAAAAGAGTTGTGTTCCTTCTATTCTTATCATAAATACTTCAGATAGCAAGTCAGTCACTAAGTTCTTTTTTCTTCATAGTTTTGTCAAAAACAATAGAGACAGATGCTCTAGTATTAGATTAGATAGATATAAGTCAATCATTAAGATAAATCTTACCTTTCAAAGCTTTTTGATGTAGTTATATCTGGGCTTTAATTTAAAAGATGCTTCCAACTATTTGTTGTGCTTGAGCTTGTTGCTATGATAGGGATCTTGGTGCCACATTTGTCACAGTAGGGATATGCAAAGGTTCCCTTCCCTTCAGGTTTAGAGATCTTTAACCTTGTCCTTTTGTCAACTCCTTTTCTCTAGACTTGATAAGGGACTCCTTACCCTAGTGCTCTAATGACCCATATCTTACGCACCATGTAGCATCCTTGTAGTGAATCCTAGTCCCATGGTATTTACCACATTTCTCACATTGAGGATTTTTTTTCTGCTCAATTCTCTTTTTCTGATTTCTCACATTAAGATAAATATTACCTTTCAAAGCTTCTTGATATAGTTCTTTTTGGCCTTCAATATAAAAGATGCTTCCAATTGCTTTGTGCTTGAGCTTGTTGTGGTGGTAGTTGTCCTGGTGCCATATTTATCACCTCAGGGATATGCAAAGGTACTCCTCCCCTTTGATTTGGAGATCTTTAACCTTGTCTTTTTGTCAACTCCCTTTCTCTATACTTGATAGGGCATTCCTTGACCTTGTGGTCCCATGAGCCATATCTTAAGAACCCTACAATGACCTTGTAGCAAATCCTATTCCCTTGGAATTTGCCACATTTCTCACTTTAAGGATTTTTTCTCTGCTCGACTCTCCTTGGCTGTTTTTGTTAGGCTTCCTCTCTCATTCTATTCTTTCCATCCTTTTGTACTCCACTAGACTCTCCTAGCCCAGGCATCTTAAGTTCTTGCTACTTAAATTCTTGTTCCAATTCCAATGCCTTTTGAACTACTTTACAATAGTCCTTTACTCTAGTTACCCTTAAAATCTAAGTTCAAGTCTCCATCCTCTAACAAATCCTTTGGCCTTTAGGATTTCCTGTCCCTTATATTAAGGTGTATATTTAATCAATGAGTTGAATGTATGCTCATATTCCATCATAAACATGTCCTTTGACCAATTGGTCAAACTATATCTACTTTTACTTTTGGTCAAAAGCTTTTGAATCTAATATGTCTAGTATTCTGCAGCTTGTTGTCCTCCTTCACATCCAAAAACTGGAGGTTTTAAGGCTAAAAACCTTTTTAAGTGCCATTCCTTGAGTTATTCTTCATATCTTTCTTCTCTAGCCCATCTAGCATTGCTTCCATCCCTAGCATCCCTCTTATGGCTTTTAAGATGTATTTCTAGATCCTTTTTCAAGTGTCTGCAGTCTAGCTCATGACTCATTTCAGCCCCCTTATCCTTTTGTTTGATTTTGGACCTTATCCTTCGAGCTCTAAGATTCCTTTTTTCATCATTTTGTTCTTCTTTAATCTCCATTTCAACTTTAGTAGCCTGCTCTTTAGTAGCTTGCCTTCATCAGGCTCCAATCTCCTATTCTATTCCCTGGTACTAATTTTCTAGCAACATTGCCTTGCATTTGATTGTATCCATGAATAAGGGGATTCGTGTCTATATTCACTCATACAATAGCATCTTGCATTGTTTACATCATATGTTCCATCCTCTGTTTGGTATTTCTACTTGGCCTAGGTAGATCATTCATATTTTCAGCCACATTGGCCTTATTATTGTTGTTCCCAACTGTATTACCCTCAAGAACATTGCCTTCAATGTTTTCAACTTCATTAGCCCTAAGCATCTCTCCCATTTGATCTTCCTAATCAATTACTACATGCAATCTTTTCTTTACCATTCTACTTTTACACAAGTAAACAAACAATAGATTTCTAGCTTCTTAATGATAAACTCTCTATGGGAAGTTGCTTATTAGTTTCCTAATTTTCCTAAACCTGCTCTGGTAGCATTTTGTCACAGCCTAAACTAGCCATGGCCTAGTAGGATAAACCTAATTAAACAATTGGATCATGCTTGACAAAGCCAATTAAGCAATTTAAGCAGTAAGACAAAAAAAGTAGCTCCTTTAACAATCTTAAAGAGATAGTACTTGCTTGGAATGTTATTTTAGCCAATTAATTCCTATCTTGTTATCCACTTGATGGGATTCTTTGAAAACATGTATGCAAGCTCACTTTAACTTTTAGAACAAACAAAAAATGTCTAAGGCTTACATTGCATAATAAAATAGAAAGTCAACCCTTGGGTCAACTTATAACCAAGCATCAACCTGTTGCTTAAGCCTTGCTCATGAATTACAAGCAGAAACATAATCAAGTAAACATAAAACCAGGATATATTCTTCATACATGTATTAGGAAGTTAGAAAATATAGGAAAACATCCCATTTATGTATGTTCAAAACATCATAATAGCCAGAAATATCCTAACCTAAGTAGGCTTTCTAGTACAAACAAATATATGTTTCAAAAATACAAACATATCCAGTCCTCTAAGTGTAAGAGTGACATAGCCTACTTGTCTAACAAGGAGGTTAACTAGCAACTTCTCCTAGTTAGCATGCTTCCTATAGACACAACAACTTTGCTAGGCTTTGATAAATAGAAGCTAAACTAAGTTAGCTAACAAAATTGAATAGCGAATGGAAAGGGCATGAGTACACTTAAGCTTAGTAGGGAAAGAACATAGTAATATAGCCAAATGCAGCTTTTAAGAGCACAATGGACATACAAACCTACATCCAAAAAGAAAATAAAGAAACAAATGGCAATAGTAACAACACAAATAATCAAGGTAATGAAAAAGGGTCAACACATGCAACCTAACACAGACGCATGTAACTCATGCACACAATTCTCATTTAGTCACCATATGGCTAGGCATGTTGTCCTGGCAATTATATTCATCACCTAGCTTAGAAAACTAAACTAGTTGTAGGCATTCCAAGGCAAATTAGGGCTGGCCAAGGTTACTAAAGGCCACTATACTTGCCACCATTCAGAAGCGAGCGAAGTTATCCCCCTTATGGGTTCGAGATGCTCTCTAAGCGTCAATCACATACACCCCTAAATCAAACTCATGAGTTCCATTAGCCATTAAGCCATCCCTTAAGGTTTTACCCTCCATTGTATGCCAATTCATAATTCCATCCTCAAAGAATAAAAATGAATTCCTAGAGCCCTATCCTTAGCTTAACAAATTGTGAACACAACCTCTAAAGCTCCCAACTTTAATGCATTACCTTGTTGGTGAAGAAATTTCAAACTATCGCTACCTAAGACTGATTTTTTACAATTTAGCCCTTTAATGCCAAATCTTAAGCAATTCAACCTCTTGGGCCAAAGTTTTGTGCAAACAAGTGCTTAAGGTTTTGAAGACCCAATAGACAAAACTTTGATTTCATTGCAATCAAGTAACTAAGATTTACTTTTGTTGTCTTAACCTCAAGGACAAAAACTTGACATAGAAGTTATTTATAAAAAAAAACTTAGGGATGGGAAAACAAGGTAAGGGGTTGGCAACATTGATAGTAGGGTGTGAGGGATGCCATTGGAAACGATGCATACTACTAAGTACATATATATTTTTTTGACATTAAGAGCAATATGTTAAATTAAAAAAAATTACCCTGAGGTATTGTATTCTTTGTACTTATTACCCTAGTATTTTAAAAGTATGCACTTATCGCCATCAAAAAGTCAAAAAAAGCTCAAATTTGTAACATGCCTTCTAAGAGATCCTAAATGCCATTTTTAATAATCTAGTGAATTTAAATTGTTGAAAATTTTATCTACATTTGGGTTAGATTTAATTTTACAATCTTTTTAATAGCAAATTTACATAAAGTAAGGCCCTTCAATGTTTCCCAATTAATTAAAATATGCTATTTCTCCTAATACCATATACATGATTCTAATAAATACTGGATGTGCCCTATCTTATTTTTGTAAATAAAAAATTGTGTTTTTGAAATTTTAGGAAGTGAGAAGAAAAAGTAAAAAAATTGTGGGAAGTGTACGTTAACCTCTAAAAAGAAGATAGATGCCAATACATAAATAGATAAAAAGTACTCATAGTTAGATTACTTATTTAGCATCATATAATATGAAAATTTAAAGCTTTTTTCCTACAAATATAGAAGCAGTTGTTTTTTATTGGTCATAATAAGTGTAAATTTATTATAATTTATTATTATTTTTATAATCTTTATATTTGCTTAGATCTTAAACATCATGCATCTAACTCTAAAATCCTAGCTATGCCACTTCACAAAAAATGTTGAGTTCATTCAAAAGCCTTGCATATAGTGAAAATTTGTCATTAGTGTTCAATAGTATCTTTAGGAGATTCCTTTTTGCCTAGTGATTGAAGATAATATCCCCAAAATTATTCAAGTTTTTGCCCTTCTCATTAGGCATTGACTTGGGTGGTAGCCATTTAGTTGGAAAAGTGCCTTCAAAAGTGGGGAAATTAAAAGAATTGGTGAACTTGATTTTTCTTGGAACTTACTATATAGTAAAATTCAAAACAATTTGGCAATTGTGAAAGTGTATTTAGTAAACTTACTATTTAGTAAAAAAGTTTTGGAATTGTAAAAGTCTATCTAGTAAACTTACTATTTAGCAAAACTCATTTTGAGGAAAAATTCCTTATTCTTGGAGCCCATTGTGTGGACTTGAAAGGGTGAACTTGTCTAGAAATAAACTTATAGGAGAAATACCATGATTTCTAGAGTTTTTAAAGCTCTTGATTATCTTAGATCCATCCCATAATGATTTTGAAGGCATTATTTCAACTCAACAGATTTTTTGAAATAGAAGTGGGACTACTCTAGTGGGAAATAACAAAGCTTTGGGGCAAATACTTAAACTTCACTTGGCCAAATGCAGCTTACATAATTCCAACAAGCTTGAGAAACAATTTCTTATAATAATCATTTCTCTTATATTGAGAACAATTTTGGTGGCATTTCTCATCTTCATTTATAGGCTGCATGTAAGGGAGGAAGTCAAAATCAAGCAAACTAAACTATCCATACATAGAATTATCAAATCATGATTTCTTTATCAAATCATGATCTCTTCAACATTAGCTAGCTGTATATCCTCCTCCACTAACTTGATTGGTTTAGATAGCATTTAAAGCCCTCAATCTCCTCTAAAATAGAGTGTTCAAGAGTATTAATTGGCAAATTGTGAAGTTTTATGGAAAGTAAGATATACAAATCTTGTTAAATTGCTTATAGTCTTCTAAATATGTATGGATATGGTGGAAATATGTTTAATTAGATATAGGTTTTCTATTTCCAAAAATGCCCTTATATTTCTATCAGAATTATAGCATCTACTCTTTCTCACAATTGGTGTGTCCTTCAGCTCTAGTATGTGTCAGTTGAAAAGATGCTTATTGCTATGTCATCACTTCAATGCTAGGGTGGTTCCGGCATCTGTTAGCATCAACGCCATTGTCGATCTCATGTCTAGGGTTTTAACCTTCATATCTCATTAGCTGATTTTGTCATCTGTGATCAAGGTGGCAATCAGTTTTGGAATTGTTGCTTGAGTCATTATTGTTAGACGCAAGATTTGTTTTCAGATCATTTGCACTTTGAGTTCAACTAGAAGTGTGGGATTTGTTGGTGTTGAAGATGATGAGCCTTTGGATATTGTATCATTAATATATTTTTCTGATGATGATAAAGGTAGTTGGTGTTGCATTTATGACAGTAATCGTTATGGCAGCAAAGTGAAAGGAATTGGTGATGATTCAGTGTCTAGACATGGTTCATCTAGGTGTGAGGGATGTCAATCAATGAGTGTGGAAATTGATTCAGGTGGTGATTTACTTTTGTTTGAATGATTCTATTGTTTTATTTTGATAGTTTAGGCATAATATTCTAACACATTTTATTGTAGGATGTGGACACCTTTCATCTAGGGGTGAGAGACTTCAAATTGTAAGTATTGAAGTAGACTCAGGTAATGATTTTTTTGTTATATAGTTTGACTTGGACATTTTATCTATAACTATTGGATGCCTTTTGACTAATACTTGGAAATTTACTTGTATAGTGTGTGGACTATTTCCACTGGATAATTTGGGTGAAACATAAGTAGTGGTTATGATTTCTATTAGACATTTTGCCTATATTTATGAAATATTTTGAGAGTTATGTTTAGACACTTATCGATGCTGCTAGTGGGTGGTTTTCTGCTAATAATGAGGGTTGTGAAGATACTGATGCTGAAGTTTAGTCAGGTAGTTATTTGGCTGTTTGAAAAATTTATGTTTGTTTCATATGTGTTCTGTTCATTGAATTTTTTGTTTGCTTATTTCTTGTTTTGTTTTATAGTACCAATAGGTGCACCTAGTGATGAAACTTTATCTGTTAGTTCTGATATTGTAAATTCTATTGATGATGTTAATTGGGTTGGAGCAACATTTAATTCTATTGATGAGACTGAGTTTTTTTAAAGAGCATGCTATTTCTAGAGGTTATAGCATTCATTGTTCAAGGCGTAAATATAGGGGTAATAGAAAGGATATGGCACTTTACCACAATGAATTCTTTTGATCTTATGTTGGGTTAGAGTCTGGTAGTGCTAAAAAAGAAGATGTTGAACATCGTAAAGTTGATAAGTGGAGTAATTGTTGAGCAGTGATCCATGTTAGGATGAAGGATGACCAAATGTGGGTTTTTCATGCTTATTTACAACATAACCATTCATTTATAACTCCAAGGCACCGATATTCATTACAGTCAACCAAGTGTTTGAATAAAGATATTTTCACAGGAGTTGTAGATTTGATGGAGAATGGACTTAGGCCTTTAGATGCCATCAAGGTTATATATAATGAAGTTGATGGGCTTAAGTCTCTTGGGTTGACAAAATAATTGTTTTGCAATTATTTGTCTGCTAAGTGTGTATTAGAATTAGAGGTAAGGGATGCTCCACTATTTCTTGATACTTTTAAGCATGTGGCATCAAAAGATGTTGATTTCTTCTATGAAGTTCTAGTTGATTGTGAAAATAGATTAAGTAGTTTTATTTGCAATGAAGTTATGAAGGATGATTATATAATATTTTGTGAAGTTATTATGTTTGATACTAGATTTCAAATGAATAGGTATAATATATTTTGTGCTCCCTTCATTGGATCAAACAATCACAAGCAGAATTTTGTATTTGCTGTTGCTTTTCTTGTGGGGCAAAAAAAACACACTTGAATTGGTGTTTTGAGTGTTTTAAGAAGGGCATGGGTAGAAAGCTTTCCCAAACAATTATGACGGATTAGGATGGTGTAATTGGATCTATAGTTGACCACATTTTTCTGATATTCAGAAAATATTGTGTCTTTGGCACATTTGTGAGAATGCTAAGAAGAACAGCAAAATGTGAGAGTTGAACACTCAAAGATGTTATTTTATACTTTTAAGGTTTGCACTTGTACTATCTTGAAATAGCTTGAAAAGGAAATATTGGTTGGTGCGTTCGCTAAGTCAAAGGCTGTGTGTGAGGTTGGTGATGTCATTAAGTATGAGGTTGTACTTGGGAATCAAGATCGGAGGAGTTTTAATGTTAAGTATGATGTTGCTTCATTATCTGTGTCATGTTTATGCATGATGTTTGAGGAGTGGGCCTTACTTTGTTTGCATTCATTGTGTGTTTGGAATGTGAATAATGTGCGTGAAATTCCTAAGCAATATATACTTCACCATTGGACCAAGAAAGCAAGTGTTGTTGTGGATTGTGGTGAGAAATATTTGTATGTTGATGCATTTTTTACAATTGCTTGGCATACTAACATGAAAAGGGGCTTTTTATCATTGGTGATTGAGATTCAAAAAGATGTGGAATATGGATATGTATGTTGGCAAGGATTGCTGTCTATACAAAAGTAGATTTTGAACCTTCAAGATTGGTAGTAGCAGCAAAAAGGGCGGGATGATTAGTAGTGTTGGATCTTGTTGTGAAGTGGATTTTTTGAATCCAGCATTTGTAACTTCTAATATATTTGGATCAAAATGGAAGAAGAGTTTAGTGGAGTCCAACCATGGTCATGGATGTAGGGGTAGGGTTGGTCATCAATAGACTATTGTGTTGGATTTTGGTGACAGCTAGAGCGATGTGTCTATATTAAATAATAGAAGTGATTTACAGATTTTGTTGATTCGTCTATAAAATTGAATTGCACAATTACAATGAGAGTTTATCGTTGCTGTGACAGCTAGGTATATATGTCTACAGTATGTGGCAAATGTGTTTATAGAATTAGATTGAAGTGTATATGATCTAATGGTGGAATTTTGAATAGAATATGTCAAACAAATTAAATGTATTGTCCCTTTTTTCATATTTTGGTTTGTTGTTTAGAAGTACATTTGAATGTTTTGGGAACATTGATGTGGAGATGACATGTGCTATGTTTTTTAGAATATAAAATACTTTTATTTATTTATAATACTAATTTTTTATTTGCAATACGTTTAGAATAGTACATATTTCAAACATTGAATGATATTTATATTCTTGGAGCAATTCTTTTTAGGAACTTGCGAAATAGTTTTGCTTTGCATTTCCACATGCAAGGCTTGTGGCAAATTGGGCTTGCTATGTATACTTGTATGTTTAGGAGATCTGGTACGGTGATTGATAATCTTCAAGATTGTGTCTGATGGTAACAGGCTTTTTGTTAAGCAAGTAAATGTTTGTCATTCAAGCCTTCTACATTCAGCCATCTTCCATGGCCTTTCTTTTCAATATCTACCAATGAAGATAAGTGACAATGATTCCATTTCCTTGGTCTCATCATGTGCCGCAAATGCTAATATGATTCCTATCATTCCAGACAAGTATTGTTTCCCGCTGCTTCCCCTTTCAACTACTTGTTTGAGGAGTTAGAGACCTTTGGTTTCATTACCATGCATAAAATAGTGAAGAGTACCTTCTTCCATCAAGTCTCTTAGATTTTCAACTTGGGTTTACTGTTGGTGGACATAACACTCTTTCAGGCAAATGGGTCTAAAATGTAAATCATTTATGTTCAACCTTGAGAACACTAACTTATCATCTGTAGCCCTGTAAAAGTCTTTGTAGCATTGTGAGGCATTGCTAAGGTCATTGATGGATGATGCACCAACATGATAGATGATTTCGGTAAGCATGTCATGGAGTAATAATATTATTGTTGTCTGTCAGGTTACCTTGGAGATTTTATTGCTCAGTTTTAATTGGTCTATTGTTAAAACAAGTGCGTAGGTTGATGCATTTATTTGTTGCATTTTTTTTGGTGATGAAGAGGTGTTTGTTTTATTATTTGTTGACTTGGAGAACAAATGTGTTTTTTGGTTTGTGTCATATCAATGCTTTTTGCATCTTTTCATGATGTGATGGTTTTAGTATTTTTTTTTGGATAATTGTGATCAAACACATAATTCATTATGTTTTTTTATTCAAATAATAATTAATGTATTGGACCAATAGCTTAGTTATATGTTATGTGTGCTTAAATACTTTTAACAATTTTAGCGAATAGTTAGTGAATTAATAGAAGAAAGTTTATGAGTGCCTACTATACATAAGCCAACTTGTTCGGAAATAGACAATAAGAAACAATATGACAGAACTCAAGAAACAAATGCCAGACATATGACAACAATTATTAGAAGTAATGTCACAATTTGAGTAACAAAATCAGAAATTGCTTCCTAAACATGTAAGAAGATAACTATTTTTCCATGTTAATAGTTTTATATGTCAACAACTATCTTAGATGTCAGCAATTATTTGCTGGCCATTTAATGAAGAAGCTATCTCATATTTCAACAACTATCTTAACTAAAGGTCAAGCAAAGCAGCTTTTGTATCCATGTTAGCACTTATGTCTATTTGTTTTTGTCAAAACAGATTCCCACTTAGTTGTACTATTGCAACATCAAAGTAGCTACAATCTACATTCAGTACTTGTTCATTATTTTTTTCTACAAAAAAAAAATTTGTATAGTAGCAATTTGGTATGTTAGGAAGAAGACATTCTGGTTGTTAGAAACCTATCACTGGTCTAAGCTTAGAAACAAATGGTTGGCCATGATATAAGTCCATGTGTTTTACTACAAAAGTAGCACAATCATTGCATTTCTGATGTATTGCTTGTAGGTTTTCTTCCATAGCAAAGGTACAAATGTGGCCTGGTGTTGTTCAATTTCGGATGCAATGGGGTGTTCCCATGAGTCAAGCCATTTTTTTATGATTTGTTTTTTTTTTTAAAGTATACAGTTGTCAAGAAATAGAAACTTCTTATGTTATCATTCTCGTGCTTTTAACATAAACATTAGACATTTTACAATGAACAACACCAGGAGGAAGAGGAACTATTCAAATTTTCTTATCCCCTTATTTTATGTTGTCCATGACCTCTAACTTATTTCTTTCAGTGTTAATGCAGAAGACAATGAAGTGGTCATCTTTAGGACGTATGAAGAACAACTACTCCATAAAGATGTATTTTTATGGTTCGCCCCCATGAGTAATTATACTATAGTAATATTGGTATATGCAGTTGTGTGTACTTATAAGATTGTAAGCATAGAACATTTCTTAAGTGATTTTGTTGTACTATAGTAAGAAATTCAGCATTTGTTTTATGTTGTGCTCCTTGGTATTGTTCTTCTTGACAATTTCGGAATCAAACTTGTTGTTAACAATTTTGTGGAAAATAGAGCCTAAAAAAAATTATGTTGAAGAAAGGTTTTAGTTATACAGAGTTTCTTAGATCTTGATGCAATGAGATTTACTTACAGAAACATGGTTAGGGAGGAAGCAATGTTCTGGTAACTCCTTACTCAACTATTTTTCATTCAAAGTATAAGCATAGGAGTATATGATAGAGTCGTAGACAACTTTTTTAGGTCTAAGACCCAAGAACTCATTCCTAAAGTTGTAGACAACGGGTGTAAATTTTGCCAGTTGTTCATCACAATTGGAATTAATTGGAATGTTATCAAAAGACATATTATAGATAATCAGATGACATTTTACACAAATTCACTGGGCAGTATGTAGTAAAATAACTCAACATGGAATATTGACTTTTAAAAGACAAAGACACTTTGTATCATAATGTAAGACATATAGCAAATAATCAGATGAAATTTAACGCACGATCAATGCACAGTTTGAGGTAAAAGATATGATTATTAGCTAATAAAAGGATTAGTTTTTGTAACACTTACTTCTCTAAGAGTTTACTTTTTTGTCACTCCCCGAAACCCACCCCAGGAGTTTTGGGATGAAGACACGCCGCACACTCGAGAAAATAATATTTCCTCAAACATGCAAGGCTAAAAATATTCCAAATAAATCCGGATCACCATAACTTATAATCCAAACTTATTAATTGTCGTTTGGAATCGAGTGGTAGAGCAACTACAACTTAAAATCTCATACGAAATATCTCTAACCTAAGAGTGTCTATCACATCTTCCCAAACTTTGAGCTCTTGTAGTCACTCCCCAACTAGTCAATCTTGTGTTACTTGTTATCTGTGTGAGTGGGAAAAGAAGGGGAAAGCACAAATCCCTAGTAAGCGGCAGGATGTCCACAATCCATAAAACATGAAACAATATATACAATTTATATGACATAGAGATCAAGTAGAAAATATAATTAAACAAATAAATACCTCAAAGTATTCTTTTGTAGGAAATCATACTCACAAAAATAAAAAGTCACATAAGTGTAAAAAAACAAGTACAATTAACTTTATTATAAATCATGACAAAATCAACATGAAATTCATACTTGAAATCATTAGTCAAAACATAGCAGTTTTAAATAGATTACAAAACATAATATTTCTTAACATAGTGAACAGGGCGATCACTGTGACTACAGTTAACCACTGTAGTGCATCATGTCAGAATAACTACACTTAACCATTGTAGTGCATCATGTCATAATAACTACACATAACCGTTGTAGTACGTCATAAACCGACTAAGAATTGCCATCGGTGGAGCGCCCTAAGAGCGAGTCCTAAACAGTATACTATGAATCATACTTACATAATACCCTATAGGAAGGGCTACAAACTACACTTTCCCAGTAGTCGGGCACAGAACCAACACCCACTAAAACATAGTGAAAACATAAATATTCATATCCATGAACTTTCCAAAGGTCTATAAAAATCAGAAAAATCATATTGCCATAATAACATAAGTAAAACACGCTTGATCCCATAATCATTAAAATATAAATTACATACTTAGAAACATAGATATTACACATGTAATTGCTACCAATATATTTAAACAACAAAACTTTAGAATAAACTTTCAAATATTAAAGATGAAATCAATAGACGAAATCTAAAGAATAAACATTCATACCTTAAAACCAAAGTTTCATAGAACTATAGTTTAGTATAATTCAATGCTTTAAAATCAATAATTCATGTAGCAAAATAATAATTTAGTTTAGAATGGTGGACGACCACTTACCTCAAAATGCAACTTTCCAACTCCTAAAATAATTCTTTAGCCACCTAAAATAATTATGTAAAATTTTAAGTTAAAATATAATCAACTCATGAAATAACCCAAAATCACTTGCTAACAGTGACCTAAATGAATGCTTATGGAACCTAAAAATTCAATGAAGTATTGTTAGAAGCTTTAGGGACTGATACTGTGATTAAGCCGCTTATATCATTCAGCATCCTACTTTTAGTGACCACGTTGTAACATTTTAGACTACTGGGTATCGATGAACCCGCTTTTAAGCCTTAAGGACCTAAATTGTAAGTATACCAATTTTTACCTAGAAATACGATTCTTTGTCTTCTCTGATTCGCACCTTTTGTTGCTCTCCGATTTCCACCATGCCCAACCAAAACCTCCATAAACTTATTTTTAATCCATCGGAAACAATTCCGATAATCAATTGACCTTTCCAACCATCAAGAATAAATTATACTTAATTAAATCATCAACTCAAATCCTTTTTTTGCAAACTCTGAAACTAACTAAACTGTACATAAAAAATAATTAACAAACACTCACAAACGATTCTCCTCTTGCAGAAAAAATTCACAGATTGCTTTCACTTGATCCTCGATTGATGATCTCTTCTTCCACTTCTTCAATACAAAGCAATAGCCATATGAAAAAATGAGAGAAATACCCAAACTCTAATTTTTATCTTTTTCTAATTTGCCCCATTTTGTAACCTCTTCCGCCTCCAACCTGTTTACGTATTCTTTAGGTTTTATTTTCTATTTTTTTTATACTTCTTCCCTTTTTATTTCCCTTGCTATTTTTTTTTCTTCTTATTTTTATTTTCTTTTTCTTTCTTTCTTTGGGCCTTACCTAAATACCCAAAATAATAAAATAGACTAAATTGGGTTGGATTATTACATTTTCCATACATAATCCATAACAACAGATTCACTGCTAGTGAGGTAGAAAGGTAGTGTTTTCATGAACCTTTGGAGATATAGAGATTTCAAGATATAGTGATTCTCATAGTGATCATGGTATATGTAGTCCTTTGACCTAAGATCAATAAGGTTCCTTACATGTGAGTCATATACTTTGATACTTCCCTTTGCTGCTTGTAACTGAGTGAACTTGAAGGAGGTCATTGGGTATGTCACACATTATGCGGAGGGATTTGTATGATCAAAATGGGATTTGTCCCTCCTATGTAATGGGAATGATATCTTCAGGCCCCTTGATAGAGTGAGACTTAGGAAATGCATGGCCATGCTCAAATGAGTTGATATACGATATCAATCTTATTAATTTAAGTTAGTCTACTCGGTAATCAAAAAGCCAAAGATTGGGCTATACGAGAGTGACACATTCCATTTCTCATGCCTATTATTGATATTTTGGACAAAGGGACAATGGCATATATGGGTAATGATCATAAAGGTTTAGTTTAATCACCAACAATCTTGTCACTTGGGTAGCAATGATGTGTTGCTAGATACCGCTGATTGCTTATGATCATAAATATGATTTATGATCATTTCCAACGTGGTAAGAGCCTATTGGGTTGCACACATAGAGCTAATTGAATTATTAGAGTGCATGGGCTAATAATTTGGGTAAAATTTTGTGTTAATAATGGGCCCAAAAGTTAAGCCATTATTATGCCTGAAATTAAAGCCTATTGGATTAGGGCTTTGAAACCCATTAGGCCTAGAAATTAAGTCTCACTATAAATACAACTTTTAGTGAGAAATTCGTAGCTTTTTGCCCTAGCCTCCCAAAGAGGACAGCTATACTCTTCTCTTGCAATTCATTGGAAGATGTAAGCTAGAACTGCGAGCGCAAGAGAAACCCATCTGTCAGGACGTGGTGGAAGTGCGGTGATCCTGAGAAGCTTGTGTGGATACCATAGAGAGCTTGAACACGTCAACTGTTCAGGTTTTTGTGATTCGACTCTACAGTTGGGCGAAATATCTCAACCAAATTAGGTATGAAAATTTTTGAACACCCGGTTTACCTTGTTTCACTTAGATCCTGGAGGGTTTCAGTTAAATTCCACTGTGCTTGTTTGGCTCCTAAAACCCTACAATTCTAAGCTCTTTGATTGCATTGACTTGGACAGCACTTACCAGCAGCAAATCCAATGTCTATTTTACCTCACAAATCCTGCACAATGTCCTGTATATTATCCTACAGTGAAATTGTAGATAGGGTGTAGAGAGTCATAGTGGATAGATTTGCTGGTAATTCACACACCTTGCTCACGTGTGAGTTAGGCAATTTTCATTCAACAAATAAACACATATGATGTATCATTGAAACAGTAATTATAGATGGAGCAGACATTTCTAACTTAAAGAGAACAGTAATTATAGATGTATCAATCAAACGCTTTTCATTCAACAAATAGACATATAAGATATATTACTTAGACAGCTAATGGAAAATCAATAAATCCAATTCAAATTAATTGTAATGTAGCCAGGAGTGACAAACAGCCAGTATTCTAATAGAAGACATATTGCACCGAAGCAGCAGAGAATAAAAAAATTAGCAAAAGATAGTTCTCAGTAAGAAATCAAACATAATGATAAAGAAGAACTTAGTACATACTATTGAGAAGGTGAATGTGCAGCCTTTTTTGCTGAGCTAGGCTTTTTTTTTCTCTTGGGTGGGTTAGGCTTTTTTTCCAAGATTGGCCTTTTTCTTCTATGTGTCATGTGTATCCTTCTGTGCTTCAGACCTTGTGTCAAGCTATATCTTTAGTTTTGTAGCTTTACTCCCTTAGGATGGAGGAATATCTTTCCTTCTTGTGTAGATTATCAGCTTTGCTAGACTGGCTTATTACTTCTGTTGGGATGTGCCTTGTCTAATGTTTTGGCTATATAATAAAACATAATATTGTAAAACATTTAGAGGGATTTACACTGATGCATGAGGTGTGTGAACATTTGGGAAGATGTGTTATAGAACTCATTGGTGTATCTGAAAAATATCTACAATGTGTGATATGTACAATTTTTATATAGATTGCTTGAAAAACTTTAATAATAAGTGTGTGAAGTAGTTTTACAATATGTATATTAGAAAAAGTATAAGTGCCTATTAAAACAAGTAAGAATAACTGTATGAAGGATATATGATAAGAGTTCATAACACATGGAAGATGGGTTTTATAGGATGAATAGATGTGTCTGCATAACAAGTACAACATGTGACATGTGAAGTTTATAGAGACTGATTTTAAAAGCTAAATAAGAGGTGTCTAAAGTAGTTTCTAAAGGTTTCCATTGAAACAAAAAGAAATGTCTATTAAAACAAGAATGAGGTTGCTATGAAGAGGAGTTTGGAGTCTTCCCAACGAACATTGGCAATTTCACAGTTAGTTTGATTTTTTGTCTACAATACATTAAAGATATGAAAATTGTCAAAAGAAATGTAGAATCAGGAATAAAGCTGTGATGGATATAGAAAAATTAATAATTGTGTTTTTAAATATGTTGTTCTAAGTCATCTTTAGGAACATCTGTGGGATGTTGCTACTTCTTTTTTTTTTCTTTGAATCCTTTAGATCTTGCATATAGGTTGGGTTTTAATTAGGAAAAAGTGTTAGAAATGAATCAAAAATTTATTTTGAAAAGAAAACCTAGGGAAGTAACAAAAGTGTGCGAATGTAATCACGTGGTGTTAAGCTTCTAAAGAATTGTTCTGGCGTGTCGTCAAAGTTGAAATTGAGTGAAAATTTTATTGAAAAAGCAAGAGAAGTTTAAGAAGTGTATTGCAATGGTTTTACCTTTCTTGTCATGACTCAGTGAAGTCAACTTTATCTCTAGGAGTTGGTAGTGTGAAGAGCTTTCATTTGTTAGCCTTGGTGGTTTTCAGGAATAGAACGTGTTACCACTATAAGTGCTTAAACACAATGATGAAACTTAGTGAGCTCAAGTGCCAGGCAATGCATGTCCTATATGCCAAGCAGACATGCACACTATATTTGTCCATGTGACCCTATTGGTCTTTATGCAAATATGTGCAAATTGGTCCAACCATCACAAATATATTCAATAAAAGTTTATTTGGCAGTGTAGGTAGTAACTAAAAGCATATTTTAGGTTAACATGGCATTCATGCAAAGTTACACTCACATATACAGATTACATGCACACTTAGTGCACTTTGGTGCTCATTCATGTGTCCAAACTTTCACACTACGTCCAAATCAAAATCTACACACATCCTCCTATGCCCTAAAGGTTTTAAAGCCTTTATTATACTTAAAAATTTCTAGGAAAATAGGTTTGAGACACTAAATCCATCTAGGATTGCAATTATGGATTTTACGCTCAAGTGGGTAGAAATGTCCATATGAATAGTACACAACAAAATTAGAAAATTTTGACAATCCATAACTCTGGCTATAGGGCACCAAATCCAATGATACAAAAGCTAAATTTTCCTCCTTGGAGTGTTATAAGTGTGGTCAAAGTTTCATATCTAAAATCAATTTGCACAGTAAGTTATGGTAGTTGGAGTATAGGGTACCAAGTTTTAGCCACTATTGACCATTATGCCCATACAAAATTTCATAATATTCATACACTTCATTTCCAGGTGCAAAACCCACTTGTTAATGTCTATACATGTCTTAGACATATGGGAAAATCATTCCCTTGAATTTATATCTCTTCTAACTATCATTCTTAAAAATGCCATAAAAACAACTCATAAACACCATATGGACAACAATATAGATACACTTCAAACTATACTTCATCGCTTCAGATATCATTTATACACTATGTATACAACACTCCTAGCTTATTTACATGCATTTATTCACTACATACATGCCACAATTTGTTTATATGTACACTAAGATTCTTGAAGAATTTGAAAAGTACTAAGTACTCTAGAAACTTGAAGTGAACAGCTGCTGTGTAAGGCAGAAAGTACATTCAGTAAAAATAGCTTGTCTTCCAAAAATCATCAAATATTTGAATTCACAACTAGACATATGGAATTTCATTTAACTAAAATTTCACAGGAAAACTCAAAATACAAGTGTTAGTTTCACACTAAAACACAAAAAAAAAAAAAATAACACATATACACAAATATGGCAACCAAATGCATAACAAACACAGCATCAAAGCAAATGAAATGCACCAGCAACAATGACTTTAGAGTTAGTCATAAACATTCAATAAAATAATAAGATATCACAATAGGATCACTATGGCCGCTCTCTTCAAGCTTTTGCCTGGTCGTAGGAGGCTTTTAGGTCTTAACTAGTACAAACTTGGGCACTAAAAACCCTTCTTTCTTGTTGCAATCTTTAGCTTGGTAACACTAAGGCTGAAACATTGCCATGCTTCTTTCCCTTTAACGCATACCTTGTTTCTTAAGCTTTTTGCTCTCTTCCAAGCATGGTCTTTGCTTCATGGATGTTTAGAAATACAGTAAACAATCCAAAAAACTTAAGAAAACCCTTACCTTTGCTATGAAATATGAAAACTCTAATAAAACCGAAACTAGGGTTTCTTGCACTCTTTGCTGTCTTCTTGGCTTTCTTTTACTTCCTCTTGCTTTCTTAAGTTATGGAGGGTTATGGTGGCTATGGAGAGTTATGGAAGAGCTCAAGGAAAAACCCTAAGCTAGTGGAGGCTGAAAATGAGGATGGAAGTAAAGAAAATGAAGTCTTCTTCCTTTTATCTTTCCTTTTGTCCTAAGTCAAAATATCTTATGGCATACTTGAAATTTTGTTAACTTTAGCCCACATTCGGACAACATCATGACTAGCCATTTGGGTTGGAAAATGACATTTTTTTACCTTGTAAAAAGATTATCATGACCTCTAAAAAGTTAAGGATACTTTGATCCTTAGTTGGCATTATGCCATAATTGATAAACGTTGCCTCCTTGAGCATTTTAATCCCCAACAATGTCCTTAGTTTCATCCATGTCCTTTCTTAATAATACCATCCATGTCCCTTGATAAGCCACCTTTAGAAATTTGTGCAATTAAGTACCCAACCTTTGTAATCTTACAATTTAGTCCATACGTTACTTGCAAAACAACCAATCCATTAAGTCTTTATTAAAGACCAAGCTATCACCATGTAAGGCAATTAAAGGAGTTTGTATTGAATACTTTAACTTCACAATTCATGTACTATGGTGAAAATTAATGTATATAATGTTAGGTCCTTATGTTTTAATTTTTCTACTTTGGCAATGTGATAACTGAACAGGGAGGTGAATGATCATGGGAGGGTTTAAGGACCAAGAGGAAAATGCTACTTGTTTGAAATTCCAAAATCTTGTACACGAAGCAGTTTCTTTTAACTAGGGGTAGAGTAGACATTTCGATCAGAACATAGGCTTGATCATGGGTGGTGCACGGGTTACTTGTTTTAGGCTGATTTGTCTAACTAAACATATGTATATATTATAATAATTACTAATAAAGTGTTGCCTACCAACAAAGTTATTTTAAGACATTAGTTTATTGATTCATGAGTGATGGTAGCCTAGATTAATGGTTGCTGAAAATCTAAGGTTGTTGATTCAAACCAGAAACCAAGGGCTTTAAATTTGCTAAAAGGGCTACTGAAAGGCAAAATGAAGGATGGTGTATTTGTAGTTCACAATAAACCTTTCACACTTCACTGATAAATAACATGGATGTGTTGAATCTCTTTATACTAAAAAATATGTGAACTCACAGCCAAGTACACCAATTATAAAAGTATAGGAGTGATAAGTACTAAGATCATTTTTTATTAAGGAATAAAGGTTGCCTACCTTACTCTACAGCCCTCTATTATCTAGCTAACAATTAAAGAGTTTATTTAACAAACTGCTATGAATTAACTAAAATAAAATAATGTAGCAAAAAATAAATTACTAACTGTTAGAGGCAGTGGAAAACAATTATGGCAATCTACAATAAGAAGCCCCATACTTAGAATCAAATATCCCTAGAACTTCCTTTGTGTTGTTTTACTTTGGTTTAACAAGATTGTCATTAACTTAGATCGTGGAGTACTGCCTAATGTAGATTAGCTCTTTATTATTCCCATTACACTAACCCCATTCTTAAGTCACCAATAGGGCGTATAGGCCTACCATGCTTCTTAAGAATGCATTACAAGTCCTATGACACATTACTAGGTTTCACCCTAGTTTGAATGTATTATATTCAAACGTATTACTTTCGGTTATGATAATATCTCTTTTATCTAATAACAATCCATAATAGACATACCAAATACTACCTGACGCATGCTCATTATCCTACATTGAATGAATAAGTTGAGAACCATTAATGAACGCATTAAAGAACATTGGATAAATCACAAGAGAAACACATAATCATATTATAGCAAAAGCAATCATAATCACAAAATCATTCTAGTGTTCATCTACTCCAAGCCTGAGTAGGAAAAGTTTAGCTTACAGTGTCATAAAATAAACACAAAAAAATCAAAAGAAAACTAAGAAAAGAATTATCCATGGCTGAATTTCTTCTTCTCCAAGAATTTTTTTTTTCTGTGTATCACCTCCTCTATTTTTTTTTTTCTGAAATAACCCAAGAAACGTAAAACCAAGGAAAACACAGTCTAGTACACGGCCATGTTAAAGGCCATATACCTCCTTTAGAACATAAAATGTCACCAAACTAAAAATGATTTGAAACAAGGGAACATAACTTAGACACAAGCGTGTAATTGGGCGTGCAACAAAATGTGTCTCCTCTGAAACTTCACCAAAACTTGCAATTGAACACCAAAACTTTGCAGAAATTCTTCCTCACTCAAATGAAATATGAACCAATTAAGCACCATATATAAAACATATAGAAAAAATCATTAAATATGAGCATATCATATTTTGCCTCCATACTTGAACTTTTGTTTGCCCTCAAGCAAAAACTCTAGAAGAAACAATAGAATGTTTTTGAAACTCTGAAATTGTAGAATCATTTCCTTGAAAAAAGAGATATAAAGAGGATTAAGACTCTAATTCTCTTAAGAAATTAATAAGACTACCAAGCATGCAATCCCTCCTATCTAACACTTTTTAAAACAAAAAAATTGAATGACATTGATTCATTCTCAAGGTAGCAACTCATATCTTTAAAAACTGAAATGATATCATTAAATTTTCATGTGAAGTAAAAAACACAAACCACACCAAGCTAAAGCTCACTACACACAACTTTTCAAACAATAGGTCATGGATTAGGCAATTAATTGACTTTTTTTTCCAATTTGTTTTTCTTTTCCTTTTAACCAATTCTTGTCATGTGTCAAAAACTTTTGTAGCAAGTGTACACTTCATAAGCTCTATCTATACCTCAGCTAATTCTCAACACAACCAAAGATGATCTTTGATTATACTCATGTTCTTAGCATCTTTTCAAGTAATGATCGACTCTTGTACTGTGAGAAGACCTAACCTACTTTAACACTAAAATCAGTGGCGTAGCATACATTCATACCTTACTTTACCTTAGTTTATCAACAATCAACCATAAATCTATCAACCAAACTTTCTATCTATCCAACATAGAAACTCAAAACTTAGCTTGCCTTGAATAGTGCATTAAATCCAAAAACTTGATGCAAACATAGTTTCTCAAGACCATCTTCCACTAGTTTGCTAACAAATCGTATAAACATTTTAAAAATAGATTAAGCACAAAAGTGAAAGAATAGGAATCACTTTCTTAGTCTTCAAGTTAAGAACTTAAGACATTAAATTAACAACCACTCTTTAATATGCACATGCTCAAAAGAATGATTCAAAACAAAATAAGCTCCATAAAGTTGAAAATTTTTAAAATTCTTAACAATATTACTAAAAAGATATAAATAAAAAAAAATACAATAAATAAAGGCTAATAAAACCCAATCATTAACACTTATATTGTACATTGCCCTCAGTGTACTAGCATGGAAAATAAAATGAAAAAGAAGAAATGATAGACACTAATACTACCCTTGAAAGGAAAAATTCAGTTGCTTGTCTCGTAAGTCATCGTTCCAAAAAGAAAATTCCAACAAGATGGTTGATTTAGGTTTTCAATCAAAATTTGAAGGGCTTCAAAGAAAACAGAGAATATAATCAACCCCAAAAGAAGTTAAATGAAACATAAGCAAATATAGAAACTAAATGAAATAGTAAGAATTATAGCATGTGCAATTGATGTATCAACAGTAAATTCAAACATACTTAACAAAAACAACATAAATAAGAAAATAAGACTAGTAGCAATATCCATATTGAAAACATAATACTAAACAAATAAATGTCATAGATGGCCAAAGAGTGTATTGAGCTAGTCAACTGCCATCCTCTTGCCTTGAGTTGCATTAACAGTTCTGGAAAAGTAGCCACTACCATGAGCATTTGCATAAAACTTGTGCACCAATATTAGTGATGCAATGCCCGGTGGTCTACAGAAAACATGCCACCCACGACATTGAATGGTAGCTAGGATGGGTTGGTTGTGAAGGGTAGAGTAGACGAATCCCAACTGACGGATCATTTTTCTTCCTACTGTAGCGGCATGAACTCGAAAAGCTTGAAGGGAAATAAACCCAGTGCAGTCCTACTATGGCTTCCACCTAGGCTCATCCTGACCTTTATTGTGAGACATCCTAAAACATATAGATGGTTTTTTCCCAGTGCAACAATAATCTCAAATACAATATATTCAACAATAGAATGAAGAAAAAGGGCTCCATCCAAAATCAATAAAATTCTTTCATACAAAACAATTTGACTTTCAATTTAGATATTAATGTAATCAAGCTTAACAACCTAAGCAAAAAGCATGACAAACATTGGAATTCAACCAACATAATCCACAATTAGGATCTTTCTTAAGGTGCAAGAAACCTATCCACTACGCACCAAAAGCCTACCAAATCCTGAAATTAATGAAATCATCAATGCAAATAAGATATGCAAGGCATTCTCAATAAGTTATAATACATATAATCACTCACTTAAGTCATGAAACTCACAAAATCATCATACAAAATGATATATCTATCAAACACGCAATTCCAACCTTTCCTCTTCCAAACACAATATCTAAAAATTTCAACCATCACAAAACATGCTGTGAACTCAAAACTGACAAAAATATAAATGTAAAATCCATCAACTAACTCATACAAAACATACCCATGAAAAGAAATCAAGATACTCTTCCATAAACTTCAAATCAAGTTAGAGCAAGACAGTTACCTTAAAAGAGATAAAATCAAAGAAGTGGAGGATGAAAATCAAGAATCTAGAAAAGAAACAATGTCTTCTTATGGTGGAAAACCTTACCTTGGATGTAAGGAAGCTAAGGTTTAAGTTTGGGGGCTTGGGGAAGAAGTTTGAGTGAGTTTTATGTGAAATGGGAAATAAAAATCATGATCTGGTACTTATATGCCTTAGACAAGGTTTGTAACATGAACGTGTATAGCAGACTGTGTTACTTAAAACTTCCTTAATAGGTTGTTGAACATCAGCATGACATGTGCAACCTTAAAAATTTTAAACCACAATGGTGAAACACGGGACAAAACATGGTCGTGTAAAAGACGTTGTATAGGTAACATGGCTTCAAACGCGGTCATGTAACAAACTGTGTTTGAAGTTAGGAGCCCAAAATTTTCAAAACAGAGAAACAATGTGGGTAGAAACATGGGCATATTTGAGACCGTGTTAGGTAAACACGATTAACAACATAGTCATGTGTGAGACTGTGTTTGTGTGCTGGAACACAAAAATTCATAAACTCAGAGATAAAACACATCTTCTAACATGGATGTGTATAAGATCATGTAATTTAAAATGTTTTAAAACATAGGCATGTATATGCATGCGTTTAAACTCTGGACTTTTAAACATTTGAAGAACACAAGCGAGAACATGGTCATGTATGCAACTATGTGAGGCAACACACTTTGTAACATGGCTAGAACACAAATCATGTATGGTTACTGTAGCTCAAATAAAAATTTCTTATGAAAAATTAATTTTAATAAATCATACATGACTATGTTTAAGACCATGTTAATCAACATGGCTCTAAACATGGACATGTTTAAGAGCGTGTTTAACTCCTAGACCTTGAAAAATTTTGCAAATTTATCTTGAATGTACTCAACCTTTTCCCCCCACTTTGAGCATAAAATTCCTCCGAAAATACCTTAGATTTCTGCAACAACAACACAAATTACAAGATCATAGGATAAACAAAAGCAAATTAAACTAGTCTAACATAAAATAAAATAAACAAAAACAAATGAAATAGAAAATTTAATGCTTGGGTTGCCTTATATGACGTGATTGATTTAAAGTTGTTAGCCTGACATTTTCTTTGATTTCTTTTTCAAGGAGGTTCTTCCTTCCTCTCTAACACCTTCACTTTAGCATGAATATCAGCCTTATGATGGAAAGCTAGATTATAAACTCTAGGGTTCGGCTTGGTATTTGCCAGGAAAGCTCCTTGCCATCTTTCGGAAAGCATCTTAACAAGTTGGCCTAACTTGGTCTTGAAGTTCTGGATACTTGCCCCAATATTCCATAACTCTGACTCCGTTGCATTAATCCTAGCATTTGATTGTTGCACATACGACCATTATAGAATATTTGTACACAGATTTAGAGGTTACATGGACTCATAATGGGTGTGGTAAAAAACGTGTTCTCTTTAATTTCTAAAAAATCTTCTAATTTAGCTCTAGAAGTCCTTAAAATTGTTGCTTTTTGCAAATGAGCTGAAACATGACATGAAAATAAAATATGAAGCAATTAAGCACCAATTCCTATCAAAATTATTCAAAAGACAAGTAAATATAAAAGAAAATCATAACAAAAATATGTCTAATTTAGCATATATCATGAATGAATGAGGAATCTCCAAAGTACCATATTACTCCTTGTTCCTTATAAACATAATTAAAATTTACATATTAAAGATTACAAAAACAAACATTTTATTCTCTATTCAAATGTTAGAAAATGTTTTAGCTTACTCCTAGAAAGGTGTGATTGAATTAACATTAAATTACACCTAGCGATGTGCTTGTATGAGTGATTGTTCATCAATCACACAATCTAACCTTGTCTTTATTTTCCTAGCTAAAAGCTTCAAAGCCTTTGCTCACAATGGTTGCTCAGGGCAAAGTAAGTTGAACTCCTCAATTTCATTTTGGTCACCAATATCATCCTTTCTTATAGATCGAGTAAAGTGAGTTTTTACTCTAAAAAAATATCAAGAGCAAAATTTCAAACCTTCTTGAGGCATATACTCTTCAACAATAGAATGTTCTGGATGAGCTCTATTGTACACATATGATTTAAGTGTAAGAAGGCCCCTATTATTAATTGGGCGTTAATAAAACTAGAAAATACTTTAGATACAAATCATAAACTCAGGAAGAAAGCCTTAAAAAATGACTATTCAATATAATACATTAATCAAAAAGTTACGGGACGTCTAAGCCCAATCTCTAAAATTAGATGAGTGAACAAGTGCACCATGACCATCAAGAAAGAAGAAGGGAAGGGTTTTTTTCATTTTTGTATAAAGTTATAGTAACTCAAGATTCTAGATGTTGCAGATTAGCTTTGGATAAACCTTTGGAACAAATCTTCTTAAAAAAAATCACACAGCTCTACTATAACTGAGCTAACATAGTCAGACAAAGTTCCCTAGATTGTGATTGGCAAACGTTTTTACATGAACATGTGACAATCATAACTCTGTAGTCCTATAAGCTTCCTATCCTTTAATTGCACATAGTGTGAGATATTGGGAGAATATTCATTAGTGGGTTTGATGGGCTTAAGGATTTGTAAGAAGGCATCCTTTTTAGCTTAGGTTATTTGGTAACATGCTTTAGGCAAGTATACATATTTTTGACTAGGACGTTTATTTTGGATGAAGTTCACTTCTTAGGCCCATTAGTTCTAGATCAAGTCTTGCTTTATAATTGTCTTTTGACTTCCCTTCTTGTCCCATTATAGTCCCAATATTGTCATCACACACATTCTTTTCTATATGCATCACATCCAAATTATGATTCAACACCAAATGTTCCTAATAAGGCAACATAAAAAAATGCTTCTGTTCTTCCAAGAGCCTTAACCAACATTCTTCACAAAGAAATTAATGCCTTCTAACAACTATAGAGCTATTTCTCTATAAGGACAAATAAGGGCATCTCTTAACTCTGCATTTCCATAAAAAAATAAACTATTATAATGAAAGCTGTGCTTAGGTTGAAGCCATCTACGATGACACATACAACAAAACTTTCTACTATTATGTAGCCATTCAGAAGTAGTGTTAATGCCACATATAGGACATGCATGTTCACCTTTTATGCTCCACCTAGAAAGGTTGGCATACTTTGGAATGTCAAATATTATGCCTAGTACAGCTAGCTTCAGTTGAAAGTTTTAATTCACAGAGGCATCAAATGTTTGAATTCCGACCTCCCATAAACCTTTTAGCTTCAAAGAAATCTTCCATAACATCTAGTTTAGATCATTCATCTGATTTTTTATCAGAAGTAAATCCTTTCGATGTTCGTGGCCCGACTGGTGTCAACAGCTTGTTTTGGTTTTCTCTAACTATTGCTTCTGATAAAAAAAAATATATTAGCGAGGCTTCGAGAGAGTTATTGATAAATCATTAGACGGTAGATGAGCCAATTTAGATAAGAAATGTTTGGATTTCCTTTTTGTTTTCTAAGCATTGTGGTATCTTTTACTTGAATATTTGCCTTTTGGTTGTAGCTTCTTGCTGGAATTTGGTATATCTTTTTGTTAATCATTAATCATATCTTCTCCTTCACTATTAGAAAAAGTAACCTGATTTTTTGAACTATCCATACTAACTTCTCCTACTGATAGCCGAAGTGCTATCACCCTTTAAACCTATAAGCTTCGGTCAGGCACCAAATTCGAGAAAACAAGTGTCACCCGCAAAGAGTATGAGTACCAACCTCAAAAAGAGGGAGTCTGATGCCTCGGGCATACGACCTCGGTGGTTCCCCAACACCCTTGGGAATGATAGTACTGACCTTGGGAAAATAGTGCGTGGCCTCCCTCGGAAAGGCAACTAAACCAGCTTCGGGGGAGAAAGACTAGCCACTTTCAGTGGGAGAAAACGCCCCTGAAAGAGGAGCTTCAGCGCTCAGGGAACCCCCAAACTACTTAGACGACTTCGGGAGAAGGGCCCTTATTCCGAAAGGGGACCTCAGCCGAAGGAACCTCGGGAGTACAACAGAAACAATTAAGGAGCCTCTGACATGTCGCCCTCATACGTAGCACGCCGCCCTCATATGCACTTTGACACGCCACCACCGCATATGTCCTATCATGTAGGCCTACTCCGGCCTTAGCCCATGACCCAAGCAGCTTGCAGATGGCTAGAGGCCTCCACGCCCAAAGGTATAGGTTATATTCGATCGTACACGTGTCATAATCTAAACGGGCCACCTCCTCCTTTATATACTAAGGAAATGGCCTTAGTAAAGGGGGACCCAGAGAAAAACATAAAAAAAGGGAAGAATCTCTCTGCTTCATACTTTCCCTTCACCTTCGAAATACTGACTTGGGCGTCGGAGGCTCCTCCCCGAAAAAGTACTCCGGAGACCTTCTAACCTTTATTCTTTGGGTGTTTCAGGCAGATTCTCCTGGGAATTCTCCACTTCAGACGTTTTTCCTCACCGGAAGCCCCTCTCGGTCTCACCATGTCACATAGCGAAGATGCCGAAGGGCATCACCTACGCATATGTAAGTTAGTTTTTTTTATGTGTACTAATGAAAATAAATCACACAATAATCCATGCATGTCATGGGAAAATTTTCCTTCCTCCTTATTCAGTTCACTAATTGAACATGATGCAATGGAGCCTCCCCTGTGATTTACCCATTGTGTGTACCCTTTTTGAGAACCAACATAGATAATGTAATCATACACTTTTCCTCTTATAAAATAAAACATATTCTGACAATTCCAGCAAGGACACAAAATTTTTCCATCTTCAGCTGATTTGTCAAAAGCGAAATTTAAAAAAATCTAGACTCCATTTATGAATTGATCACTTGATCTTGGTACAAAATACATCTAAGACTTATCCATCACAACACCTAATATAGCTACAATTCAAATGAGAAAACTTTTAAATTTTTGTTCACCAAATAATGTGTTTGTCTACACACACACACACACACACACACACACATATGTGTGTGTGTGTGTGTGTGTGTGTGTATTTGTATATATATGTATATGCATATGTATATATATAAAGTGCATTCACAAACCAATACTTGTAACACATGCACAAGAAAAGCACTAAGAAGCTAATGGTAATAGTTTTAATGTGTTAAGTATCATATATGTTTCCTACTTAACAAATTCTGAAATTTGAACTACTAACATATTCCTTAAATGCACAATTGCTTATATAAGTAATCTTGTAACCAAATGTCAAGAAATAAGAAAAAGTCAAAACTAAGTTTAACCAAAGTCTTAAATAACAGAGTAGCAGGTTTTAGTTGTTAAAATGGAATTAAAATTATGCTTTTATGAGTTTTCACAAAATGCAATCTCATTTTTAAGTATATCTATGAAATTTGGAAACAAAACTCTAAGAGAAGCAAAAAGTCAAACTTCAGTTTTGACCTACTGCATTGGTTTTGAACTTGTGACAGCGAAACTAGAGAAAAAAAATGAAGTTATTAAAACTTTTAGTTGATGCATTGGCAACAATATACTTCATGCACATGCACAAACACCTTGTATATGGGTAAGAAAAGAATAAGGATATTTGTGTAGTTTATGTGAGTTGGTGAAGCACTAACCTATTAGGCTTAATAAAATAATATGGTACTAGATTGCTCTATATTGGCATAGTAAGCTAATTAGAAATAGTAATATATTAGGATTAATAAAAAAATGTATTAGCACTAGTCTATTAGGCTTAATAAAAACCTATTACCCCCATCATATACTAGAGGGCTTGACAAATCAGAAAAACCAATGAGCCAGCATAATGATGAAAAAGAGAAGTCCAAATCATCAGTTTTTAAATGATTACTGTTCCAGCAATTTCTTAAGCTGCATTCAACTAATTCCAAACAACTCAAATTTTAATGGGCCTACTTCTCAAGCAACTAGCATAATACGTAAGAGTCCCTTCTGACTTATGATTGGAAGGCATGGCCAAGGTATTGTAACTTTGATTTCGACCAACATACATAAAGCATAGGTCAAGATTCAACAAAAAATTGATTTTTTGTCTACTGGTTTCTATAAACAACTACTTCATCCCCCAATCAGTTTGCAACATAGAAAACATTGGAACACTGTAATTGTGCAAGTAAGCAAAAGACACCTAACTATAAAGTTGTCAGCTAATTTAGCAGGTAAAAATGTTCGACATTGAAATCAATATTTTGGTAAAAGCATAACTTATGCCCATCTAGTTCATATGCCAAAAAGAAGAAATGAAAGGAAACACTTAACTCTGGACTTTATTAGGAACCTTTAGCAAACTAATAGTAGTACCAATGAAAGAGACATAGTAGATGATCAAAGTCCACCTTTAAAATTGATAGCAATCTTAATATACTAACAAAATAAGGAAATTAAACAGATGAAAAGACCAAGTTACTGTGTAGGGTAGAATATAGGCTCAAGCACACGATGTTGTGGTGATTCACCTTCCCGATTGCATCTACCTCCACCTCGAACTCCTTAGGTGAGATCTACCAGACTTGACTGGCGGATTCAACAAAGGGACAGATGAAGGGACAAGTCTTAGATGAGGGAGGGGTGGATCTTCCACATTTGATGTTCACCAGCTTGACTACTATATTCAATGGTGATTCCATGGTTATGATCGCTGGTGACAAGAGTCAGAGGTTGGTATAGGGAATGAGTACCTATGCAAAAGGAACTCCAATAGACCTAAGCAATTTTCTGATTATGAGGAATAGGGTGGGCAACATCTCGTGAAATTTTTGAATTTTTTCTAACACCTTATACAGACACACCCATTTTTTTAATTATTTATTGTAAGGATATATATTGACACAAAAAGCTTAAATGTTAGTGAAGAAAATATATATTTCAACAGATGCCAATATAATGTCAATATAAATTGTATGTGGTAGGAAATGGGCCTAGAGGGCTAAATCTGGAAGTTTAAGGACTAGACTATTTCTGGAGGCCCAAATAGAACCCAAAGGGAACTTCTTCTTGGAAGGAAACTATATATCATAAATATAGGACAAGCTACAGGATTTTTATCCCAAAGCAAAATTACTCGAGGCTCACCTTAGCAATATAAACCCCTCACCAATCCCAAGGTACAATATTGTGACTGTCCTTTCCGTCTCCTTAGTTCTCCTCAATGGAAAGCTAACTTGAGCATCAGAGGGTTTCCCACATCCGAGGGCTTTGACACTGTCTTTGCTCACAAAACTCTGATATACTATTCGCCGAGCTCTTGGACCCAGCTTACCTAATTACTTTACCTATCAATTTGGCACTGTCTGTGGGAACCCAATATGGTGAACACACAAAGGTCACGATTAGAAAACCAAGACTTACAACTGACTGAGCAGGAAAGCCAGCACCCTAAGAGGTCTGTAGGGCCCGAAGGTGAAGAGACACTAGGGTGATAACCTATAGAATCTCACTGGCTCTAGAGGAATGTAAAGGCCATACGCCCCTAAACGACAAACAATTCCGGGTCTACAGTACGAATTGTTTAAGCAGTTAAGCATAATAGTCCAAGAAGAAATCCAAAAAGCCTTACCTAAGGCTCTAGAAAAAGTTACTGAGAGTCACCCAATGGAGGGGCCTCACCTACCCCCTCCATGAGACCAGCCTTTAAGGGCACAAACCTATGAGAGATAGCCATTCCTAGATTGCTTAGATGGTCCCAGCAACATTAGTGCGATCCTGCAGAGATTCGACCAGATGGAGTAGTGCATATGGGCCTTCGGCAACCGAAGCAAGGCCCTACCATGGGCGTTGACATGGAGTACCTATGGCTCCAACCTTTCTTAGAAGATGTAATCAATGCCCCTACTCCCGAAGGGGTTCCGTAAGCCAAAAATTGACATATATGATGGCCTTATGGACCTAGTGAACCATCTATAAAGGTATGTTACCTCCATGAGGCTTGAGAGGGCCTCCAATGCCATCATGTGTTGAGCCTTTATCTCTATGTTAATTGGCCTTACTGCCTCTTAGTTTGGGACCAACCAGAGGCATCACTTTTCCTCATTCAAAGACTTTTCACAGGAGTTCCTAAGACACTTCTTACGTAGCCGGCTAACTCCAAAGATGGTGGCCCACCAACTAAAAATCTGGTAGCATCACAAAGAGACCTAAGGGGCTACGTCTAGATATTCAATGTTGATGCGGTACAAGTGTAGGGGCTATCTCCAAAGCTGCACCTGGTAGCCATTACCCAAGGATTGGCATGGGATTTGAAACTAGCTTAAGACTTCCATGAAAACCTCGTATAAGACGTAGAGGAATTTCTCGACCGAGCCACAAGATACATTCATGCTAAGGAACTCAATTGATTGATTGTTCCTAAAGACCAACCCAAAACAAAAGAACATGGATCTAGAAAGAGATGTTGAGAGGATTTACAACTGGAGCCCATCCTCCCACCCTTAAGAAAAATAAGGTCAAGGATCATCTATACCCTTGAGAAGAACCAGATCACTAAGTGGCCCCCAGCGATGTCTCCCTAGGCGAAGGACAAAAAAAAGTACTATAGATACCACAAAGAAAAAGGACACAATACTAAGAAGTGCTGCTAGCTGAAGAAGTTGTTTGAAGAGATATTCATAAAGGCAAGTTGAATGAGTACTTATTTAGGCAGACATCTCCTTGCCCAGGACAGGAAGAGACGCCCTATAGAAGAGATGACAAAGGCCTAAGAAGCCTTGCTCTCCATAAGACTGCCAAAATCCTAGACCCCCAGTGGGGGTGGTCCACATGATTGTCAAGGGAGATGAGGATGACACTGCTTTTCCCAAGGATACAAAGCTAGTAGAGGTAGCCCCTGGAAATAGAATAAAGATTTCACAAAGACGTCCCACCTGAGGTAAGATAGACGTTCATTTAATTTCCTAAAGAAAATATAGATGTATTTGTTTGGTTCATTAGTAAGAAGCCTAGGATAGAACTAGAAGTCATTACCGATAGCTTGCAAGTAGACTGCTCTGCCTGACCAATCTAGTAGAAAAAATGTAATATGGCTTTCTAGAGATGAAAAATTCATCAGGGTAGAAGTAGGAAGGCTGCTAAAAGCTGAAATCATTTAGGAACTGCAATACTCCGAATGGTTCGTCAATGTGGTATTGGTAAGAAAGAAAAATGGAGACTGGCACATATGTTTCGACTATACCAATGTCAACAATGTTTGCTTAAAAGATCCATATCCCTGACCATTCACAGATCAATTGGTAGATGCCACATCTGAATTCAAAGTACTATCATTTGTAGATGCTTTCAGTGGCTACCACCAAATCCGGATGCACCACAAAGATGAGGAAAAAATAGCTTTTACAACAGGCAAGACCTTCTATTGCTACCAGCGAATGCCATTTAGATTGAAAAATGCTAGAGTTGCCTACTAGAGGTTGATGAACTGCATCTTTGCAAATTAGGTAGGAAGAAACATGGACGTTTATGTGGATGACATGATTGTCGAAAACAAGGCCATAACCCAGCACCTTGATGACCATTGGGAAACCTTTCAAAGGATGCATCAATATAACATGAAATTGAATCCCAAGAAGTGCACCTTTGGCACAGGCACCGGCAAATTCCTAGGTTACATGGTCTTTGAGGGAAGAATAAATGCCAACCCTAATAAAATTGAGGCCATCCTCATGATGCTTGACCCTCAGGGTAAGAATGATGTTCAAAAGCTGGCCAGGAGGCTAACTGCACTAGGATGGTTTGTATCATGATTTGGTGATAGATGTAAGTTGTTTTTTCAAATATTAAAGGAAGAAGGGGCCTTTAATTGGATAGATGAATGCCGTAAAGGATTCCAACAGAGAAATGACTATCTATGACACCTACCTACATTAAAACACCTAATGTGGCAGCCTTAGGCCGCCTTTGGCTACCTGCTGCCCAAGATCGCTAGGAATTTAGGGAAATTCTTAGGTTTTGTTCGTAATTATTGGTTTCTTTGCTTGTGATAAAAACTAATGCACGTGACCTAAGCTTGCTAACTTAAATACTAGCATTAAATAATGCATGAGTAGCTTCGACATGGAAATTTGAACATAAATTCAAACATTCAAAATAGTGGCGGTACCATACTTAAAAATAATTGTAAAACTAGCGAAAGCCATGAACACATTTTCTACAAGCATCAACCCTATGTACATTATTCGGCTATGTACATGAATTACAAACCAAAACACAAAACTAACCATTGTTGCTAGAGGCATATATTATGATTAAGTACTCAAGCATAACCTACTGAGATTCTCCTATTAGGCTAACCACCTAAGCTCTACCACTCAAGTGCTGATAGCCTCAAACTCCCATTCGTGCTCCTAGATCAGGCACTGCTCAAGGTCAATCCAACATAGTTAGTATACAACAAACCAATAAACCCAAAGATACAAACTAGCAAGTATAACTTATACTTGCTTAACTAGCTTAACAACCATCTCGGGTTGCAAACTAAGGGGTAAGAATCATAGATTCCCAGTAAGGGGTCTTCGGGGTACTTGCAAAGAAAACATTAAAGGACAATGGACAAAAAATGTCATAAATCTACCATGAGCTCATAACGATCTGAGGCCAAATATATGCGCATATACTCGAGTCCCTTGGGACCACTCCTTATCCTAGTCCTCTCCTAGCGAGTTCTAGCCCTAAACTCACTCTAGCAAGCCTCAACTTGCCTGCTGTGCCAGGTTGTCACCTAAGCACATAATAAACTCCTCTTGAATACTATGTGCAGGAGTAATCCAAGTCTACTTGGTGAAGCCAAGTTGGGTGCACTAAGGTCCCATACTAATGCCTTAGGTCTAGGACCATGCTAGGCCACTAGGTTCCTGCTCTAGCTCCCTGGGCCTATGACCCAAATAGGTAGCTAGGTGTACTAAACCTCCACCCCTAGGTGTACTAGGCTCCCACTTTAGTCCCTCAGGTATAAGTCCTTACTAGGTGACCAAGTGTTACTAAGCCTCCACTTTCCTTGGTGAACCTTGTATAATACTAGGCTTGGTAGTTGCTACACTTCAATGAATTGGCCATCACTAGGAATCATACTTGCTCTAAATACTCCTTGTGGTTCCTAGCACAAATTAAGGTCCAAATGCACTAAGGTAGCTTAACTAGCTTACTCCTCAAAGACCCCTCAATGTGCCCAAGTAACTTAGCTTGAATGCTAAGTCACTTACCTACTTAGAGCTTTTAGTGTTATTCTTCATTTATTAGGGTAACTTGCACTTACTTGGGTACTAAGCAACCTCCCAAGCCATGCCAAGCTCCCATATTATCCAATCTAGGCTTCCCATGGGCCCTAGAGCTCACATTATGCTCATATGCACTTTTGTGCCCCTATTAGCCTCATAGTGCCTTCTTTGGCCCTTAGGTGTTTTCAATAACTTTCTATAGCTATTGTGGCTCTTAAGCTACTCTATGGTTATTGAAATACCACCTCAAGTCATCTTTCCAAACTATAGCAAATTGTGCCATAAGTTGCCGACACTAACTGTGCCTTAGTGCACATGCACTTCCTTTAGTTGCCTAGGCCGTGGTTCTAGTTCACCATTGCTAGTTCACCATGATTCTTGCTTAAAATACTTGGTTACTCACTATTAATGCATTCAAACTACCTTATGGATAACTACAAGCCTCAACTAGGGCACCAAAACACCCTTATGGACACACATGGTTCAATTGTGCATACACCATCTTCTCCTTGCTTCATTTGATCCATTTTTCATTTTTTATTCATTCTATTCCCATTATAAATCTTGAATCAACCTTAGGAACATGTCTAGGATGTTTAGGAACCAATTAGGAACCAAAAATACTCTCTTTGGTTGAGTTCCGAAGCAACTATAGTGCTGTAGAATGAGCCTGGCACCACGGCGCTAGAGTTCATTTGATGCTGTCTAAAAATGAGTGTGGTGCCTATGCCTTAGGAGCATGACCCAGGCATGCTTCCCTTTGGTGCCTAGGTGCCCAGAATGGTGCCTCAGTGCCAAAAAGTTTCCAGCTTCATCGATCTTCATGAAAACTATGCACAATTGACACAAACATGGTTCCAATCACTTCTAGGCTTGCAATTACTAATCCCCAAGGCTAAACATGATGCAAATGCATTAACATAACAAGGAAAACAAGAAATCCCCTTACCTTAAACACATCGAAAGAAAAATCAAGCAAGTTGAGCACCAAAGCTTCTGTGGCTCCACTATGAGTTTCCTATGGTTCTAGGACAAATTCATCACAAATGGCACCAATTCTAGCTCATCTAAGCTTGACCCAACCTTAAGAAAGATTAAGAAACGAAGAACATAAAGGGGAAAAATGTACCCAAGCTTCTAAGGACCAAAAATGTCCCTCCAAAACTCAATCCACCAAGACTATGCAAGAGTAAGCATGTTTTCACTTGGGAACTCCGTGGGGCTTCCAAATTCACTAAGAAATGAAGGAAAGAATAAGATTTGCACATGAATTTTGTGGGAGAATAGAGTGCTATGAATTAGAGGTGGAAGGGATGATGAATAGTGGCATTCAAGCCAGCCAAAATGGTTTAAAACCCAACTCTCCCTCCATGATTCCTCCAACAACTTGAATTTTGCCAAAAGACCCCAGCTTCGAATTGTGCCACTAACTTTCGTAATTCCATCCCCCACTCTGGTTTATTGTCACTTGTCCAAAAGAATTACTTTGAGCTTTAAACCAATCTTATCACCTGGGATTAAAAAATGACCAGTTTGCCCCTTGTGACACTTAGGTGCCAATTGTGTTTGAGGAACCTTTCTAAACCTTTCTACTTTCTTGAAATGCATAATAAATTTTTAGTAAAGGATTTCTTACCTTGCAACCAAGTCTTACTTGACCATTAATGGTCAGATACCTAGAGGGCCGTAGCACATAAGGCCTGATGAGCCCTTTGTGCTTTACTTAGCCATTACCGAAGGCTCTGTCAGTGTTGTCCTCATCAAGGAAAATACAACAGAATAATGGCCTATATACTATGTTAGTCGGGCCCTCCAGGGGCCCAAACCCAAGTATCCCATACTTTATAGAGCAGATTTGACCCTTATTATGGCTTTTCAAAAATTATGACTGTACTTCTAGATTTATCACATAACCATCAAAACAAAGCTACCCTTATAGGATATCCTACAGAAACCAGATAATTCTGGCATACATGTTATGTGGTACATTGACTTTGGGGAATATGACATCCACTACAAGCCCAGAAGGCTATTAAGGCACAAGCCTTAGTAAATTTTTTGGCTGAGATGACGCCAAGCATAGAAATCCAGAAGGTGAATGATAAGACACCCATTTGGGAAATATACGTGGACAGGGCCTTGGGTCCTGAATGCTAGGGTGCAGGTATCATACTTAAGGACCCGCTTAACTTAGAGGCCATACTCACAATCATATTTCACTTCCCAGTAACTAATAACATCAAAGAATATGAAGCCCTCCTTGTTGGGTTGCAGATGGCTGGTCGGCCGGGGGTGCAAAGTATACAGATATATAGTGATTCTCAATTAATGGTGAATCAAGTCACAGGAACAGTAGGCACAAAAAAGTCTGCTATTTGCAAATGCCTCAACACAGCAAGAGAGCTAATAAAGATGTTTGACCTGGTGTAGGTTTATAAGATCCCCATGTGCCAGACACTAAGGCTAATGCCCTCCTAAAGGGATAGGAAAAGGCTATAACAAAAGTACTTATAGAGCCATCGGTCCACTTGATACATGCTATGACACCCAAAGATGATTGGAGGAACCCAATCAAAATTTACCTTGAGAATGGTACATTGAGCGGGACTCCTGAGGAAAAAAGCAAAATCAAGATTCAGGTAGGTCATTTCTTTATTATTGGGCGGGAGCTATACAGAAGATGGTTCACTTCCTTGTTGTAGTTATGCCTAAGTATGCTTAAGGGGCATTGTGTTCTACAAGAAATTCACTAAGGAGACTGTAGGGCACATATTAGTGCTAATGCCTTAGCCTACAAAACCTTTAAGCAAGGCTACTTTTGGCACACAATCAGAAGGGATGCCAGGGAGTTCATCCGTACATGCCTTAATTTCCAGCTCAATACAAGGATACAGAGGCTACCCTCCTCTGGGGCCTCTTTGGCCATTTGCCATGTAAAGGCTAGATTTGATTGGAGCACTACCCACGACCCTAGGGCAAGTTAAGTATTATATTATGGCTGTATATTACTTCACTAAGTGGGTAGAAATAGCACCCTTAGCCTTTATCATGGCCCCCAAAATCACTAAGTTCTTATGGAAGATATTATTTTCCATTTTGGGTGTCCATGAGCCATCGTGAGTGACAATCGAAAGTGGTTTGACAACCAAAAGTTTGACAATCTGCTGAAGACAAAGGCATCGTCTACTTTTCCCCCACCTTTTATCCCTAATCCAGCAGGCAAGTAAAAGTCACCAATAGAACGATAAAAGAAGGTTTAAAGAGAAGGCTGGGGGAGGCCAAAGGAAGATAGGTAGAAGAATTACCTAGTGTATTGTGGGACTATCACACAACTCGTCTAAAACCTATAGGAGAATCACCTTTCACAATGGCCCATAGAACCAATGCCCTCATACCCGTGGAAATCTCTTGCCCTACCTTATGAACCTAAACCTATGATTTTACTCAAAATGAGAAAGCAAGGAATTTGGACTTGCTAGAAGAACTGAGAGAGTATGTAAGGGTTCGCATGAGGGCCTTTAGGCAATGAACTACCTTAAGTCATGATCAGAGGATGAAACGCAAGGATATTCAAGTGGGAGGTTTGGCCCTTATCAAACCTTAACTAATTGGCAGGAACCTAGGCCATGAGGGGTTGATGCCAAGTTAGGACAAACCTTACTTGGTCATAAAGAAGCTCAAAGAATGAGTATGTTTTGGCAACTTCATAACCCAGAAACTATCATTTAGATGACTTGTCTCCCTACTTTGGTTAGATTATCGTAGAAATAATTACTTCATATTATGTACTTTGATTACTTACGAATAAAAAGGCACTCCTCTAACACTTTGTGTTCTCATCAGATAAAAACAAAGTATCACAAACCTCCTAAGATCACTTGACAATGCCCTATTATGATGGTCCCCCTACTTGTGCAAATTAACAACGTTGTAGTCATTCACAAAAAACAAAAGCATTGCAAAAAAAAAAACTTTTCATTAATGAATTTCTTTACAAATGAATTCTTTTAGAATAAATGGAAAATGAAGAAGCACTTGAAAGAAACAGAAGCAAAAATGAGGGACAGAAGCTAACAGCAAAGGCTTTTAAAATTCATTTGGAAAATGGTCTTCATCAAGGTCCATCACCAACATGTCCTCATGGAAAGTAGGAATCCCAGCCTTCCCTTCATTTGGCCAAGCCTCATAATCCCAGCCCAGATCCTTGTAAGCTAAGAGAAATGAAAGATCAAGGCTCGAATTCGCCTGCTCGACCTGAAAGTGGCAAGAAGGAAAGTCTTTTTTAAATTCCAGGAAGGCAGTCCTTCCAAGCCCCTTATCCACCCTTAGGACAAGCGACTCGAGCTTCTTTCACGTGAGCATTAGCCTTGGTCTGAAGGTGCTAGTACTCAAAATGGCCTTTGTGCCCAATGAAGCCAACCTACTCATTGAGGTCTATGATGGGCATTGTAGAAGCTCAACACATAATGGTCCTTGGGCCCAATGAAGTGTACTTGTTCATCGGTAGAATAACCCCGATAGCAAAAATCTTGGACTCTGTCACCTTTAACAAGGTCATTAGGAGACTGGCCTTCTTTTGGGCCTTAGGTTTATTTTCTAGAGATTGCTTCAGGGCCTCATATGGCCTTCCCACCTTCAACTTTAGCTCCCTGGCAACACCTTCCTTTGCTTCTTTAGCCTTCTAATAGCCAAAGGGCTATTAACCTTCAAACCTCCAAGCTATGACAAAACACCACCCTCAGAAAGGACGAGCATCATCCTCGGGGAATGTGAGCACCAACCTCGGGAAAATAGGGTCCGTGGTCCTTGACCCCCTGACCTCAGTAAATCCACCATCACCCTTGGGGAATAACAGTACTGACCTCGGGAGCATGATACACTATCACCCTCGGTAAGATGACCTGACCAGCTTCGTGAGAAGTAGACTCATCATCCTCGGCAGGGGAAAACATCTTCCAAAAGAGATCCTCTGTGCCGAATTACTGGAGCAACCTCGGCAATAACCCCTTCTATCCCGAAGAGGTCTTTTTCACTGAAGGGTCTTGTGAATATGACAAAAATGGTTAAGAAGCCTCTGACACAGAGCCCTCGCACACGCCCCTGACGCACAGACCTCCCATGGCCCTGACTTCTGGCCAGAATGGCTTATGGCCAGCTGGAGATCCCCATCCTCGAAAGTACGGACCATATCCGACCGAACATGTGTCATGATCTAAGTGAGTTGTGTCAAACGGACTTCTCCCAATCTCCTTCTATAAATACTTGGGGAAATGACCTTGGTAAGAACAAGAGGGCATAACTCTCAAGGGAACTCTACTTTTTGCTTTCCATTCACTACTCTTCACTTGCCAAATACTGACTTGGGCGTCGGAGACTCCTCCCCTGGAAACATACTCCGGGGACCTCCTAACCCCTGTTCTTTTGAACATTTCAGGCACTCTCACGTCGGAAGTCTCTCCTTCAGACACTCTTCACACCGGAAGTCCCTACTTCAGGCCACTATGTCGTACAACGAAGATGCTGACGGCCATCATTTGGCACTGTCTATGGGAACCCACCCTCAGGTAACCATCGTTGAGACTCGGCGTTCTAAAGACAAGGGACTCCCGAAGTCCCCGTTCGCGTCAGAAGGTCAACCGGCGACCGAACAACCCGCCGTAGGGACTTCCTTGCGTAAGGATGAATGTCCTCTAACGATCACGATGTGCTTCTTATGTGACATTCAGCACTTTGTTGTGGCTAAAATGACGTAGCAATTGGACCAAAGGTGGTCACAACCATCTTCGAGTCGAAGGGTTTCTTCACCAACTCCTCGTCGGGAGAGAAGGCCAAAGTCCACTCACTGGAGTTTAGGGAGTGGGAACTTCCGTGATGAGTCCTCAACAGAGGACGTACCCCCTAAAGGCCGACGTACTGGAGAAATGGGGTCCAAAGGGGCTAGGGCTTCCAGCCAGTGAAGTTCTTCGCCAAAAGAGAGACACAATCCACCCGCCGCTGAAGTTACTCCTCGAAAAGGAGGTGTTGCTCTCCGTTGGCAGAGGCCTCCAGGTAGCGAGAAGAGCCCAAGGCCACCATCCTCATGGAAAAGATCCTAAAGAGGTTGGAGAAAGTGGAAATGCAGGTGGATCGGAAGCTTGTCTGGTCAAGGTTGTTGGAAACCTTCACCGGAGATCAGTCACCGTTTATCCGAGCAATAGTTGAGGCACCTATGCCAAGCGACTTTTGGGTGCCTCGCTTGGAAACCTATGATGGGCGTAGTGATCCCCAAGCCCACTTGACCAAGTATAGGTGTAGCATGGTGCGACATAGTGCCGATGATGCTACCCTTTGCAAGTGTTTTGAGGTCACCCTTTCCGGCCCGGCAACTGCGTGGTACAACTCCCTCGCCCCTAGGACAATAATAAGTTTCCAAGAGCTGTCCACAACATTTACACAGTAGTTCATTGGCAGCAGACCGATGACAAAGATGACCGTTCAGATGTTCAACTTAGCGCAAAGGAATGGTGAAACCATCCACGACTATGTCGAAAGGTTTAACTGAGAGGCCCTAAGTGTGCCGGACTTCCGTCCCAAAATACGCATCCTTGCCATGATACAGGGACTTCGGTGAGACTCACAACTCTTTCACAAGTTCTCGAAGGACCCCCCGGACACCCTTGGCGAGTTTTACCGAAGGGCCAAATAGCACATGACAGCCAAAGAACTAAGAATGGGAGGACCGAAGTCTGATCAACATCATCTCGAAGGCCAAAGTCACCAAACCCAGTATCCAGCGGAGGGCGGGGAAACAACTTGGAAGCCGAAGGGGAAAAGACCCATGTCATTTACTCCCCTAAACACCTCCAGAACAAACATACTACTGGCCATGGAAAGGCAAGGCAACCCAATCCAATGTCCGAAGGCCCTGACTCCAGAAAACAAGAAAAATATGAAGAAGTTCTACCAGTTCCATCGGGATCATGGGCATGACATTGAGGATTGCTTCCAGCTGAGGAAGTACATCAAGTCTATAATAAAGCAGGGCCAACTTCGGCGTTACCTGTGGATGCCCTCCCCAAAAGGGAGGATGGAAGAGGAAAGGAAAGGAGATGATGACAACTATGATTCCGATAGACACCGAAATCGAAGTCCCAAAAGGCATCCACCACCTTCTGTAGGAGTAATCTAAACGATCACCACTGGGATACCCTCGGCTGAAAGGAAAAGAAAAATACGGGAAATCTCAGTGATGGAGTTCGGTCACCAATCGAAAAAGCTTGTTCGGAAAGATGTATCGACCGTGATATTCCCTCATGACGACCCACTCCTAATCATGGCAAGGATAGGGAGTTGGGATGTCAAAAGAGTACTCCTCGATGATGGTTCTAACACCGACGTCTTATTCTCTCATCTGCTACTGAATTTGGGTATCTCACAAGGCGATCTTAACCCTGTCACCTCCTCTACCTTCGAGGTAGGTTCGTCTGAACTGCTTATCCTCGAATGGATTGACCTACCTGTAATGCTAAGAGGAACTTCACCACAAAACAAGGGTGAGCTCTTTGCTTCCACAATGACAAGGTTTATTGTCATAGATGTCCTTTCATCATACAATGCCATCCTCGGGAGGCAAACGCAAGGGAAACTCGACATCTGCCCAGATCTGAAGTACTTGACTGTGGCGGAACAGGGCCCCAGTGCCCTGAATTGCTAACACTGGTAGGCTCTTTGGGAGCTATGATCCCACTTAAGTTACAATTGGCTAGTTATTACTCGTGAAGTAATCTTAAATTATTACGTGCAACTAGTTACTTAGCCTACCCTGCATAGGTAATATGCATGCATTGTCCTGGCTATGCGATAACAGTAAATTAAAACTATAAAGAAAGCTGTGGCGCCAGTTCATAAAACATAAGTGAAACAAGCCAAGACATAAAACCTTAGTTGCTTTAACTACAAGTAACAACTATGTGCATACATCTCAAACCTATATGCACCCAAATGTAACTCTAATGTTATACACACCAATGGACACTAGTAGAGACAATCTATGTATGAAATTACTATACATGTTAAAAGTAGCAACTTATAACTACTAAGATCCATCCTTAGCTCTTCACCCAAGCAAGTAATCTTCAAGTGATGAACCGCACTTTCCTTGTACTCACTTAGCCTTAAAACTGTAAGGCAAACCCTTTGGTCAGTACTTTTATGCCATAAGTAACTTAGAAACTTGGAGCTTCCTACTTAGAGAGTACCTTTTAAAACCAATAAAACTTAGCTTTAACAGCTGCCCCTTACCAACTATTAAGCCCAAATAGTCCACTTAAACCTGCACAACACTTAAAGGGGTGAGTACTTTAAAGTACTCAGTAAGGGATTTAGTACCTGCACGGGGAAAAACAATGCAAGCATGCAAAGCACAACATGTATATATATACAGCATACAAAACAAAACAAGCAATCAACAACGCAACCAGAAGCAAGAAAAAAAAAACAACAACCAATGCAAATGATGGATGGATGGATGGATGGATGAATGAAATATGCACATGCAAATGTACTTAGGACTTCCTTACACCCGTAGGTGTTAGACTTGCCGTGAGCTCTTACGACAGGGGTACTTGGATATTGGCCCTCGTATCCTATGCTAGCACTCAACTAACCCCATGAAGTCCATCTTACGAACGCCTTAGAGTAATTCATCACTTACTCAAACCTTACCCGCCTTGACGAGCTACTTAGAGTAAGTCACCACTTACTCACTCTTTACCCGTCTCTTCCCTTAACTTATTGTGTAGGGTAGCTGCCTTATGTGGTTCAACTTACCAAGCTTTTCCGAGCTTAGCTTAGGGCACCTTTGTGGCTTACTTACCAAACCATAAAGACCACCTAAATAATGCACAATTCCCAACTTAGGAATGAGTTCTAGACCTAACCGAGGCTATGGAACATCTTAAATTAGCCTAGGGATGAAAACCGAGAGTTTGAGACACTCTTTGGATGCCCGGAACTTGGGGGCAAAATGCCTTGGCGGCGCCGTTGGCGACGCGTCGCCAAAGGCATCAGCATTCGGGGAATTTTTGTACTTCTCAGCGATGCGTCGCCAACTCGCATCGCCACCGGCGATGCGTCACCAATATGGCGTCGCTACTGGCGACACGTTGCCAACGCTTTCCAGCATTGCGCGACAGCGTGCGACCTTGCACGAAAACTGCTCAAACTTTCTCATCCCAAGCTCAAATCATGTGGGTCTTGTTTCTACGTCATTCCCACACATAACACTACATTTCTATGCATTATTTGAGCTTAATTAACTTAAATCCCTTACCTCAAATCATCTTGAAAGCAAGAAACAAGCAATGAGCACATCCGAGCTCCAATGACTTCCTTTGAGTTCCAAGCTTGAAATCAACCAATTTGGACACCAAGAGCATGAAGTTAAGACCATTTCTAACCATTTAACAAGCTTAAAACTAACCCGTAAGGATCAAATACGTTTACCTTTGGGTTTGAACCAAAAACTCGCAAGAACAACTCCAAATGCACCAATTCCATCAAAAATGAGCTAAGGGCTTGTTGGGATAGCTTCGGGACCTTCCATTTCCATGGAAACTTGAGTGATTTTGGGAGGTTTGGGGGTAGAACGTAAGGGAGGAAGGAGAGCTACGAAATGGCAAATGGGGGAGATGATGAATAGTGTCATCTCCTCCATTTATAACCAACTTCGCCCAACTTTCTTCCACTTGTCACCTTGGCCCTTAAACTTAATTTTGTATCACTTAGGCCACTTAAACACTCCCATTTCTATCACTCCTTGGTCCCAAAGAAAGATTTTTCTTACCCAAATACACTGCCCTTGAGTCACCTAAGCCATTATAAGACATAATAGCTTAAATTTTTACTTAGTGCATTTTTTTCACCCTTAACTTAAGCTTTTGGTTCAAATGGCTATAAATAACTATGGTCTTAACTTAACTAGCTCAAAACACTTGCATGGACCTAATTTTACCAAAATTATGGTCATGCCACTGACTTGGGCCAAAATTACCATTTTGCCCTTTTTGCCCCTTAGGTGCCAATTACCATTTGGAACTCAATTTAACCTTAACTAGCTTGCTTTCCTTGCTTATACGACTTATTTGAGGGAAATAACTTGAGATTCACTTACCTCACATTTAATGTAGAGGAAATACTAGGAGACCCTTTACATTCTCCCCATCTTAAGAAATTTGGTCCTCCAAATTTTATTCTTAACCGAGCAAAACACTTGGATTATAATCCTCTTACAAAGTGCTCAGTTCTCTTACCCATGGTCTTTTCCTTACTACGGTTGCCCATAGCTTCTTAACCACGAGCTCATTCAAGTTCTTAGCTTCTTGACTTGTTGGTCAAGAAACTACCTAAGGTACTCCTCAAGAGACCTCTCCTTGGAGACACTACTTAGGATGGACACCTTACCTTGGTTCACAAGGCACATCCCCATACTCCCAATTTTCGCTTAAGCCTATGCAACTTAGAGCTAACTTGCTCCCCTTTAGGCCCTTCTTCCCATTGGGTTACCTACGGGAGTACTTAGTCTCCTACTTGAAGCATTACCCTTGGTGGACCTTATTAAAAACTTACACTTCACTTAGGCTTTCTAGCCCTACTTAGGTGTTTCTTAGTTGCCACCGCTTAGCACTTTTGCATAATTTAACTTGGCAGTACTTGCACCCATCTTAAACGTTCAATCTACTTTGGGTACATCATCCTTTTATTGCCACTTAGTGCTTAGGACACATTTTGACTTGGCAACTCTTACACCCAACTTAGGCAGTCAAGCCAATTCTTCGGTATATCTTTAATCTTGTTGCACCTTAAATACGGTACCTTTTTGTGGTGACTTACCCTTAACTTTCTTAGGTAGCTACTTACACTTATCACCTTAGGGTTCCTTGGCCACTTTAGGCACAATTCAACTTAGCAACACTTGCACCCTTGCCATGGTATAGGCACTTTAGTTCACAAAGACTTTACATTCTTCGGGTGTTCTTAGGTGTACCATGGATTACCAAATTCTTCTACACTTGACTCCTCTAGGTAATCACTAACATGCTCGGGTCCTCGACTACTTTTTAGTCACCTAGCCATTTCTTGGCCCTTAATTCTTGAGACACCCTTAGCATGCTCCTTCCCTTTTTATTACCTAAGGGTCATTGTTAATTAATTTGGCCTTCTTCGACGATGGGGTATTCCACGCCATTGCATCACTTTTCCTAGGTCTCTTCAAATTACTAAAGACCAATTCTTAGCACCATTGATTAACTTACTTAGGTGCCTTAAATACCTGGTACTGCCCCAATACATTACTACCGTGACCCTTAGGCCTTAGCTTGATTACTTGGCCACTTTATGTGTATACTTGGCATTGAGTTCTCTTAGGCTCCACGGCACTTTTTAACATTCTTAGGAAGCCCTTAGGACTCCTGGAATTCAACCTTTCCTGGTCTTCTCTTAGCTCATACTCTTGGGTACACATTGTGTCCCGCAACTTATGTCACACCCTTGGCCTTCTTAGAAATCTCAGTCTGCTTGATTCCAACTTAGGATTTGCCATTTGCCCTAACGCTTATCCTGGCTTCTTATGGAATCCATAGGGGTCTTTCTTAACACCTTTTGTCAGATGGGTTAACACAACCTAACTACTACCCATGAGTGCTCCCAACACACAATTGTGTTTGAAATAGACTTACAAATCTTATGCCTTACTCAAGGCCATTTTGGTACCCATACCTTGCTTCCTTATACCTAGGCATATTCTTAGGTCACTACCCCATTAGCCCATCCTTAGGCACTAACCACCATGACTACTTAGTGCGATTTATGCACCCATAGCCCACAGTGTGCGCACCCTTAGGCTTAACTGAGACCTATAACCTCCTTATGCCCAAGGAAGTCTTACTTGGCACCTCTTTGACCCACATTTCACTTAAGCACATGAAGTCTCTTTGAACTCTAAAATTTACTAGAGCTTTCAGTATGACTCATTTTCATGGGCTCTTAGTGATTCAAGGTCATCATTTAGGAACTCAACTTAGGGACTCGTTAGGCAGTTCCAGCTACTTTAGCTTCAATAATCTTACCTTGGGTTTTGGTTCTTTTCTTGGCTACCCACTTGTTTAAGAGTCGTTCTTAGTCGTCTACTGACTCCACTTCAACTCTTAAACCACTTAGGTAACCTCTTACCTTACCCCTTAAGAAAAATAAAGAATCCCATAAATTCCTTAGGCTTAGCGAGTTCACTAACTTTTCCAACAACTTTAACTTCGGTTGCCTTGAATCCACTGATGAGGATATTACCTCTACTTACACTTAGTTCCTTCAAATTCACAAACAGCCCCTACTATCTAGAATGAATGAACTCCCAGACACTCAAGAACACTGCTCAATTCACCTTTTCTCTTTTTGAGCAGCCTTAGGTCAACACAGACCACAACAAAATGCTACGCATAAGTCTACTACTTGGAGTTCATCCTGTCTCCCTGGGTGTTCTTATTAGCTAAAGGTCTGGGTTCTAAAACCATTTAGGACAACTTCTTTTTATTCACTTTAGTTGTCCTTAAAGCCACTTGGCTAATGGTGCTTTCATGGTTCCTTCTCACACTCCCATTCTGGGTTGTAGCTCCCTAGGGATCCAAATGTTACTCCTTTGGTCTTTAAGGCTCAGGTTACCTCTTGAACCTCTACCAATTTACCAAATTTCAATGGACTCCCCTCTTTAAGGAACCGCACCTTTAAAGACAACTTCACAGTTTGAGACCCATAGGTTATGCTTCTCAACCTTCAATTAACCAACTCCTCATAAAAACTGTGAGTCCTTAGGGTACCACTTGCTCTTCTTCACTCGCAACTTCAGGTTCCTAAAGTTAACTCTTGGCTTTATAAGCCCTTCTTACCTTAGTTGCGGGTGCTTGGAGAATCCAATCTCGTCTTACTTGGTGACCCTTTGTAACTAGTGTGTGATACTTCTCAGAATTGGACCGGTCATAACTATCTTAGGGTTGTCCTTCGTTAAACTTTCCTTATACTGCATAAAGTACTCCTTACACCATAGCTACTAATTTGATCAACTTAAGGCTCAACTCATGGCACGACTTACTGACTCTTCTATGCAAGTCACTCTTACCTTTAGAACACTTCCAAGGGTCACTTATGACCAGCACAGTTAAGTCAGCCCTTATGCCCTTTAACCAATCCTCTTCCTAAGCATTGTGCACTAATCGAAATACCACAACCACCGATCACTGCATAAATGCTACCCCTAAGCTTCTAGGCAAAAATCCTAACTACTCTAAAGGTCTAAACAAAACTTGCCCTTCTCAGGCTCTTATGGGTTCATGTACCCACACTTCACCATAATCCTAATTTTCTAGGCAGGCTAGTCACAACCACAGACATAGCAGTTTTAAACGAGAAAACTACTTACTACTATGCTGTAAACTTAAAGGTACCTCTCTCTTTGTTGTTAGCTCCTTGACCAATCAATTGGTCCAAGTAAATCTTCTTGGTTGTCTATGAGTACTGGCGGTGCTTCCCCGGTGATTGAGGCATTCTTGACCCTAGCCTCGTTTAGGCTTCGACCTCGAGCATGTTCATGCCCTTAGTCCTTTACCATCCTTGATTCCATGCACTTAGCTCATAGCCCCACTTTTTTTTTTTTTGGTTTGTGATGTTCTTCCTTAGGTTCCATGGACTCCAAACGAACTGACTCTTACGTGAGCTTTGCTTTGGCCTAAACTTACCTTAGGGTGGAGATGTTACTCTCTTGGCCCGGGTGCACTTTTTTTTTTTTGGTTTTAGTCCACCGTAGCCCTTACCCCATGGTCTATTGCTCTCTTGGTATCCATGTCACCCTTCACTTGGCCTCAGTGCACCCTTAATAACTTAGTGCTCTTTGGCCCTCACCCTTGGGCTTTTCGACTGCTCGTTCAACTTTGCCCTTATCCACATAACTGTACATATTTCCTTGAACTTGGTCCTGCCTTTAGGGTGGGGATTCCTCCCTTGGTCTCAATGTACTGGTAGGCCTTAGCACACTTCAACCCTTACCCCTTAGGCATGAACCATGATCTCCCCTCCTTAGAGCTTGAAGCACGCTTCTTGGGCTACTCACGCCATAGTGCTATTGAGACTGTACAACAAAATCACCACCTTTCTATGGCTAATTCCATAGAGCCACTTAGACCTTTGCTCGGTCCCTTGCCTCAATTTCAGAACCTTACCGGGTATTTGCCCATATACCTGCAACCAAAGCCAAACAACAATTCCAAGAATACATATAAGCAGTACTAACCATATTAGCACAAGGACACACTTGGATCTTAGTGACTTATTGCCTCTACTAGGACCATTGACCTGCTCTGATACCAAACTGTGGCAGAACAGGGCCCCAGTGCCCTGAATTGCTAACACTGGTAGGCTCTTTGGGAGCTATGATCCCACTTAAGTTACAATTGGCTAGTTATTACTCGTGAAGTAATCTTAAATTATTACGTGCAACTACTTACTTAGCCTACCCTGCATAGGTAATATGCATGCATTGTCCTGGCTATGCGATAACAGTAAATTAAAACTATAAAGAAAGCTGTGGCGCCAGTTCATAAAACATAAGTGAAACAAGCCAAGACATAAAACCTTAGTTGCTTTAACTACAAGTAACAACTATGTGCGTACATCTCAAACCTATGTGCACCCAAATGTAACTCTAGTGTTATACACACCAATGGACACTAGTAGAGACAATCTATGTATGAAATTACTATATATATTAAAAGTAGCAACTTATAACTACTAAGATCCATCCTTACCTCTTCACCAAAGCAAGTAAGCTTCAAGTGATGAACCGCACTTTCCTTGTACTCACTTAGCCTTAAAACTGTAAGGCAAACCCTTTGGTCAGTACTTGCTTATGCCATAAGTAACTTAGAAACTTGGAGCTTCCTACTTAGAGAGTACCTTTGAACCAATAAAACCTAGCCTTAACTAGCTTGCTTTCCTTGCTTAATACTACTTATTTGAGGGAAAATACTTGGGATTCACTTACCTCGACATTTAATGTAGAGGAAATACTATGAGAGCCTTTACATTGACTGTCACCTTTGCAATGAAGGATGGAGATGCTGAGATCTGCATCGACCAAGGGGAAGTGAGAAAGGTCTTTGTGAAAGCAAGACAGGGCCCAGCAAAGATCCACGCACAGACTTTGGGAGCAAAGGCCGTGCTCGTAGAGGAGGCAAAAGGAGAAGAAACAATAGACCTCGAGAAAATAGAAACAGAAGATGTAGAACTTGTCCCAAGCCGAAGTACCTGATTGGGAAAAAACTGGTCGAAGGTGACAAGGAAAAACTTGTATCTTTTTTGTTAATGAACAAAGATCTGTTTGCCTACTCGCCGAAGGACATGCCTGATGTAGACCCTCGCATAATCCAACATAGCCTTAAAGTGTGCCCAAAGGCAAAGCCTGTCCAGCAAAGAAAGCGAAGCCTCTCGGTGTATAAGAACAACTTCATCAAAACCGAAGTCCAACGCTTAATGGAAGCAGGCATAATAAGGGAAGTCAAGTACCCCAAATGGCTTAGTAACGTGGTTTTTGCCACGAAAGAAGGGAGTCATAAACTCCAAATGTGCATCGACTTCCGAAATATGAACAATGCTTGCCCTAAAGATTCATATCCTCTACCGCCAATAAACCAGTTGGTAGATTCAATCACCGAGTATGGCCTTCTCAGTTTCCTCGATGCCTTCAGTGGGTATCATCAAATTAGGATGGACCCCAAAGACGAGGAAAAAATCGCCTTCATCACCGAAATTGGTACATACTGCTATATTAGAATGCCCTTCGAGCTTAAGAATGCAGGGGCCACGTACCAAAGGTTGATGAATAGGGTCTTCGACTCCCAAATTGGGAGAAACATGGAAGTCTATGTCAATGAAATGATAGTTAAGAGCAAACTGCCTAGTAATCATATCATAGACTTAGAACAAACATTCCACCAACTGAGGACATTTGGAATTTGTCTCATCCCCAAAAAATGTGTGTTCGGGGTAAATGTGGGTAAGTTCCTCAGATTCATAGTGTCAGAGAGAGGTATTGACACCAATCCGAAAAAGGTCAAGGCCCTACTGGGATTTCAAACTTCCATGACGACTAAGGATGTGCAAAGACTCACAGGCCAAATCACGTCCCTTAGCAGATTCATCTCCAGATATAGGGATCGCTGCAGGCCGTTCTTCAAAGTCCTCACTAAGGCAGCAAAAAATGATGGTGACCTCGGAACCGAGGTGCGTGCTTGGAACAAAAACTTCCAAAAGGCCTGGGAAGAGCTAAAAGTCTACCTAACTCGTCTATCGTCACTTTGACAGCCACGAGAAGGAGAACCTCTCATACTCTACCTCGCCGTCACCGAAAAGGTAGTAAGTTCGGTCCTTGTAAAGGAAGAAGGGGCAAAGCAATGGCCAATATATTATGTGAGGAAGTCTTTGCATGGTGCCGAAGTCAGGTACCCCTTGCTACAAAAGGCTATTTATGCCCTGGTACTCGCAAGCAGAAGGCTGCGACCTTATTTCCAAGGGCACCCCATTATCGTCCGAAGTAACCTGTCTCTTTGGGATATCATGAAGAAGGTGTACCACTCGGGAAGGCTATCGAAGTGGTGCATCAAGCTTGGTGAGTATGATATCACCTATGACCAAAGGAAGGCAATAAAAGCACAGGCATTGCCAGACTTCATTGCTGAGGTACCCATTGCCGAAGACAGCCCACCTATCCTCGGTAAGGACGAACCTGAGTGGACTCTGTTTGTTGACGGGGCCTTTAGTTCCGAACATCAAGGAGCCGGAGTAATTCTCCGTGGTCCCAAAGGTATGAAAGCCATGAAAGCCATCAAATTTGGGTTTAATGTCATGAACAATTTGGCATAATATGAAGCCCTCATAGTAGGTTTGCGCCTTGCCAGAAGAGTTGGAGTGAAAAACCTAAAGGCCCACAGCGATTCTTAGCTAGTGGTCCGACGGATGACAGGGGACTATAGTGTGAAGAATCCAACCTTGGAAAAGTATCATGAGCTTGTATCAAAGCTCATCCAAGAGTTTGACGCAGTGCACATTGAAAACATGCCTTGTCGAGACAATACTGAAGCACATACTCTGGCCAAGTCAAAAAGGTCCACCGAAGTGCCAAGTCGCCCAAGCATAGCAATTATGAGCATAGCAACCTCAGAAAAAGGATGGGAAAATCCCATAAAAAATATCTTACGACTTCGGAGCTTCCGAAAGACTCTCTTGAAGCAGCAAAAGTGCGAAGACATTCTAGACGATATTTCCTGATTGGGGAGGAGTTATACCGACAAGGGTACGCGAGTCCACTACAAAGGTGTGTGAGTGAAGAGGACGTAGAAACAGTCCTTAGAGAAGTCCATGAAGGGGCCTATGGTTCCCACATAGGAATTGACGTCTTGGCAGGAGTGCAACTCCACCAGGGATACTTTTGGCCCACCTTGAGGAAGGACGCAAGGCAATTTGTCCAGAAATGTGACAACTGCCAAAAACACGCTAACATCCAAAGGTTACCCTCGGAAATGGTAACTCCAGCTAACTATCCTTGCCCCTTCGCAGTATGGGGTATTGACCTTATCAGGCCTCTCCCAACTATACCCGGAGGAGTGAAGTTTTGCGTAGTTGTAGTAGATTACTTCACTAAATGGATTGAGGCAGAGCCTCTGGCAACCATTTCAGCGAAGGACATACAGAAATTCATCTGGAAGAACATCGTATGCAGATTCGGCATACCGAGGGTAATGGTGGCTGATAACGGTTCCCACTTTATTGACAAGGGGTTCCAGGAATTCGCCACCATCCTTGAGATAAAAATGCACTTCACCCCAGTAGCTCATCCTCAGAGTAACCGACAGGTAGAGGTGTCCAACAGAACCATAAAGGAGGGTTTAAAAAAGAGATTAAAGGAAGCAAAAGGAAGATGGCCAATAAGACTCCCTAGTATGCTATGGAGCTATCAGACAACCCCCCAAAGGGCCACAGGTGAGACACCTTTCTCACTCGTACTTGACACGGAGGCCATCATTCCTATTGAAGTAGTTCAGCCATCAATAAGGGTGCAAGTGTTTGACGAAGAAGGGAGCGACCTCGGATTAAGAACTAAGCTGGACCTCATTGATGAACACAGAGAAGTGGCTGAGCTTAGAAGAAAAGCTTTTCAACAAAGGGTAGCTATAGCTGCAAACTCACATGTCAGGCGAAAGGGAATCAAGAAGAGGGACCTTGTCCTCCGAAAGGCTGAGTTTGAGCCCCGAAGACCATCCCATGGAGTACTTCGGGCAAACTGGGAAGAACCTTATTTGGTTCTTGATGAAGTTCGACCAGGAGTATACAAGCTCGGCGATGCCGAAGGAGAAAAGCTGAGGAATACATGGCATTCAGATGCCTTGAAAAAATTCTACACTTTGAAAAATTTTCTATGAAAAATAGTCCAACCTGAGGAATCTAACCGAACAAGGTGCAAGTATCTACTTATGAAAGTGACACATTTTCTCCAAAGGTGCGTCAACAGAACATGGCTGATAAAAACAGGCAAAGCTTTGCCAAAAGATATTCACCAAAACTGATGCTATGCCGAAGATGGTTGATATTAAGCGTGAAAGATATCTTCTCAAGGGTCCTAGACCGAAAATGGTCAAACTAACCCTTGGAACTGAAGATCATTTAAGGAGAAACTTATCTTGAGACTTAGCCAAATTTTGGAGGAAAATAGGAATTTTATTAATTTGTGCCTTAGTACAACAAGAAGGAGCTTACAAAAAGAAGATTACAAAGAAAAAGAAAAAGTGAAGTCCTAGACACCTAAAGGACCTTGTCACCTCGAGCTGCTCCATCGCCAACCTCTTTTGTCACAACTTTCGGCACCGAAGGAGGAGCTAAACGAAGATTGAGATGATCTATCTTTGACCAGGCCCAGCTAGGCCCCTCGGGAATGTCCAAAGCAACAAGAAAAAAGAGGTCGAGGTCGAGGTACTTCGCCAGGACTTGGTGCCGAGCCAGACAAAATCCATCTTGGAACGCAACCTTGGTTACTTGATCGGCCTTGTCTTTCTCAACAGACAAGTCATCCAGCTCATTCCTCAACTCGATGACCTCCCTCTCTAGCTTCTTCGTCTTATTCTTCTTCTTTGCCTCCTTCTTCAACGCCTCGACCTCGGCCTGAAGTTTGAAGTTGTTCGCAAAGGCCTTTGTAAGGAGTGTAGAGTCCTCCTCTTTCTCCTTCTGGTAGACCTCGTTCACCGAAGATAACGCCATGACCTTCGCACCGAGGTCAGACACCTTTTAGGAGAATTCTTAAGAGAGCTCCTCCTGACTCTTCAAGAACTCCTCCCGAACTTTGACCACCTCCTCCTTGGCTATTTTGTTTAGCTCGGTGTACTTGACGACCGAGCTGGCACAAAATACCATGGCTCTTTCCAAACGTTCTTTGGTCCGAGATCAGATCGAAGACTGCTTTGCTGCCCAAGCTCTGAAATATCCACTGTACGCTAAGAGCTGCAAGAAGAAGGACAGTTGGTGAAGTTTTGGAAAGCAAAGCAAACACTTAGAAAAATTTGGAGAAAGGATAAAGGGTTTGAAGAATACCTGGGTAGTGTGTTCGGACATCCTCGCAGCAAGAACCTCCTCGTTCGGGCACTCCTCTGTAAGGGACTTGAAGGTGGCGTTGGTGAGGATGCCCTTCGCCATTTGAGGAGCCATTGTCTGGCTATCCTCGGAGAACAAATCCATGTCCTCCGTGAGAGTCCAGAAAAGCTCCTTCGGCACCTTGTCCTTCTGGATGTGGGAGACCCGAAGGGCCCACTTTCAGGCATGTTCCACCATCCATGCCACGGGCGCCTGCTCCTCTGCAAAATCACGCCGAAGTTCCATCAGTATATTGTCCCTTAGCCACACGTTTATAAGATTTAAAATACCAAAAAATTCCAAACTCGTAGAAAATGACTAAGGGACAAACCTGGCAGAACCTTAGCGACATCCTCCTCGAAGTCGTCAACCTCCTGAACATCATCAGGGATTTGCTTACCTTTCCCTTTCCGGCGCGCCTCGAGCTCTTCAGTAGAAAGGCCCCCCACTGAAGTACCCAAGGCCTCATCCGCCGAAGTCAAGCTGATGGCCGACTCCGAGTGTGGGTCGGCACGAACCAAGGAAGGCTCCTGCACCTCCACAACATCTTCGGGAGGGGGAAGAAGAATGTCCTCCTTGGCCTTCTTCCTCGCCGAAGATGGCCCTCCACCCATCGTCTTCTTCCTCTTCGGAGCAGCCTTCTTCCTCTACTGCTCCCCTCTCTCGACCAGACCGAGGAAAAGGTACTTGCAAAAGGCAGCAGATTGGTCACCCATCTCTGAAAAAGAGCAAACAACAGTGTAAGTCCAAAGGAGTGTGTATAACAAAATCTGGAAGATGACTTACTCTCAACAAGGGCTTCGTATGTAAGCTCCTTCCGAAGGAGCATAACCAGCCATGACTTCTTCCCGTCGAAGGCAGGCTAAGGCATGTTAAGGTTAGTTTTGTGTTCCTTGACAACCCCCAATTCCCAAAGGACCTCTTCAGTCATAAGGATCCACCTAATGGGAAAAGGGTACAAGGAGCGCGGGGGGATCTCGGGATCCTAGTCCTCAACAACCCGAATACGGTTGTCAAAATCCGCAAACTCGGCCTTTAACTCTAAGGTTAGTAATCTCTTGGGCTCAACTACGTCAGCATTTAGAGTCCTCGAGGCCCACCTGGTCAGCACATGTTTCCACGCCTTAGCCACCTTCAAAAAGAAAAATTTCTTCTGCCAACCCCACCAGCTATCTTTTGTGTCAAAGGTGAATGTGTACTTTTTATTCCCAGAACCCCGAGGAAGCAAAAAATAGAAAACCCCCATTTGGGATGGGGTAAAGTTTGTAATACTGCATGAAGATGATGAAGTGGGGCTCTATCCCGAAGACTCCACACATGTAGAGGAAGGCGTTAAAATAATAGTAGGGATTTGGAGGAAGTTGGTTCACAGCTATGCCATGTAATTGGCAGAACTCACAAACCATCTTCGGGGGAGGGTACCGAAGTCTAGCCTTCAGTTGGGCCTGGAAAACGGTAACCTCGTCTGAATGATACATGTAACTAAGCAGACCTGTAGCAGGTAGCCTAGTCACAACATAAGATGGAAGGAAGAACTTAGCTGTCCGCTTCTCCATTTTCTCCAAAGTGGTGCAGCACAGATGGGAGTCGAGAGGAGCCCAACTCTCGGGAATGGGACGAACAGCCAAAAGTGGGGTCATAGAAGACATATTCAGAAGAAGAAAATGACTTTAAAAGAATGAGATGACTTTAGAAAAGAAGAAAAGACGAGAAACATAGAAAACCGAAGGACTTTGGGAAGAGAAACCCACCAAAACTTTTGCCGAAGTCGGGATTTGTAGACACTATCGTGAAAACTTGTCAAAAATCACACCGCCGCAGAAAAGGGAGAAAATCTTGAGAGTAAACGAGAGCAAAATAGAAGCAAAAGAAAGCAAGTGGGAACTCTGAGGGAGAGGAAAGTTTATATAGGCCGAAGGGGGTAGGTGAATCATCGTCATAATTACCCCTCGAAGGCGAATCATTGCCATAACTATTTATTGAAGGTGAAAAGACGCGGTTGATGTAACCGACGCAACTTTCCCCTAATTACCGTGTGACACGTGTCACCCAACACAGAAACAAGGGCACGCCTCTTGACAGCACGGATGGCCTAGGCAAGCTTATCTGAAGTGACACGTCTGTCTGATCAGAAGACGTAACGACTCACTGACAAACGACATAGGCCCAAAAAAAGAGGATAGCCACCTCGAGCTGATGGAAAAACTTCAGGAACATCAGAAATTCGGCCAAAAAACTGAGAAAGCCACTTGATTACTAGATGAGCTACCTTGGTTAAGAAGAGGCATCTCATATTTCCGAAACTCCCACCGAAGAAGATGACCTCGGCTAAAAATTCAGTCATAACAACTGAATTAGACACCACCTTCCACAAAGACTCCCATAATTTGCTCAAATAACTAAAGATATAACTCCGGCTGTCCGAGGGGGGCATGTGATAGCCAAAGGGCTATTACCTTTCAAACCTCCAAGCTATGAAAAGATACCACCCTCGGAAAGGACGAGCATCATCCTCGGGGAATGCAAGCACCAACCTTGGGAAAAGAGGGTCCACGGTCCCTAACCCCTTGACCTCAGTAAGTTCACCATCACCCTTGGGGAATAACAATACTGACCTTGGGAGCATGATACACTATCACCCTCGGTAAGATGACCTGACTAGCTTCGGGAGAAGTACACTCATCATCCTCGGCTGGGGAAAACATCTTCTGAAGGAGATCCTCTGTGCCAAATAATTGGAGCAACCTCGACAAGAACCCCTCCTATCCCGAAGAGGTCTCTTTCACCGAAGGGGTCTTGTGAATACGACAAAAACAGTTAAGGAGCCTCTGACACAGAACCCTCGTACACGCCCCTGACACACAGACCTCCCACGGCCTTGACTTCTAGCCAAAACGGCCTATGGCCAGCTGGAGATCCCCATCCCCGAAGGTACGGACCATATCCGACCAAACACGTGTCATGATCTAAGCGAGCTGTGTCAAACGGACTTCTCCCAATCTCCTCCTATAAATACTTGGGGAAACGACCTTGCTAAGAACAAGAGGGCATAACTCTCAAGAAAACTCTACTCTTGGCTCTCCATTCACTACTCTTCACTTGCCAAATACTAACTTGGGCGTCGGAGGCTCTTCCCTTGGAAACACACTCCGGGGACCTCCTAACCCCTGTTCTTTTGAGCATTTCAGGCACTTTCATGTCAAAACCTGTTCTTTTGAGCATTTTAGGCACTCTCATGTCGGAAGTCTCTCCTTCAGACACTCTCCACATCGGAAGTCCCTAATTCAGGCCACTATGTCGTATAACAAAGATGCCGACGGGCATCACCTTCTTCTCGAGATTGAGGTCTTTCATAAGTACCTCTTTGGTACTCCATTCACTGCTCAGCTAAAGCTGAAAGAAGGTAGCAATTTTGTGTAAGGCCTCAAGCTCATATTGAAGGGCCCTCTCTCGAGCTACCCATTGTTCCCCTAAGCCATAGGCGACGATGGTCTCCTGCCAAACTTAGATTTATTAGTCAGCAAAAAAACATTTTGAGCACCAAAAATAAGTAAAGCAGTATTCATCGAGAAGGCTACAACTAATATGCATTAGTTGGCCCCCTTTTGCCTGAGAAGGATGAACCAGAAATGGTTGATCCTTGTGGGTCCTTAACTCCTCTAGGATATGGTGGAAGATGTCAGATCGATCCTCAAGGATTGACTCACCAATCCCCATCATCCACAAAGGTTCAAAGACCTAGTCCAGTGCAATCCCTTTTAGTTCAAAATCCTTCTTCTATGCCTAACTCTTCATAGGTATCAAGTTGCATGGCTAGAATTGCTCATTAAGCTTCAATTCAGCAACCCCTCTAGAACAGAAGGGGACTCCATAGTGATGACCCCCACCGAAACCTAAGTGGTGGGGGGAGGCACAGTAGAAGGAGTGTTCTTCAAAGGCCTTAACATCACCTTCTACTTCAGAGAAGTAATTGGGTTTTCGATGGAAGAATTCTTAGACAACATCGTACACTTCTCTGAAGCCACCAGAAGGAAACACCTACAATCAGCACAAAATGACTCTAAGCCTATAAAGTTAGCATGGAAAAAGTGCTCAAATGATGCCCTACCATTGCCACTGTTATGGGAAGCACCATCTCCAATAAGGCTAGTTGGCCTTACCCTCTTGCGGACTAACAAGGCCTTCGGGGATGACTCCGGAAGTTCCACCACTTCTGATGGCATCATGGATCATGGGGGCCCCACTTCGTGTGCTGTACTAGTAGGGAGTATATTGGCCTTACGGGCATTCGCTAAAGCATCAACAATGCCCTTGCACCTATTCAAAAACTCCTTAGCATGACTACTCATCTCTGTAGAAAGGAGAACTTGGTTACATATCAATGAAAATGTAGCGGCTGGAGCACAACTCTCTGGCAAACCCCATAAGCTTCAACCAGGCCTTCCTACTAAACCTTTTTATAAGGATCCCTGGGTATGACCAATGGGCCCTACTGATCCTTACCCACCTAAAGGTGGGCTCATCCATTTCTGTGTAATGAATGGTGAACAACTCTAAAAAATTGTTGTTCCTCACTACCTCCTCCAGCCAATAAACCAACCAGAGCAACGAGTGATGGCCCTTTGAACCCTTATATATGGGCGTTGTCCTGACTAGGGCATGTTGAAGAATGTCCGCAAAATCACAAAGGAGCCCCCATAAATGCTCTCTTAGGGTGAAGAATAAGTGCTCTTTCTACCTTGACTATGAATGCTTGTAGGACACAAAGGCAAAAGATTTGTTACTAGCTTGGTTGATGGGGGAAATGTGGAAGAAGCTGGGATTTTTCTTCAAGTCCAACACATAAAATGGCACAAAAAGCTCTAATAGGGGAAACACCCCCACCAACTTACAGTAGATAATGAAATTGTTGATATGGGAAAATGAGTTTGACATTAAATAGGATAGACAAATTTGGTAGTGCTCATAAATCTGCTCTACCAGCAATTGCAAGGGAAAGCGAAGCCCTACCTAAAGCTGGTCCATTGATGCAAACCCCTTTGGTATATTGACTAAAAAATGTGCCTAATATGTTTTTCAAGCTCCATAAGACATCAAAGAGACTAGATTTAAACCCCCACCCTTAATCAACTTGTGATTAGAAACAAGAAGTATAAGAAAACCAAGAACACAAACTTGTGCACCAAGGTAGTCCTAAAAAAACAAAAGAGATTTTCTCTTCAAAAAAGTAACATTATTTCGTCCAAAGGCTGTGTTTCATAACCAGAATATGTGCCTATTTATAAGCATAAACTAGGGTAAAATGCTCAGCCAAAATCATAGCCAAAGTCACATAGGAAACTTAATACAGGAGACTTAAGAAAACCTAGTCAAACTAGGATTCTAACATCCTTTTAACACATGTTTAAGGTGTGCAGCGCATGCCACTTATCCTATGTGACCTGAATTAATTCTATAGCCTAAATAACATCCTAAATAATGTAAATAATCATGAAAATAAGTAAAATAAAGTGCAAATACAAGTTTGGCCCTATAAACCCTAAAATGGTCTTCTCGGGTGCACTTATGGGCTCTTTAGGGTTTTTGCATGTATCTTCAGCTCCACGCTTGAATATTTGAGTTACATTGGCTTGATACTTCCTCTTAAATGTTGAAAATAGGTCTTGAAATTTTAGAGCTCAAAGATCTAGCTTATAGAATAAAAATGGCCTTGGAACAATTCAAGGTGGCTCCAAGGGTGCACTAGAGGGGTGCCCTTGGGGTTCCTAGTCTTGTGACTTGTCTAGGCACTCTAGAATTAAGTACCAAGCTTGGCCATCATCCTCATATGATATCTTGATAGTGTTGGGTTTCAGGAGCCAAACAGCGCAGCGAAATTTAACCGAAACCCTCCAGGATCCAAGTGAAACGGGGTAAACCGGGTGTTCAAAAATTTTCATACCTAATTTTTGGTTGAGATCTCTCACTCAACTGTAGAGTTGAATCACAAAACCTAAACAGTTGACATGTTCAAACTTTCTATGGTATCCACACGAGCCTCTCGGGATCACCACGCTTCCACCACGTCCCGGCAGATGGGTTTCTCTTGCGCTCGCAGTGCTAGCTTGCATCCTCTAAGGAATTGCAAGAGAAGAGTGCGGCTGTCCTTTTGGGAGGCTATGGCAAAAAGCTGTGAATTTCTCACTAAAGTTGTATTTATAGTGATACTCAACTTCTAGGCCTAATGGGTTTCAAAGCCCTAATCCAATTAGGCTTTAATTTCGGGCTTAATAATGGCTCAACTCTTGGGCCCATTATTAATACGAAATTATTGTGAAACCATAACCCAAATAATTAGCCCATGAACTCTAATGATCCAAATAGCTCTATGTTTGTGACCCAATAGGCTCTTACCACGTTGGCAATGATCATAAATCACATTTATGATCATAAGCAATGAGCGGTGTCTAGCAACACATCATTGCTACCCAAGTGACAAGATTGTCGGTGATTCGACTAAACCTTTATGATCATCACTGATATATGCCATTGTCCCTTTGTCCAAGATATCAAGACTAAGCACGAGACATGGAATGTGTCACTCTCGTATAGCCCAATCTATGGTATCCACACGAGCCTCTTGGGATCACCACACTTCCACCACGTCCCGGCAGATGGGTTTCTCTTACGCTCGCAGCGCTAGCTTGCGTCCTCTAAGGAATTGCAAGAGAAGAATGCGACTGTCCTTTTGGGAGGCTATGGAAAAAAGCTGTGAATTTCTCACTAAAGTTGTATTTATAGTGAGACTCAACTTTTAGGCCTAATGGGTTTCAAAGCCCTAATCCAATTAGGCTTTAATTTCGGGCTTAATAATGGCTCAACTCTTGGGCCCATTATTAATACAAAATTATTGTGAAACCATAACCCAAATAATTAGCCCATGCACTCTAATGATCCAAATAGCTCTATGTTTGTGACCCAATAGGCTTTTACCACGTTGGCAATGATCATAAATCACATTTATGATCATAAGCAATGAGCGGTGTCTAGCAACACATCATTGCTACCCAAGTGACAAGATTGTCAGTGATTCGACTAAACCTTTATGATCATCACTGATATATGCCATTGTCCCTTTGTCCAAGATATCAAGACTAAGCACGAGACATGGAATGTGTCACTCTCGTATAGCCCAATCTTTGGTTTCTTGATTACTGAGTAGACCAACTTAAACTGATGACATTGATATCGTATATCAACTCACCCGAGCATGGCCATGCATTTTCTAAGTCTCACTCTATCAAGGGGCCCGAAGATATCACTCCCGTTACATAGGAGGGACAAATCCCATCTTGATCATACAAATCCCGCATGATATGTGACATACCCAATGACCTCCTTCAAGTTCACTCAGTTACGGGCAACAAAGGAAAGTATCAAAGTATGTGACTCTCATGTAGGGAACCTTGACGACCTTCGGTCAAAGGACTACATATACCATGATCACTATGAGAATCACTTATGACACTCATATAACGATCCATGTAGTGTTCTCATGGTGGGTCGGTCCAGTACACAAGTTCTCCAACTTGTACCCATATGTAGACTACATATCTCATATTAGTCTCCACATATGCTAGTCGTTATGTGTTATTGCAACCTGCTCCACAATAATAATAGACCAGGGATGTTTGAGAATATCATTATTCTAGGGTCACAATTATGTTTATTATGTCACGCAGAAACGAAACAATAAACATAATTGCTGGATTAATGCCTTAATAAAATATCATGACTCAAATGTGCAAAAAATACAATCATCTCATGATTAGCCTTTTGGGCACAATACTAATAGATAGTTCTAGCAGCTCCTTTTGAAATTCCAAGTCCATTATCCATGAAGAAGTTTGAGACAAAGGCTTGAAGCACACTAGTGAGTTCCTTTGCCTTCTTCCTTGTCATAGGTCCACTAGTTATCTTCAATGGGTCATTGACTTCCTTTTTTGTGCCTTCCTTGATCATTTTATCTGTAAACACAAAAGCACATATTTTCTTTGGCTTATCCCTTCAAGACCCTTATCCTTGAGAGCCTTCACACGAAAGAGGGCAGCAACAACACCAATAGACCAAAAATATCTGGCTAGATTCTTCACCAGTGTGCCTTCATTGTGCTAATTTGTAATCCCCATCATCACCCCAACATTTGGAAAGAGGGGCACCTTGGAAGAATCACCTTGATTAGTGGTAGCCCTATATGATTATTTCAAAGCAGACATATGAAAAAACTAACAAAAAGACATCACGGCTACTAGTAATAAAACAAGGCGGCAGAAAGGTGAAAACCCAAAAAAACAAATACAAACCATGGGTAGAAAAAAAGGACAAGAACCTACTACTTGAATATGATCAAGAAAGATGAACACATGAAGGAGAAAAGAAACTTTGAAGGTAAAAACTCTTGAGAACTTTAGCGATAATAGTGAGTAAGAAATAAGGAATTACAAGGAAAAGCAGCAGAACAAGCCAAACAGTGGAAAAGGCAGGGCAGAAACCCTTACGATATATATAAGGAAACATACGACCCTTGGGTTTCCTCTTTGAAACCAGTACTACAAATCATAGGCCAATCACTAAAGGACGCATGGCCATTAACAACCGCCAAGATAGCCATGTCCGGTCAATTATCTAAAGAGCATTTAATGAACATCACCTTGCCTTCTAATGCCCGTTGGCATCCTCATTGTATGACACGCTGGCCTGAATGAGAGACTTCCGGTGTAAAGGTGCCTGCAAGACTTTGAAGAACAAGGGTTAGAGACTCTCCATAATGTGTTTCCGGGGGAGGAGCCTCCGACGCCCAAGTCAATATTTGTGTGAGTAGTAACAAAGAGCACAGAATAGTGAATAAAGAAAAGTCTCCTGTTCTTACCAAGGTTCTTCCTAGGTATTTATAGGAGGGTGGAGGGAGGAGGCCATTTGACATGGCTCGTTCAGATCATGACATATGCTCGATAAGATCTGATCCGTACCTTCAGAGATAGGGACCTCCAGCTGGCCATCGGCCGTTCTAGCCAGAGGGTAGGGACATGTGCAAGGTCTCTTTGTCAGAGGCTCCTTAACCATTTTTGTCGTATCTCCGTGAGACCTCTTCAGGGTACAAGACCCTTCGGGCAGAGATTTCCCCTAAGGGCTATTGGGGAAGGCCTTTCGACAGAGTGGGTCACCTTCGGAAGACAAATTTCCTCTGCCAAGGATGGTCGATCTACTTTTTTGAGGTCGGTAGGTTCATAAATCCGAGGGTAGTGAAAGATAGCTTTTCCCAAAGTTGGTCATATTACCTTTCTGAGGGTGGTGTTGGCAGTGGCCTGAGGTCGGGGCTAAGCTAACACCAAAGGTGGTTTCCAGATAGCTAATCAGGAGATCTTGAGGGCCATAGCCCTTTGGCTATCACATGCCCCCTTCGGGAAGCCAAAGTTGTAACTTCGGCATTAAGCCTTTGAGGGTGCGGCATGTAGATCTTTAGTGGAGGTGACAGTTGTCCCCATTAGTATAGCTAACTTTTGACCGAGGTCACCTTCTTCGGAGTAGGCACCTCTTCAGTTCAAGATGCCTCTTTTGGTCAAGGCAGTGTCTTCGGCATTAAGTAGGACTCCTCGCTTTTTAGCCGAGCTTTTCATTTTTCTGAAGTTGTGTCTTTGGGTGGGGAAGATATTCCCCCTCTGACTTTTTTATCTTCTGTTGCCTACTAATGAATTGTCATGTCTTCTAACCAGGTAGTCGCATCACTTTAGGCTAGGCTTATATAGGTCTGCTAATGTCTGAAGGTGTGCCCTTGTTTTTTGCATTGGGTGACACGTGTCACCAGGTGACTGGTGAACAGTCACATCCGTTACATCGATTACGTTCCTTCACCTGTGAAGGGTCATTATGGCGACACTTCGCTTACCTCCTTCGGTCTGTACAAACCCTTTCTCCTTTAGAGTTTTCCACACTTTTCAATTTCCATTCCTTTTGCTCTCTGATTTCCTCTCGTCTTTCATCTTTCTTTGGTGGTGGTGCTAGCGGTGAAGCAATTTTCAGTGAGTTGTAGTGATATTTGAAGTCCCTATCTTCATTCCGAACTAGGTAGGTTACCTTCCGAAGTGCTTTTTTTGTTTCAATTCTTTTCCTTCGCCTTTCCAAGGTAAGATTCCTTTGTTCCTAAACATGTCTTCTTACAATATAGAAGCTCGTCCCGTTCCTGAGAGTTAGCTCCCGCTTAACTCTCATCCGAGCTGTGCCACTTCAGAGAAAGTGAAGAAGTGGTTGGCTAAATTTTTTCTCCCTTCCTATGCCATCACCAGGCTACCTAGTCCTAGTATACCTAGCTATGCTCCTCATTCGGATGAGGTTACCATCTTCAGGGCTTAGGTGAAGGTGGGACTTTGGTATCCCCCTCCAAAGACCATTTGTGACTTTTGCCAATTTCATGGCATAGCCGTCAACCAACATCCCCTGAACTCCTACTCCTACTTTAACGCTTTTCTTTATATGTGTGGGGTCTTCAACATAGATCCCCATTTTATGCTTTTTATACAATACTACAAACTCCACCCCATTCCAAAATGCGGGTTCTACTTCTTGCTCCCTTAGGGATCTGGGAGCAAGAAATATACGTTCACCTTCGGAACTAAGGATAGTTGGCGAGGGTAGTACAAGAAGTTCTTTTTTCTGAAGGTGGATGAGCAATGGAAGGACATGCTGACCAAATGGGCTTTGGGGACTATTGATATCGATGTAGTAGACCCGAGGAAGCTCTTAACCTTAAAGCTAGAGTCCTAGTTTGAAGAGTTTGACAGCCATATTCGGTTTGTCACAAATTGGGATCCCGAGGTCCCCCTACATTCTCTATACCCCTTCCCCATCAGATGGAGTTTCATGACTGAAGAGGTCCTTTGGGAGCTTGGGGTAGTTAAGGAACATGTTACAGATGAAGGTATGCCGAAGCCCTTAGTTGATGGGAAGAATGCGTGGTTGGTGAAGCTCCTTCGGGGAGAACTTACGTATTCGGCACTGAAAGAGAGTAAGCTCCTTTGCAATTTTGTTACTTATGCCTTTCTGTACTAACACTGATGTTCTCCTTTTTACAGAGATGGGTGATAAATCTGCAGCTTTATATAAGAGGCTCTTCCTCAGCCAGGCCGAAAAGGGGGAGTAGTAAAAGAAGAAGGCGTCAAAGAGGAAGAAGGCGCTGATTGGACCATCTTCTGCGTCAAAGTCGAAGAAGGCCAATGAGGACTCCCTTCCACCTCCGCCCAAAGGGGAAGTGGAGGTGCTTGGTCAAACTCCCGTTTGTGCCAACCTATCTTCAAAACTGGCCATCTGTTCAACCCCTCTCAGTCCTAATGCAGCTGTCGAGACATTGGGGACTTCGGTCGGGGAGCCTTCGGTCGAAGAACTAGAGGCACACCAGAAGAAAAGGGGCAAAGGTGTTCTCGCCAAGGTCCTTGATGTTAGTGGCTTCAAGGGAGATGACGCCAAACTACCCCTAGGTTTGTCCCTTAGCCATTCATCTATGAGTTTGGGAATTTTTGGTATTTTAGACCTTATAGATGAGATGAATGGCTAAGGGATAACATTATAATGGAACTTTGGCGTGACTTTTCAGATGAAGGAGCATAGGCTTCATGGGTGGAGGACCATGCTCGGAAGAAGGCCGTGCGGGAGTCAAAAATCTCGAGGGACAAATTTCCAAGGGAGCCCTTCTGGACTTTCATCGAGGACATGGACTTGTTCTTCGAGGATAGCCAGAAGATTGCCCCTCAGATGGTGAGGGGCATTATGACTAATGCCACCTTTTAGTCCTAGACAGAGAAGTGCCCCAATGAGGAAGTCCTCACCGCAAGGATGAGTGAACACGCAGCCTAGGTAAACCTTAACCTCTTAGGACTTAGAAAAGTTTTGAGCTTTTGTTACTTTTTGACCCTTATTTGGAATCCTCCCATTTTGCAGCTGTTGGCATACAATGGATATCTTTGGGCTTGGGCAGCTAAGCAATCTTTGGTCTGAAGTCGGTCAGAGGAGAGCTTGGCCAAAGCCAAGGACCTTTTTGCTAGCTCAGTCATCAGGTATGACGAGCTTAATAAAATTGTGAATGAGGACCTGGCCAGTCTTCGGCAAGAGGTGCTAAAGAGCCAAAATGAGCTATTGGAAGACTTTTCTTTCAAGGTGTCGGGCTTCGGCTCGAGGGTAGTGGCCTTTACTTCTGTGAATGAAGCCTTCCAAAATGAGAAAGAGGAAGTCGTTGCCGACCTAACGAAGACGCTGGGGCACAACGCCAAATTCTTAGCCGAGATCGACCGGTTAAAGAAGGAGAAGAAGAAGAAGATGAAGAAACTAAAGAAGGAGGTTGAGGTTCTTAAGAAAAAGCTGAAGGACTTGAAGGCGGAGAAGGCTAAGTTCGATGAGGTGACTAAGTCTTCTTATCAGTACAATTTTTTCCTTGGTCGCCATGAAGTCTTGTCCAAGTATCTCGACCTTGACCTTTCCTTCCTTCGGGTGCTTGATATTACCGAAGGACCATCCTCGGAATGGTCAAGCGTAGAATTTCTCAACCTTCCCATTCTCCCTCCTTCGGTAACCAAAGTTGGTGCGGACGGGGAGGCCGAATCTGAAGATAGCCAATCCGAGGATGCTATGGACCCCGAAGGCGGTCAAAAGAAGCAATAGGCGCCTTTTTTTTTTTTTAGGCATTCGACACCTTGTATTCTCACAATGAAATGTTAGTGGAACTTTCTTGCTTTCAAAATTTTGGCTAAGTCCCTAATTGGTCTCCAGATATTATCTTCACCCTTCGGTGCTTAACTATCTTCGGCGATGAGGGGTTTCGTGACCATCTTCGGTCAACCACATTAAAAAAATTTTCCTTTCAAAAATAGTTAGGCATTTTCAGGACCAACCATATTCGGTCAACTATCTTCAGAGAAAATTAACTTGTGTAAAAAATAGTTAAGTGCCTTTGGCACCAACCATGTTCGGTCGATCACCCTTGGCAAAAAGTGTACAATTTCACACATGCACCTTCGGCAACAACCACATTCAATTTGCCTCCCTCAGAAGCAACATGTTTGGTCGATCACCTTCGGCAAAAAGTGTACAATTTCACACATGCACCTTTGGCAACAACCATATTCGTTTTGCCTCCCTCGGCGACTTTTGCGCAATTTTTCCAACCAAAAATTTTTTCTAAGTGTAAATTTTTTTCTAAGAGTCTAAATGCCATGTATTTTTCAATTCTCCACCTTTGGTATCACCGAGCTTGTAGACTCCTGGCCTAACTTCCTCGAGGACCAAATAAGGTCCATCCTAATTTGCCCGAAGTACTCCATGAGATGGCCTTCGGGCTTCAAATTCAGCTTTTTGGAGAACAAAGTCCCCTTTCTTGATTCCCTTACACTTGACATCCAAGTTTGAAGCTGATGGCGGCAAGGGCCATCATCAATAGTAAATCCACTGTGTGTTGTGATAAGTGCAGCAGGGGGTTTCCGGGGAGGTGAGCGAGTCCAGAGAGGAGGTGCTCTGTGTGGACTGTGTACCATGGCCGGCAGCAGTTACTTCCCATGAATGGGTGAAGTTGGAGAATGCTTCCGGTGTGGGGGAGCGCCTGGAGCGGAGACTCCTCAGGAGGGCCTGCCTGAAAAACTCAGAAAACAGGGGTTAGGAGGTCCCTAGAGTCTTTTTCTGGGGAGGAGCCTCCGACGCCCAAGTCAGTACTCCGGAGAGGTGAAGAGAGAGGGAGAGCAGTAAGCACAGGAGACTCTTGCCTGCTGTATTCTCTTTTCTAGGCTTTAGGGGAGGAAGAGCGAGAGAAGAGAGCCCCCCCTTTTTTCATGACCATTTTCCCTGTATGTATAAGAGGGGGTGAGGCCTTTGGATGGCGACATGTGTATGGACGGATACGATCCGTATCTCTGGGCATGGGGTCCCCTAGCCGCCTGTAGACTCCTCGGGCCACGAGCTGCATCAGGCGCAGCCCTACGTGACAGAACGTAGGTAGGGACAGCGCGCCAGAGTGCATATGAGGGCGGCGTGCAGGGTGTACGGGCGTGATGTCAAAGACTCCTTGATGGTGACTAGTGTGCCTCCGAAGTCCCTTTGGTGGACGTTTCCCTTTATCGTGAGGGGCTTTTCCCGGAGTCATACCGTTACTTCGGGAAGTTCCCTAGCTCCGAAGCTAGTCCTTCGGGGGCACTTTTTCCCGCAGAAGGAAGTTGGTTCTTGTCCCTTGAAGCTTGGTTTAGTCGCCTTCAGGAGGGGGGTGATCCGCAAGTCTCCTGAGGTCAGTATTGGTTGGTTACCGAGGTCTTGCACCTCAGGTATCTGACTCCCTCTTTTCCGAGTTTCTCAGGTGGTTGGGGCGATAACACTTCGGCTATCACATGCCCCCCTCGGAAAGCCGGAATGGAAACTTCGGCTAGTGATCCTTTCGGGAGCATTTTACGGGACCCGGAACGTGATGTTTGCAGGAGAGGCACTTTGCTACCCAGGGGGTAGGCTTTGTTCGGGCAGGTGTCACCTGTTTGCCCTTTGGTCTTCTCGAGATACCCAACCTCTTCACTTTTTCTGCCATAGGTTAGTGGACCGTCACGTCTTGGAACTAGGCGTGTCAGTCCTAGAGCGACGTGCCCGTGTTTTCGGGATGTCAGAAAATGTGTCCTGATTTTTGCGTCGATCGACACGTGGCAGGTGCTGGTTGGGATGGGCACGCCTTTTTGCGGGCGAGGGGCAATTATGGCGACATTTCGCCTTCGCGCAACAATTATGACGCCCTTTTGGCTGCCCTTCTTCGATCTATATAAGCCTCCTCCTATCATACTCCTCATTTGTTTTTCTTTGGTCTCACTTTGCTCTCATCTGCTTCTGTGCCTTTTCTTCGCTTTTTGTGACGGTGTTAGCGGCGGAGCGATTTTCGGCCACCTTTCATGACAGCGTCTAGGAATCCTGACTTCGGCAAAGCTTTTGGTGGGTTCTGACTCTAGAGATCCTTCAATTTTTGCTTTTCTTTTAATTTTCCGAAGTTGTTTCTCTTCTTTCCGAAGTCTCTTTTTCGGTCAACCATGTCTTCACCTATTCCCGAGAGCTGGCAACCTCTTATGTCCCACCCTTGTTGTTCCACTTCTGAGAAATTAGAGAGGTGGACAACTAAATTTTTTCTTCCTTCCTACACCACCACGAGGTTACCCCACCTCGGGTACTTTAGCTTTATGAACCGGGAGGATGAGGTCACCATTTTCCGAGCCCAACTGAAGGTCGGACTTCGGTTTCCTCCTGCAAAGATGATTTGTGACTTTTGCCAATTTCATGGCATAGCTGTGAATCAACTTCCTCCCAATTCGTATTGCTATTTTAATGCCTTTCTCTGCATGTGCGGGGTCTTCGGGGTAGAACCCCATTTTATCCTGTTCATGCAGTATTACAAGCTCTATCTGGTCCTGAAGGGTGGCTTTTTTTTCATGCTACCTCGGGGATCTAGGAGCAAGAAATTCATGTTCACCTTCACTACCAAAGATAGCTGGCGAGGGTGGCAAAGGAAGTTCTTTTTCCTGAAGGTGGCGGAGGCCTGGTCACATGTTCCGACCAAGTGGGCTCGGGGAAAGCTGGAGACGGATGTCGTAGATCCCAAGAAGTTGCTAACTCCAAAGTTGGATTTTCGTACCCGAGGTTTATGGATTTCGACAAACGTATTCATGCTGTCACCGACTGGGATGCCGAGGTCCCTCCACGCTCTTTCTACCCTTTCCCCATTATTTGGAAACTCATGACCGAATAGGTCCTTCGGGAGTTGGGGGTGGTTAAGGAGCACAAGACGGATCTCAGCATGCCAGCTCCTGCTACCGAGGGGAAGGATTCTTGGCTGGTGAAGCTCTTTCGGAGCTCACTCACTTATGAAGCCTTTTTTGAAAGTAAGTTTTCTTTCAAGGTTTTCAACATAAGTGCTTGTCTGGACTCACGCTAATGTTTTTCTTCTTTTTTAGAGATGGGCGACGAGTCTGTTGCCTACTATAAATCTCTCTTCCTTTGTCAGGCCGAGAAGGGAGAACAAACGAAGAAAGGCGCCTCCAAGAGGCACAAGACAACTGGGAGCGGAACGTCTTCGGCCAAGAAGGTGAAGAAGGACACCATTTTTCCACCCCCGGAGGATGCAGCGGAGGCTGGTGTTATTGCAACTTCCACGGAGGTTGGTGACATCATTGCAACTCCCACCAAGGTTGCAATTTTCGCCGAGCCTGAAACTGCCGCCGGGGTTCCTACTGGGGTGATCGCCTTTCCTGCTTCTCTGAGTCCTGCCACGTCGGCAGATCTTGTTGGCTCTTTGGCAGAGAGCCCTTCTGCCGAAGAGTTGAAGAAACGCCGAAAGGGCAAAGGCAAATATGTTCCTGCCAACATGGAGGAGGCTCGGGACTCTAATGACGACTGTGCCGAACTCGCACCAGGTTTGTCTCTTATCCCCTCGTTACTTGAGATCTCGCGGTCTTTCATAATCAAGGGACTTTTTGCCTGATGAGACGTATGCTTGTTTCTTTTTTGCAGAGGACTTGGCGCCCCTGGCTTGGAAGATTGAGCATGCCCGAAGGAGGGCTCTTCGGGATTCCCACGTCCCAAAAGACAAAGTTCCAAGGGAGCCGTTCTGGTCTTTCACAGAGGACATGAATCTGTTCTTCGAGGATTGTCGGGACATGGCTCCCCAGATGGCGAGGGGGGTGCTTACTCAAGCTTCCTTCAAGGCTGTTGCTGAGGAGTGTGCCTCAAAGGACTCCCTTGCGCCGAAAGTTTCCGAGCATGCTACTCAGGTAGGCCTCTTCATTTTCCTTCCCACTCTTTTGTCTAAGTATTTTGGCTTTTCTTGTAAATTTCACTAAGTAACTTCTCTCCTTCTTTTTTGCAACTCCTAGGGTATAGTGGATACCTTAGGGCTTGGGCAACGAAGCAGTCTTCGGTCCGAGCTTTGGCCGAAGATAAACTTGAGAAGGCTAAGGTCTTCTACGCTAACTCGGTTGTGGCGAACACCGAGTTGAGCCGAATAGCCAAGAAGAGGGTTGCCAATCTTCGGGAGGAATTCTTGAAGGGCCAAAAGGAGCTCTTGAAGGATTTCTCCAAGAAGATGTCCGACCTTGTTGAGAAGGTTATGAGACTGACTTCGGCCAACGAGGCCGTTCAGAAGGAGAAGGAAAAAGAAGCTGCTCTCCTGACGAAGGCTCTTGCTGAGAAAGCCGACCTTCAAGCCGAGGTCGAGTCGCTGAAGAAGAGCTCAAAGAAGAAGAAGAAGATAAAGGAGCTGGAGAAGAAGGTTAAAGATCTTCGGAAGGAGGTTTCGGATCTTCAGAATGAGGCAGACGTCTTGGATGTTCAAAATGACAAAGCTGTTCAGGCGACCAAGGTTGCCTTTCAGGACGGCTTCTACTTAGCTCGTTACCAATTTCAGAAGAAATATCTAGACCTCGACCTCTCTTTCTTGGCTGCCCTAGATATTCCTGAGGGGCCACGGTGGACTTGGTCGAAAGTTGAGCTTCTCAACCTGTCATTTGTCCCTCCTCCCTCAACGAAGGTGGCGGACAAAGATACGGGAGCCGGAGCTTCCCATGCAGCCGAGGACCCTTAGATATTCTAGGGCCTTTTCCTTCTTCTTTTTGTTTGTACTTCTTCTTCTTGTAACCTTCTTTTTGTATCAAGACCTTCTTCAATAAATTTTCCTTCACGAATCGGTTAAGTCTTTTTGAGCAATTTTGTTTCCCAGTTGTCCTGACCACTTTTGGTCAAAGGACTTTCGGAAAGATACGAGTAGTTTTTGTTTCCCAGTTGTCCTGACCACTTTTGGTCGAAGGACTTTCAGAAAGATACGAGCAATTTTTTTTTCCCAGTTGTCCTGACCACTTTCGGTTAAGGGACTTCGGAAATGTATTTTTAGCTCGTTTCTTCGGTCAACCTTTGGGCAAACGCTCGTTGTTGGTGAAGTTCCCTTAGGCAAATTTTCAGCCTGCACTCGTCAGCCATACTCAATAGATTTTTCCTTTTTTGGGCATAAAACCCAGTCAACTAAAAGAAGACTTTCGGGAGTCAATGGACTTCACCTTTTTTGGGCATATATCCCAATCAACTTCGGGAGGAAGAGAAGACTTTCGGGAGTCAATGGACTTCACCTTTTTTTGGCGAGTATAGGGGAAAACTTCTGTACTTAGAGGAAATTACTTGTACAATTTCCCATCTAAAATTCTATGTATAGAATTTTTTTAAGGCTCCGAGTGCCATGCATTCTTTAGCTTTCCTCCTTCGATGTCGCCAAGCTTGTATACTCCCTTTCGGACCTCTTCTAGGACCGAATATAAGGTCCTTTCCCATTTGGCCGAGGTACCCCATTGGTCGGTTTCGGGGTTCAAACTCGGCCTTTCAGAGGACGAGGGAGGGGTGTCTCCTCCGTGGCCCATCGGGGAGTTTGTTCTGATAACTCCTTTGCTGTTTGCTCCCCCCAACCTCTTTTATGGTCCCTCTTTCATAGTTCTGTTGACTACCCCAACTTATTTGTTGTTCTGGGGCTGAACTAATAGGGCGAAGTGTGTTTTGATTCCGAGGTTGGTGACGAATTTTTGGAATCCCCTGTTCCACAGGCTGAGAAGTATTATCAGCCATGGTCACCGTCGGTATGCCAATTCTGCATATCATGTTCTTCCAAATGAACTTTTGCATATCTTTTACAGGAATGGTCGCTAAGAGTCCTGCCTCGCTCCACGTAGTGAAGTGATCTACTGCCACTACGCGGATCTTCACTCCTTTGGGAACTGCCAGGAGTGGATCGGTGAGGTCTGTGCCCCATACTTGCAAAGAGGCAAGGGTAATCTTCCGGGCTTATCCACTCCGAAGGCTGCCTTTGGTTGCTGGCGTGTTTTTGGCCATTTTCATGCTGTCTGGATGAATTGTCTTACACCCGCTTTTTACGGACTTGCGTTCCTTTACCAGCACAGTTCCTCCTCAATCAGGGAACTTCGTCCGGAACGTCTTCGCACTTTTCGCCACTTTATGAGGGTTTTCAGGACTTTTTGGTTGTGAGGTCTCTCTTAGATGGATCTTTCCTTCCTTTGTCCGAGGGTGCTACATTTAGTGTTGCCATGCTCGGTTGGCTCACTACTTTGGTAACCCCATTTGATTGCTTTGGTGACCTCCCTGCCTTTGGGCCCTTGAGGGCTTGGTCGAGCGCTCTGCTATTCTGCGCTTTTTGTTGACAGGGAGTTCCTACCTTCGCTAGGTCTCCCTTGTTCGGTTTCAGCATTTTCTATCTTTGGGACTTTGGTAATGAAGTCCATTTAGTGCCTTGGCTTTCATTGTCCTTCTAGGCTCATACGTGATGTAGTATTTTCCGAGTTCGATGCACCGCTTTGATACCTTCCCCGAATGCCCTACTTCTTTTCATAATGTCTCGCAAAGGTGCGTTACTCCGGACAGTGATGTCGTGTCCTTGGAAGTAGAGTCGCAGCCTTCTTCCTGATGGCTTCTTCGGGGCGAGGGGCATCTGTCCTTATCGCCGACGAAAACTTTTCCTTGGGTGCAGAACTCCTTCGGTGGGGAGCTCTGGGTCATTTAAACCCTGTTTCTCCCACAGGTTGGGCTCTAAGGGGTATGCTTCCTGCCAAAGACTCATCTCATCGTTCTCTGCTTCTCATATTCTTGTGAGTTGACACGGGACCCCTCTCCGACGAAGCACTGATGAAGAGGACCTTCGGCCCGATTTTAGCTGAGGCCAGGTTCGGTCCAACTGCTGCACTTTCTTCGACCACGACAGAGCGTGGGAATTCGCATAGGAAGGCCATGGCAATAGCTAGAGGACGTTCGTCCTCAGGTCGGGCTATCCCTGCTGCCGTTATTCGGTTGCCAGTTGGATATCTAGCGCGGACGGGGACCTCGGGGGCTCATTGTCCTTAGAACGCCGAGTTATCAACAACGACGACCTAAGAGTGTGTTCCCACAGAAGGCGCCAAATGATGGCGGCGGGGGCCATCATCAATAGCAAATCCACTGTGTGTCTTCATAAGTGCAGCAGGGGGTTTCCGGGGAGTTGAGCGAGTCCAGAGAGGAGGTGCTCTGTATGGACCGTGTACCATGGCCGGCAGCAGTTACTTCCCGTGAAGGGGTGAAGTCGGAGAATGCTTCCGGTGTGGGGGAGCGCCTAGAGCGGAGACTCCTCAGGAGGGCCTGCTTGAAATACTCAGAAAACAGGGGTTAGGAGGTCCCTAGAGTCTTTTTCCGGGGAGGAGCCTCCGACGCCCAAGTCAATACTCCGGAGGGGTGAAGAAAGAGGGAGAGCAGTAAGCACAGGAGACTCTTGCCTGCTGTATTCTCTTTTCTAGGCTTTAGGGGAGGAGGAGCGAGAGAAGAGAGCCCCCCCTTTTTTCATGACCATTTTCCCTGTATGTATAAGAGGGGGTGAGGCCTTTGGATGGCGACACGTGTATGGACGGATACGATCCGTATCTCTGGGCATGGGGTCCCCTAGCCGCCTGTAGACTCCTCGGGCCACGAGCTGCATCAGGCGCAGCCCTACGTGACAGAACGTAGGTAGGGGCAGCGCGCCAGAGTGCATATGAGGGTGGCGTGCAGGGTGTACGAGCGTGATGTCAAAAACTCCTTGATGGTGACTAGTGTGCCTCCGAAGTCCCTTTGGTGGATGTTTCCCTTCGTGGTGAGGGGCTTTTCCCGGATTCATACCGTTCTTCGGGAAGTTTCCTGGCTCCGAAGCTGGTCCTTCTGGGGGCTTTTTCCTGTAGAAGGTAGTTGGTTCTTCTCCCCCGAAGCTTGGTTCGGTCGCCTTCAGGGGGGTGATCGGCAAGTCTCCCGAGGTCGGTATTGGCGGGTTACCGAGGTTTTGCACCTCAGGTATCTAACTCCCTATTTTCTGAGGTTCTCAGGTGGTTGGGGCAATAACACTTCGGCTATTAGAAGCAACGGCTACTCTTTGCTGAAAAGCTTTTCTTTTGAGCTCGGCTATCCCTCTATGCTCGTCAATCAAATGCAACTTGGTTATTTAACCGAGGTTGTTCCCTTCCTCGTTGAACACCTATATCCTCACCGATGGCTGTACGACCTCGACAAGGATAATGGCCTCCGTGCCGAAGATGAGTGAGAAGGGTGTCTCACCCATGGCCCTTCTGGGAGTTATTCGATAGCTCCATAACACACTCAGAAGTTCTCCTGGCCATTTTCCCTTTGCTTCCTTCAACCTCTTTTTAAGACCATCTTTATCATTCTGTTGGACACTTCAACTTGTCTATTGCTTTGAAGATAGGCAATCGGGGTAAAGTGCAATTTTATCCTGATGTTGGCAGTGAATTCTTGGATACCTTTATCGATGAACTGGGAACCATTATCAGCTACTATCACCCTCAGGACACCAAATTTGCATATGACGTTCTTCCAGAAAAATCTTTGTATGCCCATCGTTATTATTGCTACTAAAGGCTCTGCCTCGATCCATTTGGTGAAGTAGTCTACTGCGACTACGCAAAACTTCACTCCTCCTGGAGCTATTGGAAGAGGCCTAATAAGGTTAATGGCCCAGATCGCGAAGGGGTAAGGATAGTTTGCCGAAGTTATTACTTCTGAGGGTAGTCTCTGGATGAGAGCGGTCTCTAGCATTTGTCATATTTCTGGATAAACTGTCTCGCATCCTTCCTCAGGGTAAGTCGAAAATATCCTTGGCAGTGTAGTACCTCGGTAAGGGCATCAATTCCTATGTGAGAACCACAGGCCCCCTCATGGACTTCTTTGAGGACAATGTCCACGTCCTCTTCACTGACACACCTCTGTAATAGACTTGTGTACCCTTGTTGGTACAACTCTTCTCCAATCAGGAAGTATCTTCCTAAGTGCTTTTGCACTTTCGCTGCTTCAAGAGGATGTTCGAGAAGTTCCAAAGTTGTGAGGTACTTCTTAATAGGATATTTCCACCCTATACTCAAGGTTGTTATGCACATTATCGCTATGTTTGGCTGATACAGTACTTCGGTGGACTCCTTTAATTTAGCCAGAGTATCTGCTTCCATGTTATCTCATCACAGTACATTTTCTATATGTACCGTGTCAAACTCTTGGATGAGCTTTTTCACGAGATCATGGTCTTTTGCCAAGTTTGGGTCCTTTGCCTTATAGTCTCCTGCCATCTGTCGGACCACTAGTTGAGAATCACTGTGGGCCTTCAGATTCTTCACACCTACTCTTTTTGCAGCCGCAAGCCTGCTATAAGGGCTTCATATTTGGTGACATTGTTGGCGACATTGAATCCGAATTTGATGGCCTTCATAGGTTTTATACCTTCGAGTCCGCGAAAGATTAATCCAGCTCCCTGGTGTTCAGATCCTAAGGCACCATCAATGAATAATGTCCATTTAAGCTCATCATTTTCCAAGGTCTTATGGACTACCTTCAGTTTTAGGTACCTCGGCAATGAAGTCTGCCAGCGTTTGGGCTTTTATTGCCTTTCTTGGCTTATAGGTGATGTCGTATTCACCGAGTTTGATGCACCACTTTGATAATCTTCCCGAATGGTCTACCTTCTTCATGACATCTCGAAGAGGTAGGTTACTTCGAACAATAATAGGGTGCCCTTGGAAGTAAGGTCGCAGCCTTCTACTTGCCAGTACTAAGGCATAGATGGCCTTCTGTAGAAGAGGGTACCTAACTTCGGCACCATGCAGGGACTTACCTACACAGTATATTGGCCATTACTTTCCTCCCTATTCCTTTCGAAGCACCGAACTTACTGTCTTTTTGGTGACAGTGAGGTAGAGGATGAGGGGTTCTCCTTCCTACGGCTGCCGAAGTGTCAGCAGACGGATTAGGTAGCATTTGAACTCTTCCCAAGCCTTTCAGCAATCTTTGCTCCAAGGGTGTTCTTCAAGACCGAAGTTACATTCATTTTTTGCTGCTTTGGCAAACACCGATCCCCATATCTGGAGATGAATCTGCTAAGGGCCGTGATTCTCCCAGTAAGCCTTTGCATATCCTTAGTCGTTATGGGAGTTCAGAATCCAAGCAGGGCCTTAACCTTTTCTGGGTTGGCATCGATAGCTCTTTTGGATGCCATAGAACCGAGGAATTTGCCAGTCGTTATGCTGAACACACATTTCTCGAGGCTAAGACGGATCCTAAATTTTTGAAGTTGGCGAAATGTTTCTTCCGAGTCTATGATATAACTGCCAGGCTGTTTGCTCTTGACTATCATATCATCGACATATGCTTTCATATTTCTCCCAATTTGGGATCTGAATACTTTATTCATCAGCCTTTGGTACATTGCTCCTGCATTTTTAAGGCCGAATGGCATTCTCACGTAGCAGTAGGTACTGACTTCGGTTATGAAGGTGGTTTTTTCCTCATCTTCGGGATTCATCCAAATTTGGTGATATCCATTGAAGGCTTCAAGGAAGCTAAGCAGACCGTATTTGGCAGTGGGGCCTACCAATTGTTCTATTGGTGGCAGAAGGTAGGAGTCCTTCGGGCAGGCGTCGTTTATGTTTTGGAAGTCGATACACATTCGGAGTTTATCACTCTCCTCCTTTGTCACAACAACTACATGCTTAGCCATTCGGGGTGCTTGACCTCCCTTATTATTCCTGCCTTCATTAGCCGCTGGACTTCGGTTTTAATGAAGTTGTTCTTATGCATCAAGAGGCTATGTTTTTTCTGCCGAATAGGCTTCACCTCCAGACACGCTTTAAGACAATGTTGGATTATACTCGGGTCCACCCCAGGCATATCACTGGGAGAGTAAGAAAATAGATCTTTGTTCATTAATAGAATGGATACAAGTTTTTCCTTGTCACCTTCAGCCAGTTTTTTCCCCACTCGGGTACTTCGGCCTAGGACAATGTTTCTATTTTCTCATAGTCACTTTTTTCTCCTCCTATTACCTCTTCACCGACCATGCTCTTTTCTCCCGAAGTCTGTGCATAAACTTTCATTGGGCTTTTTCTTCACTTTGTCTCCTTCCTTTGCGCCAAACGCAACCGTTATATACTTCACATCTAGGCGAATGTGAAGATTTCCTTTGTCTGCCTTCCGAGGATGGTGTTATGTGAAGAAGGGACATCTATGATGATGAACCTTGTCATTATGGAGCCAAAGGGCTCTTTCTTATTCTAAACCAAAGTTCCCCTTAGCATCAAGGGCAGATCGATCCACCCAAGGATAGAGAGTTCAGAGGGGCCTACGCCGAAGGTAGGGGAGGTAACGGGTTTGAGATCACCTTTGGAGACACCCAAGTTTGGCAACAAGTGGGAGAACAGAACGTTGGCATTGGAGCCATCATCGATGAACACTCTTTTGACATCCCAGTTCCCTATTCCTGCCATGATTAGGAAGGGGTTGTCATGAAGGAACTTTACTGTAGATCCATCTTTCTAAACAAGCTTGTTCATTGGGTTTCTGAATTCCATCATCGAGATTTCCCAGGCTTTCCTTTTCCCCTCTGTCGAGGGTATTCCAGTAGTGATTGTCTGTAGCACTCCAGCCGGAGGTGGTGTATGCTTTCTGGGACTTCGCTTCCGACGTTGGTCGGAGTAATAGTCGTCATCTTTTCCTTTCGTCTCTTCTTCCCTTCTTCCTTTAGGGGACGGCATCCGCAGGTAGTGTCGAAGTTGCCCCTACTTGATTAACGATTCAATGTACTTTCTCAGCTGGAAGCAGTCCTCGATGTCGTGCCCGTAGTCTTGGCGGTACTGTTAGATCTTTTTCATGTTCTTCTTGTTATCTGAGGTCATGGCCTTCGGTCTCTAAATCGAAGTTCTTTGTCTCTCCAAGGCCATCAATATGTTCATCCTTGTGGTGTTCATGGGAGTGAACGACATCGGTTTTTTCCCTCTTTATTTCCAAGGTCTTCCCCCACCCTCGGTTAGGTACCGAGGTTGGTGACTTTGACCCTTGGAGTGACTGTGATCAGATTTTGGCCCTCCTATCCTAAGCTCTTTGGCCATCATGTGCTGTTCCGGCCTTCGTTAAAATTTTCCAAGGGTGTCAAGGGGATCCTTGGAGAACTCGTGGAAGAGTTGTGAATCTCTCTGAAGCCCCCTGATCATGGCGAGGATGCGGATTTCGGGCCAGAAGTCGGGCACACTCAGGGCTTCTCGGTTGAACCTCTTGACATAGTCTCAAATGGTCTCTCCATTCTTTTGGGCTATGTCAAACATTTGGACAGGCATCTTCGCCGTCGATCTACTTCCGATGAATTGCTGGGTGAATGTGGTGGATGACTCCTGGAAGCCCATTATGGTTCCGGGAGCCAGGGAGTTATACCATGCAGTTGCCAGCCCTGAAAGGGTGACTTCAAAGCACTTGCAGAGGGTGGCATCATCAACGCTGTGCAACACCATACTATGCCTGTATTTCGTCAGATGGGCTTGGGGGTCACTACACCCATTGTACATTTTGAAGCGCAGTACTCTAAAGTCACTTGGCATAGGTGCTTCTACTACTACACGAATGAAGGGTGACTCTTCTCCGGTGAAGGTCTCCGACAACCTTAACCAGACAGGTTTTCAAGAAATCTATTTTTCCACCTTCTCCAACCTCTCTAGGATTTTCTCCATGAGGGTGGTAGTACTATCTTCTCCCCATTGCCTAGTAGTCACCAGCAACAAATAGCAACGTCTTCTTTTTGGAGAGTAACTTCATCGGTGGGGGGATTGAGACTTCCCATAAGGGGATGGACTCCGCCAGCGGGAAGTCCTGGGCTCTTTTGACACCATTTCTCCAGCGCAACATCCTTGGAAGGTATGTTCTTTGTTGACGACTCATCACGAGAACCCTTACTTCCAGAGCTCTAGCGAGGTAATTCTTTCTTGCCAGGTGCTAGGAGAAAATGCCCTTTCCCTGGTAGGTGGTTGTGACCACCTTTGGTTGAGCTATTAAGTAATTTCAGCCACAACAGAGTGCTAAAAATCTCACAGAAGCTCACCGTGATCGTTAGAGGACATTTGTCCTCAGGCAATGAAGTTGTAACTGCAGGTTGTTCAGTCCCTGTTTGAGCATCCGGCGCGGACTGGGACTTTGGGAGTCCCTTGTCCTTAGAATGCCAGGTCTCAACAACGATGACCTGAGAATGAGTTCCCACAGGCGGCGCCAAATGATGCTTGTCGGCATCCTCGTTGTGTAACATGCTGGCCTGAATGAGAGACTTCCGATGTGAAGGTGTCTGCAAGACTTTGAAGAACAAGGGTTAGAGACTCCCTAGAATGTGTTTCTAGGGGAGGAGCATCCGACGCCCAAGTCAGTATTTGTGTGAGTGTAGTAAAGAGCAGAGAACAGTGAATAAGGAAAAGTCTCCTGTTCTTACCAAGGTCCCTCCCAGTTATTTATAGGAGGGTGGAGGAAGGAGTCCGTTTGACACAGCTCATTCAAATCATGACACGTGTTCGGTCAGATATGATCTATACCTTCGGAGATAGGGACCTCCCCAGCTTCCCTAGGAAGCCAATAGAGGGGGAGATCGCACCCTTACCTTTAATGACGTTGCCTGAATGCATCTATAAAACAATAAGGGAAAGGGGGGGATTGCACCTCCTCTCTAGAAGAAGCACGATGATGCATTTAGGAATGTGGGGCCCCCAACCCACATTCCTTCATGGAGAGACCTATTGGCACGAAATGGGCCTAGTGGCCCAAATTCAAAAATTTAAAGACTAGCTTACTTCTGGAGGCCCGAATATACCCCAAAGGGAACTCCTTCATGGAAGGAAACTGTATCCTATAAACATGGGATAAGCTACAGGATTTTTATCCTAGAGATAAGTTACTCAAGACACACCTTAACTATATAAACCCCTTACTAATCCCAAGGTACAACATTCTAACTTTCCTCTCATTTTCCATGCTTCTCTTCAATGGAAAGCCAACCTGAGCATCGAAGGGTTTCCCCTGGAATACATCCTAAGGCTCTAACGCTGTTTGTGCACTTAGGACTCTGATCTATTGTTCGCCAAGCTCTTGGGCCCAGCTTACCCGGTCACTTTATTTATCAGTATGTATGCTAACATACCATGAAAAAAATGTCGGAATAAATCAAATATTTTTTACAGACATAATCTATATGTTCATAAAAATTATAGATATTGACACTTTTATGAGTGTTAGTGAATATGTGTGTTAGTGAATGACACTTGTGTTCTGTGATTTTAGAAAAGAAATCTATGAATAGATGATTTAGAAAGTACTTTGTTAAATATTCTTTTGTATATGAAAAAAATACATATATACATACATACATACATACATACATACATACATATATATAATGTTTTTTAACTTTTTTTTATATCCAAATCACATTGAGATAAAACCATATGGCTTTCTGAATGACAGTGTTTAATTGGAACTGGTAAGTCTAGTTTGGAACATATGTAAATATTAGTTGGTGAATGGAATAGTATAAAATGTATTTGTTTTTGTGATAAAGTCTCTAAACTCCAAGCTGATTTTGCAAGATCATTGAAAATAAAGTGCTGACTTCAAAAAAACTAGTATGGGAATAATTTGATAGGATAAGAAGATCACAAGGGGTTCCAAGCTACTTTCTAATCTCTCAATTGTATTTACTTATAAGTAAAATTATTGTGGGTTGTAAATACTAAAACACAAGAGACATACACTAATTTTTGCCATTTCAGAAATCTCGTAGTCTAATTGCCTCAAAGGTTGATGGGAGCAATTTGATAGTCCCCAAGTTTTTTTAGAGCGGTTTGATTATCTCAAATGTCATCGAGAGCAATCTGATTGTCTTAGAAGGTTGGCAGCAGTGGTTTGATTGTCACCAGGGTCTTTCAGAGCATTCTGATGGCCTCAAAAGTTGATAAGAACTTCTTTTGGGTCAAGTGTGGCAATGTAGGGGTTTTGGGGGAGTCGCCACCAATTGGTTTTCGCTCAGGTCGATTGGACACCTAAAAATGGTCTGCGAGAGTTCGGGGGGTACGGTTATGTTAAAATAACTCTATTTTAACGCCCAAAATTGGTACCTTAGTTAATTTCAATTTTGTTTTGCTTGCTTTTAAATAATTTCAATTAATTTTCAAATCAGAAATTTTAACTGAATCATCCAGATGTGGATTCTTAAATTAGTATGGATTTCAAAATCTTGGTGATTAATTTACATAATTTTTTTTTATATATAAAAAAATTTGATATTTCCAGACCATAGATTCTATCGAATCACCCGGATATGGAGTTTAATGAAATTTAGTTTTTTTTAATTTTTTTTAATTATTAATCCATATCATAAAATCTGTCAAATTATCCGAATATAGATTTTTAATCATGATACTTAATTTTATTCATTTAAAATTTTATATTTTTCCAAACCATGGATCATATTGGATCACCCGGACATGGAATTTAATTTAAAATTTTAATTCTTAATTTATTAAATTAATTATTAATTTTTTCGTAAATTTTTATGAAATTTTGAATTTTTTTTATGAACTTAATGTTAATTTTTAAAGAAATACTATATATATATATATATGTATATATTTTTTTGTTATTATTTTTTTAAAAAAATTGTTTTTTATTATTGATGAAAGAGTTTTTTTTTAAAAAAAATAATTGTCTAATTTATAAGTCTAAAATGATACTTTAAAAAAATTAATTTTTTTATGGGATCGTTTGGTTATGATTTTTTTATTTATTTAATGAAAGAACCAAAAGATTAAATTTTTTCTATTTAAAAGAAATAAAAAGGTTAAGTTTAAATTTTTGTTATTTAAAAGAAACAAAAAGAAATAAGTCTTTATATTCCCATTAATATTAAAAACATAAAGGACGGGGGGTTTGGTTTTTTAAAAAAAAAAATAAGGTGAACTTTTGATTTGCCATAAAAGTGGTAAATAAGTAAAACAAAGTTAATCATTCACATAAAGAAAAATAAATTGCAGAAAAAGTAGATAAATAAAAATAAAATGGGGGTATTTAACCATCATAAAAAAATAAAACACAAAAAAAATAAATAAGTAAAGTGCAAAAATTAAATAAATAAATAAATAAAATACATAAAAATAAATAAAAGTTGGGCCTTTCGGCCATCCACTTAAAAAATAAAATGCATAATTTAAATAATTGCAAAAATAAAAAAATAAATAAAAGTGGGGCGTTTTTGCCATCCACTTAAATAAAAAAGTGCATGAATTAAATAATTACAGATATGAAATAAATACAGAAAAATGGGGCTTTTTGGCCATCCACTTTAAAAAATAAAAATGCATAAATTAAATAATTGTAAAAATTAAACAAATAAAGAAAAGTGGGGCTTTTTGGCCATCCACTTAAAAAATAAAAAGTAGGAGGTATAACCTTCCATAAAAAAAATAAAAGTGCATAAAGTAAATTACAGGAAAGTAAATAAATAGAGAAAAGTGGGGATTTTTGCCATCCACTTAAGAAAATAAAATTGCATAAAGTAAATAATTGCAGAAAAATAAATAAATAAGGAAAAGTGGGGCTTTTTGGCCATCCACTTAAAAGTAGGAGGTATAACCTTCTATAGAAAATAAGAAAAAATAAAAAATAGATAGATAAATAAACAAGGGCTAATAGTTAGTTCTGCAAAAAAAATAAAATTAGAAAATTAGTGACTTAAATGAATAAACATGGGAAGATGAAGGATTAGAATGGAGTTTTACCTAGAGGAATAGATTTTAAACTTCCTGGGCGACGGGAAACAGGGGTGGCGACGAGGAGGCGCCGGCGGCGTGCAGGGGCGCGGCGGAATGGCGGCCAGGTAAGGGGGCGACGACGGCGGCGTACCGGGAGGGGGACGAGAGAGAGAGGGAGGCAAGGCAGAGGAGAGAGAGAGGGAAGGAGGGACGGCGGCGAGGAGAGGGGGAGACGATGTCCGAGGCGGAGAGAGAGAGGGAGAGAGGGGAGGAGAGACGACGGCCGAGGCGGAGGGAAAAAGGGGGGTACGGCGGCGTCGGGCGACGGCGAGACGCGCGGGGGGGTGGCTGGCGACGGAGGGCGCGAGAGAGAGAGAAAAACGGAGGTTGACGGATGGGGAAACGGTGGGCTGAAAGAGAGAAAAGGGAAGTTTTTTGGTTTTCTGGGAAGAGGGAGGAGAGGTCAGGGACTGTTTCTACAGTTTTCCTTTTTTTTTTTAAATGGAGCTCTAATCTTGATTTTTTTTCATGGTTTCTTCACATATTTCGACCCCTATTTATAGGGGAAGAGGCCTTGGATTCCTTTAATTAAAAAAATTTAAAATTTAATTAAAAAAAGACTTATCTCTTAATTTGGTAAAATGATAGTTTCAGTCCTTTACGTCTCTTTTTGACTTTGGAGATGTTCCTGAAACTTCTGATTGAGATAATTTTGTCTTTTTCTGTCAATTTGGGCCAAAAACGTCTGTTTGGCCCAAAAATGACGTGAAAAATTACCAATTTTTTCTGAAATTTTCAGATTTTTTCAAATTTACCCAAACTTCTCAATTTTGTCATTTTTACCCCAAACTTTTCATTTTTGTTAAATTTTTTTATGAAACTTTCTCTTGTATTTCATACATACATATATACACACATATATCATTTTTTACTAAACCCTTATAAAACAAAATGTCTTTTAAACTAATTAACTTAATTAAAAAACTTTTCAGTAATAATAATTAATTAATAATAATAATAATTAATAATAACATTTTTTTAATTTTTTTTAATTTTCTTTTTTACACACGCATATAGATGTTAACTTAACAAAATGCCCCCCCTAAACTATTTAATTTTCTCTTTCTCTTTGTATAATAATTAATTAACTAATTTTTTTAATTATTTTTTATTTTTTTAATTAATTTTCTTAATAAAAAAAATCGAACGAAATTGGGTGTCAAGAGCTGCCCCCCTTTGCATGCTTCATGGGGCATGATGTATGCAAAGTCATTACCAAATTTCGTCCGACTTAGCTTGGCATTGAGAACCTTCTCGCCGCCTAAATCCTGAGGAGAAAAACCTTTTCCTCCTCCTTTTTGAGGTTAAGGAACTTTTCTTAGAACCTCCACGACAAGAACTTTCCTATCGTTGAAGAAAAATTGATTGACTGATTGAGTTTGAGGCTAAGGAACCTTCCTTAGGACCTCTATGATAGGAACAATCCTATCATTGAAGAAAAATTGATTGATTACTTCATTGAGTTTGAGGCTAAGGAGCTTTCCTTAGGACCTCTACGATAAGAGCCTTCCTATCGTTGAAGAAAAATTGCTTGATTAATTGATTGAGCTTGAGGCTAAGGAGTTTTCCTTAGGACCTCTACGATAGGAGCTGTCCTATCGTTGAAGGAAAATTAATTGATTGATTGATTGAATTTGAGGCTAAGGAGCCTTCCTTAGGACCTCGGCGATAGGAGCTGTTCTATCGTTGAAGGAAAATTGATTGATTTTGAGGCTAAGAAGCTTTCCTTAGGATCTCGGCAATAGGAGTTGTCCTATCGTTGAAGGAAAATTGATTGATTTTGAGGCTAAGGAGCTTTCCTTAGGACCTCGGCGATAGGAGCTGTCCTATCGTTGAAGGAAAATTGATTGATTTTGAGGCTAAGGAGCTTTCCTTAGGACCTCGGCGATAGGAGCTGTCCTATCATTGAAGGAAAATTGATTGAATTTGAGGCTAAGGAGCCTTCCTTAGGACCTCGGCGATAGGAGCTGTCCTATCATTGAAGGAAAATTGATTGATTTTGAAGCTGTCCTATTGTTGAAGGAAAATTGATTGATTTTGAGGCTAAGAAGCTTTCCTTAGGATCTCGGCGATAGGAGCTGTCCTATCGTTGAAGGAAAATTGATTGATTTTGAGGCTAAGGAGCTTTCCTTAAGACCTCGGCGATAGGAGCTGTCCTATCGTTGAAGGAAAATTGATTGATTTTGAGGCTAAGGAGCTTTCCTTAGGACCTCAGCGATAGGAGCTGTCCTATCGTTGAAGGAAAATTGATTGATTTTGAGGCTAAGGAGCTTTCCTTAGGACCTCGGCGATAGGAGCTGTCCTATCGTTGAAGGAAAATTGATTGAGTTTGAGGCTAAGGAGCTTTCCTTAGGACCTCGGCGATAGGAGCTGTCCTATCATTGAAGGAAAATTGATTGAGTTTGAGCCTAAGGAGCTTTCCTTAGGACCTCGACGATAGGAGCTGTCCTATCGTTGAAGGAAAATTGATTGATTTTGAGGCTAAGGAGCTTTCCTTAGGACCTCGGCGATAGGAGCTGTCCTATCGTTGAAGGAAAATTGATTGATTTTGAGGCTAAGGAGCTTTCCTTAGGAGCTTGGTGATAGGAGCTGTCTTATCGTTGAAGGAAAATTGATTGATTTTGAGGCTAAGTTAGGACCTCGGCGATAGGAGCTGTCCTATCGTTGAAGGAAAATTGATTGATTTTGAGGCTAAGGAGTTTTCCTTAGGACCTCGGCGATAGGAGCTGTCCTATCGTTAAAGGAAAATTGATTGATTGAGAAAATCTCTTTTCTCCTTTCTAGGGTTAAGGATCTTTCCTTAACACCCCAAGCAAACTTTGTATGAAAGCAATCGAAATTGGAATAATTTCTTCGGAAGTGTAAATTTTCATAATAGACGAGTGCAAAAATCTAGACTTCGATAAAATGAGTGAATCTTGATGATGAGACATAGCAATAACACTGACAAATTATATAAAGGGGACGGATGTTTGGAATCAATATCCAGGGTTTCATCTAATATTTTCCTCAGAAAATATTGATTCCCTTATGGGATATGTCATCCAAATAAGGTCGAAGCTTAACTATCCCGAAATGTTATGACTAGTAGACCTAATAGGATGCATCTCAAGAGCAATAAAAATTACTCTTTACTCAACCATTCCAAACTAAAGGCATTGTCCTATGGTTTTAATATCAGCATGAACAAAAACTATCCTACAAAGGTAAAAAGAAAGAAGAAATTCCTTGAAAAGAAAAACTAAAACACGAAAGAAAATGCTGATAATAAAACTAAAGGAAAAGAAGAACGGGTTGGATCGTTTCTTCTTCCACAATGCTTCAACAGGCCAAGTAGAGGACAATTATGGGATTGAACTGGTCGAGAAAGACTGTCGTGTCCAATCTATCTGAATCATTGCTGGATCTGGTTCATACATACATATATACACACATATATCATTTTTTACTAAACCCTTATAAAACAAAATGTCTTTTAAACTAATTAACTTAATTAAAATTTTTTTCAGTAATAATAATTAACTAATAATAATTATTATTTTATTTTTTTATTATTTTTTTAATTTTATTTTTTACACACGCATATAGATGTTAACTTAACAAAATGCCCCCCCTAAACTATTTAATTTTCTCTTTCTCTTTGTATAATAATTAATTAATTATTTTTTTAATTAATTTTTTTTTAAAAAAAAGGTCGAACGAAATTGGGTGTTAACATCAAGTAAGAAGGATTCTCACAAGCAAAGTGAGAAAAGACAGAAGCCTAACGGGTCAAGTGAGGTTTTCTTACTAGTCAAGAAAGAAGGATTTTCATAGGTGAAGTGAGAAAAAATGGAAGCATCGTGTGCCAAGTAAGAAAATATGGAAGGCTCATGAGTCAAGAAAGAGATTCTTGTGGGTCAAGCAAGAAAGATTCTTACGGGTCAAGTGAGAAAAGATGGAAATCTTACATGTCAAGTAGGGGATTCTTGTAGGTCAAGCAAGAAAGGTTTTCATGGGTCAAGTAAAGGATTTTTATCGGTCAAGTAAGAAGGTTGGTGAATGCTTTAGCTCATTGGAATTTATTTTAACTAAAGTTGCAAAGTTGTTGAGCTTAAAGAATTATATCTAGATGGGTACCTAGTAAGAGATGAGTGCCTAACTGGTAGGGATTAAGAAGAGGTGCCTAGTGCGTAGGCCTTGAAGAGAGGTTCCTATTGATAGGCCTTAGTGGGAGGTGCTATTAGTAAGTCAAAGGATGGGTGCCTATAGGGAGGGCTTCAAAGTGAATGTAGACTTAGATGGCTTTGAGGAAAGCTTGATGCCTATTAGAACAGCTTTGTTGTTAATGCCTATTAAAGGGACTTTGAGATGAAAGAAGTGGCATGATGCATGATATGCACTTAAGAGTGAAACTAGAGTTGATGCATTTGATGTCATTTGATTTTGAGACTCACTTTTATTTTATAGGTCAAAGCCCCAATCCATGGGGTTCTACAACTTCTTAATCTTGAGCCTGTGAATTGCTTTGGTGTGCATGCTTAGGGGCGTGATTGTAGCCTTGTGAGGAATTTTGGATGTCTTTGATCTTTGGAAGATAACTTTCCCCAACATGAAATGGATGTGCTCGTCACACCCCCTCATGTAAGGTTAAGGAAAAAATTTTACCTTGTAAAATGCTTAAGTTAGTGAGTGGATTCTTGTGTGCTCTAGCTTTTGCTTTTGCTAGATGAGCATGGTTGTGCTCTCCTTTGGCTAGTGGAGTCCTTGAACTTGAATTTCAGGGGTTTAGTTTCTTTGCACGGATGTCTTGATGTTGATTCAAGGGTTTCTTACTGAAGGTGGCCCATTGGAGGCTGACTAGATGAAGGTTTATTATTTGAAGGGCCCCAAAGGAAGGTGCCCCATTATAGTTATATGCTCTGATAAGGGTGATGGTTGATGGTAAGGTCTTGTTTAATTAGGTAAAGTTTTAGAATAAGAAATACCTTTAAGCAACTTAGAACCATAAAACTTTCACAACCTAAAGTATAGGTTCAAGTGAACCATAAGAGAATGTGTTGTAACCAAACAAAACAAAAATAGTTAAGAGATTGATGTCCTTCTTAACAAAGGTGATCCACATAAAAGCAAGCCCATCCTCAAGTTTGGAGTTTTCATAGACTTGTAATGTGGCCTTGGGTGAGGGTGAAGAAATAAAAGGATAAAAAAGCTTAAAGACCCCAACATTCCCCCTATTGTACACTTCTCATGAGGTCCAAGATTCGATTATGACTCTCCATTGCACTTGATTATCATGATTGACCTCTTCAAGCGTAGTTGAAAGGATCTTCAAAATTGTTGAGACTAATTGTCGAATTTGACCTTTGTTGTAAGGCCTCATAACCAAGAGAGTAGAGCTTTTCTTGAACAACTAGTACTCATAATGAGAACCTTTTTTGAGTCACTTTGCTTGAAATTTTACTTTGATGTTCAAAGACTCACATTCCATTTTAAGTGCACATTATTGATTTGAAATATAAGACCCACTAGTCACTTTTTTTTTATTTTTACCTTGACTTTTACCCAAGCTGCCCTTATGGGTTTTTGACTAAGTTCCTCTTAAGTTTTGCCTTAGTTGCTTGCCTTTTTGGGTTTTCAGTCTTAGCAAGGAGTCTCATATCACCTATCCATTTGATGAAGCACAATTTACTTTTGTTCTTCTTTTCCTCTTTTTTCTTTTACATTCTTCTTCTTCTTTTTCTTTTTATTTATTTTTTCTCTTTTGGTGACTAGTGGGAAAATGTCGTGATTGTCACTCAAGTTTGAAATTATTGAAAAAGTATGGCAATCAAAATTATGTCTCCTTGCATGGGCTACTTTCTTATGTATTTGAGTGGTGTTGATTGATACTTTCCATGGCTTTAAGAGCACATGATGAATGAGATCTCATGGAGTTAAATTCCACACCTCAAGAGGCACATACCTTTTCCCAAGTTAAGGTCATGGGTTAGGAAAAAACAGGCCTAGTGTGTCAAGCTCAAAGTGCCTTACAAAGCATATTACAGGGTAAGGGTGAAAGAAAGATATGGACTATGAAAGATGGTCATCTATCATTTAGAAAGACTCACTTCTGTACAGATCATCCAAAATTGAAAGAACCACCAATGACTTAAAAGCACAGTTATTCTTTGTTTACCAAGTTTAAAGATCAAATTCTCAAAAGGTCCTGAAGTATCCTGGCCCAAGATAATGATTATTTAATACCACTAAAATTCATAAAGATCCCAGTCATTCATTCAGGTGAAAAGGGATAAATGGAAATTAGTGGGGGACTCTTCTTGCTTATCTCTAGCTTACCCTTAACAGATCTTTAAGACAATGTGGCTTGGTTTAGTTTAGTCTTGAATCCATCTGTTGGGTGACCACATCTTTCAATAATGATGCCATTGACTTGACTACTGGCTTTATGTGTGGGAAGAGAATTAGTCACCATACATGGCTTTATTATTGGAATGACCATGCCATTGTCAATAAGTTCTTGGATTGCACGCCAGAAGGTCATATACTTATCACAAGGATGCTTAACCCATTGGTAAAAATCACAATATTAACTAGGATTGTACTGCTTCGTCACTAAATTTGGAGAAGGACTTGGGGCAAACGACTTCAAGTGACTTTTCTTCTAAAACTTTTGTAGCACTTTGTTCAATGGCATGTAGAACTCAATGAATGTGTGAGCATGCTTTTGGGTACTGTAAGCATTGACCTTAGTGCCCCTCAAAGTTTTAAAGTTAGGTGACTTCTTAAACCTGGTTCCATCATCTACTCTTGTTTGGCCTGAGTTAATAGCAACCTCTATTTTTTGTTCCAGTGGCCACCAACACTTTGAAGTTTGAGAGATATTGAGCAAAAAGGTGTCGGTTGTAAATCAGGAGAAGGTTCTTTACCACTATCACAATTTGCTCCTCCTCAGTAGGTCGGTTAATCATTTCAGAAGCCTTAGGCCCTCCATCGGGTGTTCAATGCTGCAAAAGTCTCCCTTGGTGATTGCTTGGTAATTTCAAGATCTTTCCTTATAACATCCACCTCCAAACTGTATTCATAGGCTTTTGGAACTTCATGCATATATCCTCCCAAGTCCTTGAAAAAGATGGCTTCATATTCAAAAACCATTTGAGCGCTAGGCCAATGAGAGATTGTTCTAGTGGATTCATAGCTCTTGCGTACATCTTGTGGTGAGTTTTAGGGCATCCACTTCCATTAATCTTATCAAGCTCTATCATCCTAAACTTCTTTGCCACATAAGCCTTAAGGAATAGAGATAGACCATCTACATCCAGCAATGCATTCTCCTTTTTCATCTTTTTCATCATCTCCTTTAGAGCTAACACATTTTTATGTAATAGGGGCATAGGAGGGGTGTTGGTGGGGAGTTGAGTACTTGGTGCATCTTTGAGAGGTTCGTGCAAGGTGGACTCAATGAACACTTACATTCTTGGATCAGTGAGAATATTTTTGGCAAAAGTCTCAAATGTTAGCTTCTTTTAGATGCCATGGTAAAGTTTATCAAGAGGGAGACCCATGGAATCAACATATTCATCTAATGCATCCATCCTCTTGTTTTGAGCTTCTTGTGTTTTGTTGAGCCTGTTAATGCTTCCTTGAAGTCTCTCTAAAATCTTCATTAAGTCAAACTCCATCCTCAGTGTAAGTAACCCCTTAGAGTGAGCCCATGACTATTAATTTTATTATCCTATGTCTAGCAAATTTACACCATGTGCATGTATGTGATGCACCTATATGTATGCATGTTAAAGGACTCTATGTGCAAGTATGCATGTTAAAGGACTCTATGTGCAAGTATGCATGAATATACAATTGGACTTGCATGTATGATCAAGAGGAAGTGCATGTGTGCATGAGTAAACTAGCATGCAAGTGTGTAGGTTAATAGTATGGCTAAATGGGTAGCTAGAGTACTAGGTTATGCTAGCCTAGAAGGAGTGATGATGTTGCCCCTGAGATTTAAGCATCCTAAACTTCAAAGGTTAGCTACCTAGGCAACAACTAGCGTGAGGTGACTTTAAGAGCACCTAACTTAAAATGAAGTATCACAACCTAAACAATCACGAAGTGACTAGACTATATCGCTTGTTCTTAGGCCTACGTCTAAAGATTTTTAAGCTTTAAACACACAACTTGTGTAACTACGGTGTGTGGATGTGTCATGCATGTATGGTCATGTCAAAACACCATGCAAGGCAAGCACCGAACTAAACAATACACCGTGATAGCAACAACATACCTAAGGGTTGGTTATAAGGCCACAATATACATGAGGGTAAGAAAGGTAGGTCAAAGGTCCTCCATCAACTATTATGTGTATATACCTCCCAATATTGGGTACGAGGAGCACTACATTTATCAAGCAATACCATCATCTTTTAAACCGTTATAGAGTTGGAGCTTGAGCATTGATGCATTGGGAGGACCAAATTTCTGTGCTTGATGGTCTCCGGGGCTAAAAGGGTAGATAGACATGCATAAAGAGTATAGTCAAGGTTCAAAATACATGCATGTCAAACACCATGTTATCAAAAAACAAACTTAGCAAAACACCATGCAAAACATACAAAGAATTGGTTTCAATGCTTGTTTTAAACAAGTTTTAGAGTTCAATCCTCATATTTTCAATTTTTTTAAATGTCCCAAGTGGAGCCGCCACTGTGAGCGGCCTCAATCTCTGCAGCCCTTTAGGCACGAGTGCAATCATTGTCATGGCCTCATGTGGATCCTCACAATAGGATTTAGGAAAATAGAGTTACCACCTGGGTTTAAAAATACGGGTACAAACCAAGGATAAGCCTAATTTGACTCCAAAACAATGAAAAGGTGAATTTTAGTGAAAAACCAAAGATTTTAGGATCGGGGATCGAGTATGAATTTGGAAGGTGTTAAGCACCCAACTTTCTTGAAACAAGCATCAAACAAGCGAAACCAATCATTAGTATGATAAAAATGCATGCATGTGTTAAATATCAAACAAGAATGCGATGGTGGATTTTAGTTATTAGGATTGAACTTGGGTTAAACTCCCAAGCTTCCTACATACATGACAGTGAAGCAGGATCAAAGCCTATGTTATTCGCTCCTATGTGAATGGGAGGCTTAGGTGACCAGTTATGATTCATACCTGGATGGTCAGTGAAGTGGTTGCAATGAGAGTAATTAGATCGTCTCAATTGCAATGCTCGATGTTGAGGATGATCCGGGTCACCTTGAAGTCGGTTTAATTAGTGGTGGGAGATTTTCTCATGTAGCATTATTTTTGGTACCTAAAAACTTCGCACAAGACTTTGAAAATAATGTAAAAGAAAAGAAGAGAAGTTAGTATGAAAAATAATGAAAAAAATAAAAATAAAAGATAAGATAAAAATTAAAATTAACTAAATAAAATTCGAAAAGACTTAATTGACTTGGGTGTGAATCCTGCATGAAAAGTGTGAATAAAGCAATTTTTATAAAGAGACACAAGAGGAAAATAAGACCATTTTAGCGCAAATCACTATTAAAACAAATAAATAAAAATAAATCAAATCAAATCAAATGAAATTTAATTAACTAAACCGAAGAAAACATGAAAATTGTTAGTGAAATTGACTGAAAAACGTCCAAAAATACAAAAGAAAAGGTTCTATTAGTGGCTAAATTAAATTATAAGAAAATAAACTTGTCTGGTGAGCTACCTGCAAAACACGAAACAGAAGAGCGACTTGATCCAATTAAATCGTAAAAAGGACTGAGGTTTGCATTTCACCAAAACTTTTATCTACCAGGCCAGAAGCGAAAGTGGGATAGGTTTGGGTTTGATCTGTTCAGGCTTAGGCTTAGACGGGCCAATGGAGGAATGAGCTGGGGCCAGGAGCTATGCCAAGGGAGAACGAGGCTGAGCCTGGTTGTGGCCGAAGCGGGTCACAAGACCCACTTCTCTCCTCCTCCTTTTGATTCGTAGTGAAGGCGGCCGAGCAGCTGGCGGTGAGGAGTTAAGTTGCAGTGGGCTACAGTGAGTCGTGACGGCGAGGAGCATGGCAGCAGGGCTTCGGCGAAGCGAACAACGACGATGGAGCTTCAGACAGTTTCGGGTTCCGATACAAAACGGGACTGGTGCTGGCGGATTGTGAAGACAGCTCCTCCCCTCGCCTGGCATCGGCGGCGGGAGGCGACACCTAGGATAGACAGCATGGCATGAGGGGGGTCAATGACGGCGGGCTGGAGCGACTGATAGTGAAGCAGCGGCGGCTGAGGCGTTTCAAAGGTGGTGGCAGCGAAAGGTAAAATCTAGGGTTCTGAGGGTAGAATTGCAACAAACTTGGACTGATGCTGTCATATTTCCTTTTGTGGCTGGAGCTCAGGGTTTTTTAATTTGCAGCAATATTTTCAGATTCCAACACCCCAATTTCAGTATTTTCAAGCATATTTGTATGTATTCAAGTCCTTAAAGCCCTACAAAATCATTAAATGCTAGAATCTTGATCAAATTTGGCTAGAAATATAGGAAATCCAACATGTACAGATTAGTCCCAGATTCTCTGCTAACTTTCACTTTAGCCCAAACTTACATAAACTTATCAGTTAAGACCAAACCTCCTACAAAATCTTAAATTGAGCCCAAGAAAGTTCATATTTGTCAATTAAGCCCCAGATTTTGAATGATTTTCAATTGAAGCCCAACATTTCCTAGAAATTTCAATTAAAGCCCAAACTTTCATAATTAAGCACAATTTTTATCCAAATTACCTGAATGACTCAAAATTGACACTAAAAATAAGAGCAACTTGATTAAGACTTAAATGAAAATGAAAGACACAAAAAACAAATTTTCGGGGCATTACTCGACAATTTTAAGATGAAAAGACCAAAATGCCCTTAGATACCAACTGATCAATTTTTTGCCTAATCTAGTGTAATACACATAAAGGAAGGCCAATAAATGTTAATAGTTGGTGACCTTGATTTGTATAAAATAAGCCGACTTAGTTAGCCTATCAACTATTTTTTACATAGAGTCATGTAGGTCTCTGGTTTTTTGTAACACTACTAGGAAATTCATTATTATGGACCTTTACTTCCTTTCTAGTAACAGAAGACTTTGCGATGTTCTTACATGCTTTTCATGCTCGGCCTTTACCATCTAGCATGCACAACACTTACTTACATGTTCAGTGATGTCTTTTTTAAGTCCGAGCCACCACAAGTGTGTCATTAAGTCATGGTACATCTTATTAACACCTGGGTGTATACTTAACTCACTATTATGTGCCTTTTGGAGAACTTGTTTCTTTAGTTCATCCACATTAGGCACACATAGTTTTTCCGCCATAGTGTATAGTTCATCCACATTAGGCACAAATAGTCTTTTCCCATAATGTAGCATCCCTTCCCTGTATTGAAACCCTTTTGATACTACACTATGCTTATCTTCCCCTGAGATCTTTTTTAGATCAGGGTCTTTATCTTGAGCATCCTTAACCTTAGTTAGCTATGTTGACTAGATCTCTACAGCACACACTTATGTTTCCTCACAAGTTTGCTACAACTCATGCCAATCTGACAATTGCTCTCCCGAAATACCTTTCAAGGTACTAGACACTTTATCCTTTGAAAGGATCACCTTGGTGTACTTCCTACTCAGTGCATCAGCTACCATATTGCCCTTTCCTGCACAATATTCAATCATGCAATCATAGTCCTTGATATCATCTTTGTCTCATATTGAGTTCCTTTTAAGTAGACAAATACATTAAACTTTTGCGGTCTATAAAGATCTAAAAAGACCTGCCTAGGACATAATGCCTTAGAAGCTTTAGTGCAAAAACCAATATGGTAAATTCAAGGTCATGCACTGGATAGTTTAGATCATTTGGTCGGAGTTGTCCTAACCCATAAGCAATCATTTGCTTTTCCTGCATAAGCACACATCCTAATCTCAATCCAAATACACCCGTATAAATTTTGAATGTCTTATGTGATTTAGGATGGATTAAGATAGGCGCAAGGGTAAAACTCTTTTTAAGCTCTTGAAAACTAGTCTCAAACTAGTCCGGCCAATTGAACTTTTGAGACTTCTTAGTCAAGGCTATTAGTTGGGAAGTTATCACAGAAATCCTTTCTATGAACATTCAATAGTACCCTACTAAGCCAAGAAAACTCATAAATTCTCTTCCATGGTTGGATTTTTCCACCCAACCACAACCTTAATTTTCTTAGGATCAACTAACAGTCTTTGAGCATTTATAACACGCTTGAGAAAAGGAATCCTTTTAGCCCAAAATTGACGCTTAAATTTTTTTTCGTATAGTACTGATTTTCCTTTAGCACTTGTAAAACTATCTTAAGGTGTTTCTCATGTTATTGTGGGCACTTTGAATATACCAAAACACTGTCAATGAACATTTAGACAAATTTATCCAAACATGGACTAAAGATCCTATTCATGACATCCATGAACAATTTCGGAGCATTTATAACTCCAAATGGCATCATAGTGTACTCGTAATGTCCATAATGTAGTTTTAGGGATATCCTCCTCTCTAACCCTTATGTGGAAATATCCAGACCTTAGGTCATTTTTTGAAAAGATTTTCATCCCCATTAATCTGTCAAACAAATCGTTGATCCTGGGCAACGGATGCCTATTTCTCACCATTACTACATTTAGCTGTTAGTGTTGTGCCCAAAAGCCAATTATGAGATGATTTTATTTTTGCACATTGAGTCATGATATTTTATTAAGGCATTAATCCAACAATTATGTTTGTTGTTTTGTTTCTGTGTAACTTAACAAACATAATCGTAACCCTAGAATAATGATATTCTTAAACGTCCTTGGTCTAGTATTATTGTGGAGCAGGTTGCAATAATACATAACGACTAGCATATGTGGAGACTAATATGAGATATGTAGTCTACATATGGGTACAAGTTGGAGAACTTGTGTACTGGACCAACCCACCATGAGAACACTACATGGATCGTTATATGAGTGTCATAAGTAATTCTCATAGTGATCATGGTATATGTAGTCCTTCGACCTAAGATCATCAAGCATGTGAGTCACATACTTTGATACTTTCCTTTGTTGCTCGTAACTGAGTGAACTTGAAGGAGGTCATTGGGTATGTCACATATCATGCGAGGGGATTTGTATGATCAAGATGAGATTTGTCCCTCCTATGTAACAGGAGTGATATCTTCGGGCCCCTTGATAGAGTGAGACTTAGAAAATGCATGGCCATGCTCGGATGAGTTGATATATGATATCAATGTCATCAGTTTAAGTTGGTCTACTCGGTAATCAAGAAATCAAAGATTGGGCTATACGAGAGTGACACATTCCATGTCTCGTGCTTAGTCTTGATATCCTGGACAAAGGGACAATGGCATATATCGGTGATGATCATAAAGGTTTAGTCAATTCACCGACAATCTTGTCACTTGGGTAGCAATGATGTGTTGCTAGACACCGCTCATTGCTTATGATCATAAATGTGATTTATGATCATTGCCAACATGGCAAGAGCCTATTGGGTCGCACACATAGAGCTATTTGGATCATTAGAGTGCATGGGCTAATTATTTGAGTTACGGTTTCACTTCAATTTCGTATTAATAATGGGCCAAATAGTTGAGCCATTATTAAGGCCGAAATTAAATCCTAATTGGATTAGGGCTTGGAAACCCATTAGGCCTGGAAGTTGAGTCTCACTATAAATACAATTTTTAAGTGAGAAATTCGCAGGTCTCCTTGCCCTAGCCTCCAAAAAGGACAGCCACACTCTTCTCTTGCAATTCCTTGGAGGACGCAAGCTAGCACTGCGAACGCAAGAGAAACGCATCTACCGGGACGTGGTGGAAGCGTGGTGATCCCGAGAGGCTCGTGTGGATACCATAGAGAGCCTGAACACGTCAACTGTTCAGGTTTTGTGATTCGACTCTACAGTTGAGTGAGAGATCTCAACCGAAAATTAGGTATGAAAATTTTCGAACACCCGATTTACCCCGTTTCACTTGGATCCTAGAGGGTTTCGGTTAAATTCCGTTGCGCTGTTTGGCTCCCGAAACCCATCATTAGCTTTTTGTGGTTGACACACATAACCTATCTCGATATCCCCATATCGAATGTCAACTCTTAAAATGGATGAGCTAAAAAAGAAATTGGAAAAACTGCTAAAAGGGGATTTATATGACCTAGTATTCTCTTCTGTAGTCTCAATGAGTTTCATTTTTTTCCTGTATTCTTGTTGTCTTTTTTCCTTATCCACACAAGACAAAGTAACAACAGAAATAGTAGCACCGGTGTCAAAAAGAACTCTAACACTACTATTCCAAAACATAAAGTTACCATGCACCATAGATGCCTCTTTTGTCACTTGGCTTGCCAAATTGAATACTTGGGGTGAAACCACAATGTTTGCCAGTGCACTTGTGGTAAAGCTCCTTACTTGCCTTTGACTAGGTTGGTTCCTTAGCCACTCTCTTGCCTAGTGTTTGCTTTGATGACAAATATTACAAAGGTTCGTTCTATAAGTACATGACTTGGTGTCATAGAACTTATGGCACTTAGGACACATCCCCTTGTTGTTCTTCTTGACCTTCTTGGCTGGACCTTGGCTTTCTCCAACCATGGGTCTCTTGCCCAAAGATTTGCTTTGGTCAATCCTGGAAGGTTTAACTCTTTTTTCCTTCTACCTTGGTTCACCTAGCTCCCTTTCCAAGGTTAATACCTTTTGCACAACTTGGTGGTAGCTCTTGATTCCCACTATTACTATGAGCTTTCTCAAAACCGGCTTATGTATATGAATGAACTTCTTCGCCCTTAGCTCTCCTTCATCTATGATGTAAGAAGCATACCTTATAAGTAAACTAAACTGATGCTCATACTCAGTTACAACTAAACTGATGCTCATACTCAGTTACAACTAAACTGATGCTCATACTCAGTTACAGTCATCTCTCCTTGGACAAGTTTTTCGAACTCAATTCTTGTCTGATCTTGAGCATCTTCACTTATGTACTGCTTCCTAAAATTCCTCTTGAAGTCTTCCTAATTTGGTAATTTCCTCTTTCACTTGGCATTATGGAGTTTTACCTTCCACCACAAGGAAGCCTTACCCTTCAAATAGAAAGGCACTAAGTCCACTATCCAATGAGAGTCTAGATGGGCATGCTAAAAAATCTCCTTCATGGTAGTAATCCACATATTAGCAACATTAGGACCTTTACTCCCATGGAAGCTTGGCGCTCCATAACTTTGGAATTTTATAAAGAGTTTCATATGTTTAGGAATGTCACATCTTTTTCTCCTTCAATGGTGTATATCCTTCACAAAGTCTTCATCCTCTTAATCGTACTCCTCTTCTATTTCTAGTCCTTTGGGTAGGCTTTGCTTCCCTTTACTTTGGTGTTTAGGCTCACCCTAAAACACTTTGGTCCTCACCCTATCATTGACATTTTTGTTTAGCATTTCTTGCATCCTAAGCCAGCTGATGGTCACTTAAGAAAACCATATTTCCTTGAGTTAATTGCATAAGCTTTTTATCCATACCTTGTAGCAACCCTATTATATCCCTAAGCCTACCCAAAACTGGGTCACTTGAACCCTTACAATAGTTTTGTGTCTTTGTAACTTCTGCCCTTGGTTTCTTCATTGCATCTGAAATACAAAACCATAAAACATCCCCTTAGCAGTTCATATGCATATATCATAATATTACTATACTTTGCATAATGACTTATACTTGATCTTATACACTTGCCTCTAGTAAGACATTTACAAGACTTAGAAGCCTTGCTTTGATACCACTGTGAAGGAACCATGCTTACCCCAATATAGGGCATTCCCAAGATCTTGGGATAATTAGGATTTAGTAATCTTACTTTTAGTTGCAAATGGCTAAGCTAATGCAAGCATTATTTAAAACTTTACATGCTACTAGTTGATTATCCTAGAAAATGAATTAATGCAAGCTTAACTTCAGCATTTGGAAGAGAAGTAATAAAGAAAAGCTTTCAAATACTTGCCATTGCATTCAAAAAACACTTGGAACACATACTGAAGTTGAATAAACACATTTACTTAAACTTCAAGTATTAACCCATGTACACATAACACTTTAACTTATGTACATCCATAAGCAACCTATAGTGTATATACAAACATACACACTAAAGAAATCCATACACAATACACAAACTAGAGGCAATTCTTTGGTACACAAGTACCCAACATGTACAAGGTCAAAGACTATCAAAATAACTTCCACTTGAGCACAGAAGCTCCAGAAACGAGAGGTCTTGCTTTCCTTGTGCATTTTGCCTTTATCTATGAAGGTTATATTAAATAACTTAGTTAGTGTATAAGTATGACTAACCAATAATTTAGAATCATTAAAAATTCATCACAATCTAAATACCTACACCAAAACCATTGCTTAACAACCCTTCAATGGATGTTAGGCTCCACATTATTAGTATTTGCACAATGTGGCACTTAAGAGGCTGACAATTACAAATTCTCAGTAAGAGGTCAAACACTTGCAAGAAAATCTTCAGGACCAATCGTATGTAACATATATACACATCTTAATGTGAGCTTAAAACATTTTGAGGTCTTAACTAATGGCCACTAGTACGAGTTTTATGGAAAAAAAACTCATCCTCAACTTAGTCCTTCTTACAATAGCTTAAACTCATGCCTTAGCATGCATGGCTTGCCACTTACTTATCTTTACTCACACTGTACAAGAGTTCTTAAACTTGATGGCTCATTCTTGCCAAGCTTGGTAGCTTAGCTAGGGTACTCTTAAGCCTCAAAGCTCATCTTGAATACTTAGTAACTTTATGCTTACTTAAGGCTCACTTGATTATTTAGACCTTAAGCCATTTCTTGTCCACCTCTTACTCTATTAATTAATGCATTGTAAGAAATTAATAATGCATTAATTTAACTTGAACTTAAAGTCCCTTACCTGGAATAGTTAATGCAAGTGACACCTACTTTAATGTCCTTATGGTCTCGATTTTATGCCCTTTTTATGCCTTTATAGTAGCTTACTTTTGAACCTAAATTAATCATTCATGAATCAAAACCATGTGTTCCTAGACCTGAAATCAATTTAAATAGAAACCCTAAGTTTGCTTGAAAAACATGGATTTACTTTGTTACAACTCTTATAGTGGAAAACTAGTTTGAGGAAGGTGAAGTATTTAAAAACTAGTTTGGAACCTTAATTTAAGTTCACATAGCAAGAATATGTAAGTTTAGCAAAGTTCACTAAGTTTCGAGAAGGTAAGGCACTAAATGAAGTTTAGGGGCAAAAAGGTAATTTTGTATCCTGAAGAGATAGGTAGAGTCTCGAGAGTTAAAAATAAGCTTTTAAAACCTAAATTTTACTTTTAAACCAAGTTTAGCTCAAATAAATAAGATTTGACCAAGGTTGACTATGGTTATCTAAAGAAGGCAGGCAATTTGCAACTTTTTAAATACTTTGGTGCCTTGGGGTTTAAAAGATTATATAAGTTGGTAAAGTTGGAGGTGGCTACCATTTCTTATTTCAAAGCCGACTTCCTCCCTCCAACCCTTGATTTCACCAAGAATCTGAGCTTGTTCCAAGTATAATTTTAAGTTTTTGAAGCTTGGAACCACGTTTCCAGCCATCCCCTATTTTTTATGCGACGTAACAAGTGTGCTCTTGGTGATTTATTGTTTATTGGATGATTAGGAGCTTGGGTTTTGGTTAGAAGTTAGTAATTTGGTGTTTCATGCCTTTGTTTCCTTGGAACGAGGAAGAACTTTGTGGAACTTGGTTTTTGGTGGAAGACTTGATTGATTCTTACTTGTAGATTGAAACTAAGGTAACGGAGTTATGTTTTCAAGTTTGATTAATGCTATTATGTTGAGTTTGCTTGATGAATTCAAGTAGTTCTAGCAATAGCATTAGTTAGTGGACTGGTTTGATCATGGTGGACTATGAGGTTTATAATGATTGGAATAATGTTTAAATGCATCATAGGTAGGCTTGTGATAGTTGGTTGTGGTCTTTGCAACATGTTTGACATGTACGTAAAGTTTGAAGGCCATCCAAACATATTTAATATGTTTGGCAGGTGTTCAAAGGTCATAGCAGCAAAACTAGAAAAATTATAGGCATCGTAGTTATTAGTGACACGTTGCCAATACCTATGATGCGTCACTAGTGCCACAATATTTTGGCAATGTGTCGCCGTTGCAACGAAAATGTCACAGCATGTTGATAACTGTGGTGATGCGTCACCACAGTTATGATGGCTAAAATTTTCCAATTTTTCTAGGAGATTCGAAAGGAGGCCTAAAGGGGTTCTTAGGGTACCTAGGGGTCTAAGTATTCTGGGGGTTCTTCAATGCTTCCAAAACTACTCCGATACCCAGGAGTTTTCTTTAGATTTTATGGTTACTTTCACCATAAGCAAGAAAACTAGGTAACAAAGGACCACAACTAGGTATCACCAGCTTGGGTGAAAGGTTTAGTGCCATCAGTGACCTAGCCGTGCAGTTAGCCACAAGGTTGCGATGTGAAACCTTAGTGCACCTAGTGGGCCATTAAGGCCTAGTCTACTTTAGTCCAACCATGGTCATTGCCACACCACTAATGTGAACCAAGTAACGGTGGATAATGGAGCACCAAGGATGAAAGCTTAGTGCACTTGTTGCCTAGCCAAGTTGTGACTTGAGGCACAAGTGAAAGCTTAGTGCATCCTTCATAGGTTACATGGCAAAGGCTTCGTACCTTGGTGGTCTAGGTGAGCTTATTAGCTCAAGACACCAAGTGGGAGCCTAGTGCGCCTAGTTGGGTGAAGGCTTAGTACCATAGTGGCCTAGGTGATCCAATGGCTTGAGGCACTATGCAAGAGCCTAGTGCTCCTAATGAGTTCTTATGATGCAAGTAAAGAGGATCAATCATGTTCACCTACACAACAACCAACGGAAGGCTACATGATTGCATTAGTAAGCTAAGGCTTACTAGGATCAAGTTAGGTGGCTAGAACGCACTAGGCATGGAGTGACACCTATGGGAGGACTAGGATAAGGAGGGGTCCCAAGGGACTTAGATATATGCATATATTAGACCCTCAGGCTACAAGTGCACGCAGTAGATTACATATCTTTGTATATGTTTGTCCTTGAAGGATCATAAATTTACGTTGGGTTAAGAGCTATAGAGGAAGGAAAGATATTTTATTTGAGATGTCACATTTTCTTGTGATTCTTGCTCTATCCTCAAGAAATTATGACTTGACTATATTGCCCTTAAGTGGGTTAAAATAGAACCAAGAATTTGTTCATGACTTAGTTGCATAATTCAAAAAAATTGAGGGCTGGTTTTGTAATTAAGTTAAGAAGAAAATAAACTTGGGAAAACCTGGAATTATTCCTAAGGTTTCAACCTTCTTGCACTTAAGGACTACGAGTTAAAAGTCATGCACTTGAAGCATAACATGTGCAAAGTACATGCCATCTTCTTATTTATGCTAAATTAGCTAACCAACTTCATTTCTTCCATCACGACAACCTCCAGCTGGCCAAGGCCTATCTTCTCCTTTAAACCACCACAGCCACGAACATGCCAAGCTTAATCCAAAAATGAGAGGTCCAACTTTCCTCCTACACTTCACCTTTATCTACCAAAGCTATATCAAATAAATTACTTAGTACATGAGTATGACTACCTAACAACTTAGAATCACTAAAGATTCATCAAACTCAAAATACCTGCACCAAAAACCTTGCTTAACAACCCTTCAATGGGTCTTAGACCCCACACTATTAGTATTTGCACAATGTAGCACTTAAGAAAGTGAGAATTATAAATTTTTAGTAAGAGATAAAAAACTTCCAAGACAATCTTTAGGACTAAGCATATATAACATATATACACACTTAATATGAGCTCAAAACATTTCGAGGTCTTAACTAATAGCCACTAATACAAGTTCTATGGCAAGGAATTCATCCTCAACCTAGTGCTTCCTGCAGGAGCTTAAACTCTTACCTTAGCAAGCTTGGCTTGCCACCTACATTGTAATGCCAACAAAATACCGAGTAATTAAGTCTCGGATTATGAAGATAAAAAGGGCTCAGAAAATATTTCAAAAAGGGGAATTGAGCTCATTGAGCTCGGGAGACATTAATTAAATGAGGAATGGGTATAAATGAGTGTTGGACACTCTTGGAATTAAACTTGGCTTAGGCTAAGAAATTTAGTGATGGAAATGGTGGAATTTGAATTTGAGGGACTCAATTGCACAAAGGGATTTTTCACGGAAGGACTCAATTGCACAAATTGAGAAGATTGGAGGACTAAAGGGGGATTAGCCCATTTTCCCTGGCAAATTAAGCCATAGCTGGCCATTCCCCCCAATTTCCCATTAAATTAAGTTAACCCCACCCCTCCACTCACCTTAAAATAATCATACCCATACCCCCCCCCCCCCCCCGCCACTCACCCTTGTCCCCCACCCACCATTATTTTATCTGTTACCCATACCTCCCACTCACCTATGTCTCCCACTTACATTTCTTTATTCCCCCACTATCCTATTCTTTATTCCTCCACTAAACACTCCACCATACTATGTTTCCTACTCCCACTCCTCAATAGTCGGCCATCCAAGCTCCACCCATTCAAATCCATTTTCTTACACTTAAACACACTCATTTACTCTCAACTCTCTCCTCCTCCTCTCTAATTTCGGCCATGCTCTCATTTTAAGCTCCCAAACTCTTTCTTCTTCTTCTACATTCAGCCTTGATAGAAAACCAACATTCATGAACATTCAACCCAGTTTTTTAGGTATTCTAAGGCTCTTAAGACCATCCAAGGAAAGAAATCAAGCAAAGGTTGAAGAAAACTCATGAAGAAGTGCTACCATTTTAGAGTTTCGGCCAAGTTCATATCATGAACTTTCTGGATGATAAACCAAGTGTTCTTGGTGTTTAATAAGTGTTAGAAGCCAACAAAGAAAATACCAAGTAAAGGTTCCAAGCAAGGAGGAAGATTCGGCCAAGTTAATCCTTGAACTTTCTGTGAAGTATACCAAGTGTTCTTGGTGATTTTGGAGCATTAAGAGGACTACAAAGAAAATATCAAGTGAAGGCTTCAAGAACAAAGAAAGATTCGGCCATGATTATTCTTGGCCTTACAGAGTTCTTAACCAAGTGTTCTTGGTACATTGGAGCTATTATGGCCATCCTAAGCAAGAACAACAAGTGTAAGATGGATGGAAGACAAAGTGTAAATTCGGCCATGTTTGTATCTTGGCATGTATGAGCTTAAACCAAGTGTTCTTGGTACTAAACAAGCTCTTATTAATGTTCATGGCAATAGCCAAAAAGTGGTTGTAAAAAGAGTAAGTTTTGTAAGTTAAGGAAAGTGATAAAGATTCGGCCATATGTTGTTTTTGGTGATTGTGTATGCTAGCCAAGTGTTCTTGGCATTAATGGGTTCCTAGAGGTATATGGAACTAAGATAAGAAAAGAGAATGAAAAGCCAATATTCGGCCATAGTATGATTTTTGTGGTTGTATGTGCAAACCAAGTGTTCTTGGTGTTTATGAGTTCCTAGTGAAATATGGAACTAAAATGAGGAAGAAGAAATAAAGAACAAATTCAGCCAAGGATTCATTTTGAGAACCTTAAGTTAAAACCAAGTGTTCTTGGTATATGTGGGCTCCTAAGTTCATTTGGGCCTATGTGGCTCCTAAGTTCATTTGGGCCTATGTGGCTCCTAAGTTTATTTGGGCCTAAGTGGCTCCTAAGTTCATTTGGGCATATGTGGCTCCTAAGTTCATTTGGGCCTAATACAAGAAAGGCTAAGTTGGGCCTAAGTACAAAGAAGGGCTAAATTGGTCCTTACCTCTTTAAATTGAGGTCCATTAAGGAAAAGACAAGTTCTAAACAACAACAAAAGCAAGGAAAGGCAAAGGAATTGAGCAAAAGGTTACTAAGATTGTGGTAAGGATTCCTATACTCACTTTGTTGCATGGTGTATTTCCATGGTCTTGTGTGTGAGTATTCAGGCCCCTAGGTGATGGTCAAAGAACCATGTGATCCTAGGAGTGCATACAGGGCTTAGTTGTTTTATTGCTTTGGCAATTCTGTGTGAGGATTTCTCATACTCACTTTGTGAGTATTCAGGCACATAGTGCATAAGTGGGCTAAGTATCGTTGCTTCGGCAACTCTGTTTACTCATGAGTTAAGTGCAAGAATTTAGGACTAGGCATCAAGTTTGGCCAACTCGATTCCCAAGCTAATGAGCTCAGTATGGTATAAGAAATGGTCGACCGATATTGTGTGATATGGAATATGCTAATGCTTGTTATGCCCAATATGGAATGTGTTATGTGGTGTGGTGTGTTGTGTGCTTCTCTGAAATTGGTTGTGCATGCTGACCCCAATTATTATTATATCTACTATATGCCTGTGTTTTCTTTGTCTTAGTGTTTTCCTTTGCGGGAACATGGGATAACTGCCATTACATTCTTGGCATTAAGTTAGGCTTTGGAAGCCATATGTTAGGCCTTAGAGGCCATAAGTTGGCTTGGAAGCCATAAGAAATACCTCACTAAGTTAGGCATTGGATGCCACCGGAATCTTTACTGAGTTTTATAACTCACCCGTCCTGCTCTACTTTTGTAGGACATGGATTGCTTGAAAGGTCAAGCTAAGAGTATTGGAGTACTCTTTCCGTTATGTTAAAGGGTTGGGTATATGTACGGTATTGCTCAAAATATATTCATATGTGCTAAGTGACTTATGTGGTATAGTTTGCTTGTGAATCAAGCTAATGGTGTGGACTTCCTTGTGTAGGCTCATGGAGTCTAGAAGTTGTGGGAACAAGGTGATGGCCAGGGGCCTCATCGTTTATAGTCATGATGACTGGTGGAAAGACTTCTGGGAGGAAGAATGCCTGGAGGATGGATCGCCCAAGGGAGTGTGCCTGAAAACTCAGAAACAAAGGGTTAGGAGGCCCCCGGAGTGTTTTTCCGGGGGGGGGGGAGCCTCCGACGCCCAAGTCAGTGGTTGGCTGAGAGAAAGGCAGAGAAAATAGCACAAAGGGCTGAGGAGTCTCGCCTGGTAATTTTCTCAGAGTGTGGGAGCAGTGTTTTGCCAACCAGCCTCCTGCCAAGTATTAATTCCTGGTATTTATAGGAGCGCCTAGCCCGTTCAGATCGCGACACGTGTTCGGTCGGATGTTCCTGAATTTCTGGGCGTAGGAGACAGATAGCTGGTAGCAGGTTGCCTTGAGCCATGTGCTGAGACGGGCCATGATGTGATTCTGATGGCGTCAGTGTGGCAGTGCGCCTTTTGAGGCGGATTGTGGCGTCTGTGAATGGATGTGTCAGAGGCTTCCTTAAATGCTTCCATAAATGCTCCTGCCGTACTCCCGAGGTCCCTGGGTGAGGTCGTCCTTTGGTACGGACAGAGCCTCTTCGGGAAACAAGCCCTCAGTTCGGGGGTTCCCAGTTTCAGGGAGTTCCGCCTTCGGGGATATCATGTTCGGCTCGCTATGTCTGGTGCCGCTTTTCCGAAGGCGATCTGTTCACAACCTTGGGGGGGCAAGTAGTGTCCTCGGGTTTTCCTGGCGTGCCGGGCTCGGAGCTCTTCGGCTATCTCCCGAGGTGCATGATCACACCTTTTCTCGGGTAGCGCCAGCTTCTTCTGGCCATTCTTGTGGCAGGGAGTTCGGCCAGATAGAGGCGATAGCGTTTGGCTATCACATGCCCCCCTTTGGAAAGCCGAAGTGAAGACTTCGGTTTTGCATCTCTTTCCGAGGTTGTTTATGGGAGTCTCTTTGGAAGCTTAACCTGTTCCGAGGATGCGCCTTTTGCCCGAAGATCATGGGCTCTTCGGCCTTGGCCTGTTCTTTGGTGTCTTCGAGGCGGAGCCTGTGCCGAAGATACACCTCTTGCCCGAAGGTCATGGGCTGTTCGGCCATAGCCTGTCTCTTGGCGTCCTCGAGTTGGCCTGCTCTTTGTTTCTGCAGGTCTGTTTGGCCAAGCGTGTCAGTCTGAGCGGCGCGTCCCAGTTTTCCAGGGATGTCAGAAGACGTGTCCCAGTTTTCAAGGGACGTTTGGAGGACGTGTCCACCATTTTTCCGCAGCGGTTGACACGTGGCGCTTTGCCATTGGAGGAGAGTCACGTCGGTTACAGAGGGCGCGCCTTTTCAGGTGCAGAGAGCAGTTACGGCGACGGTTCGCCTCCAAAGGGTACTTATGACGATGTTTCGGTTACCCACCTCTGGCTTTATAAATAGCCCATTCCATCATAAGTTCCCTTTGCTTTTTCTTCTGCTCTTTTCTCTGCTTTGCCCCTGTTCTTGCATTTTCTTGCTTTTTATGGCGGAGCTACCTTAATCAGAGCTTTTTGCCAGCCAACTTTCACGACGGCGTCTTCAGATTTTGGCAAATCTTTCGGTGGGTTTTTGTTTTCCAGAGCGTTTTGATCCCTCTGTTCTTTTGAGTTTTTTTCTGGAAACTGTTTTCTTCCATTTTCAAACTCGTTTTCATGTCAAAAATGCCCATTCCTGAGAGCTGGCAGCCTTTTTTAGCCCATCCTTGTTGCACCACCCCTGCAAAGTTAGAGAGGTGGAAGAAAAAATTCTTTCTTCCCTCTTACGCCATTACTAGGCTGCCTCGTTCTAGCCATTATGCTTTTTCAAACCATAGTAAGGAGGTTACCGTTTTCCGAGCCCAGCTGAAGGCCGGTCTTCGGTATCCTCCCCCGAAGATGGTGTGCGAGTTCTGCAAATTTCATGGCATTGCTGTGAACCAGCTTCCCCCGAACTCGTTCTGCTATTTTAACGCCTACCTCTGCATGTGTGGCGTCTTCGGGATAGAACCCCATTTCATAATCTTTATGCAGTACTACAAGCTCTCTGTGGTCCCGAAGGGTGGCTTCTATTTCATGCTACCTCGGGGATCCGGGAGCAAGAAATTCATGTTCACCTTCGCCACTAAGGATAGCTGGCGGGGGTGGCTGGCGGGGGTGGCAACAGAAGTTCTTCTTCCTGAAGATGGACGAGGCCTGGTCGTACGTTCTGACCAAATGGGCTCAGGGAACACTGGATGTGGACGTTGTTGATCCGAGGATGCTGCTGACCCCAGAGTTGGCTCCCGTGTTCGCGGATTTCGACGCCCGCATTCGGGCTGTCTCTGACTGGGATCCCGAGGTCGCTCCGCGCGCCCTTTACCCTTTTCCAATCAACTGGAAGTTGATGACCGAAGAGGTCCTTCGGGAATTAAAGGTGGTAAAGGAGCACAAGACTGACCTCAAGATGCCAGCTCCTGCCATCGCCGGGAAGGATTCCTGGTTGGTCAAGCTTCTTAAGGAGGAGATTTCTTTCGAAACGCTTGTCGAAAGTGAGTCATCTTCTACTCCTTTGCTGTTTTTTCCTCGGACTTACGCTGATGTTTCTCTCCTTTTTCAGAGATGGGCGACGGGACTGCCGCCTATTACAAGTCCCTTTTCACCGGCCAAGTGGAGAAGGGCGATCAGACGAAGAAGGCGGCTTCCCGAAGGCGGAAGTCTACTGGCGCGGGGCCTTCGAGGAAACGGGCAAAGAGAGCTACCCAGGTTCCTCTAGAAGAAATTCCCGAGGAGACTGCCGAGGAGCCTGGGTCCGCCGAGATTCCGGCGTCTGAGACTGCTGCTTCCGAGGTCCCTTCAACCGACGTCCCTCCTCAAAGTCCTACTGCGTCGCAGGCCCTCCTTGATGTAGTGGTAGAAGTACCTTCTGCCGAGGAGCGGCGCAGGCGGAAGGGCAAGGGCATTTCGACCGAGGAGGCTGAGGACTCCGAGGACGTCGCTGTCGAGGTTCCACCAGGTTTGTTTCCAGACAAAGTGTACTTCCTTTGTTTTTTCTGGATTGCCTTCTTTGTCTTTAATCTCCTTCTCATTCTTGCCACGCAGGGGAGTTGACTACCCCTGACTGGGCGGCCGAACATGCTCGGAAGCGAGCTCTTCGGGACGCCAAAATCCCGCAAGGGAAGATACCAAAGGAGCCTTTCTGGACGTTCACGGAGGACATGAATTTGTACTCCGAGGACTGTCCTCAAATGGCGAAGGAAATTTCGAAGGGGGTGCTTACTGAGGCCTCCTTCAAGGCTATAGCGGCGGCCCATCCGGGGGATAACACTCTCGCCGCAAAGATCACCGAGCATGCTGCTCAGGTATATCCTTCACAGCTCTTTCCCTTCAATTTTTTCCTAAGTGTTTGGCTCTTACTGACCTTGCGTTTTATCTTTTTGCAGCTGCTGGGGTACGCCGGCTTTCTCCGAGTTCGGGTGGCCAGGGAGGTTGCCTTCCGAACTTCGGCCACTCAGACCATGAATGAGGCGAGGATCGCACTCGCGGAGTCGGCCGCCAAAAACCAGCAGCTGAAAGAGGCTGCTGAGAAAGAAGTGACTGCCCTTCGGGAGGAGTTCCGGAAGGAAAAAGAAGAATTTCAAAAGGATTCCTCCCAGAAGATCGCTGACCTCGGTGATCAAATAAAGGGGATGCTCGCCGCCAACGAAGATCTTCTCAAGCACAAGGCTGGTTCTGACAGCCTTATAGTGTCGTTGACGAGTGAGAATAACACTCTCCGGGCTGAGGTCGAGTCTTTGAAGAAGGGGTCCAAGGGGACGCTGGAGATAAAGGCGCTGAAGGAGGAGATTGCTGAACTGAAGGACGACCTTGACGACCTCGAGCTTGATAAGAACGAGTCTGATCAAATGGCGAAGGTTGCCTTTCAGGACGGCTTCTGCCTTGCTCGTCACCAGGTTCTCCAGAGGTTCCCAGATTTAGACCTCTCTTTTCTGGAGGCCCTAAATATTCCTGAGGGACCTCGGTGGGAATGGTCCAAGGTCGAGCATCTGAAACTTCCTCCTTCAATGCCGGCGCGAAAGGTGGTGGAAAAGGGCGGGCCAGCGAGTGGCTCTCGGGACGCCGCGAACCCTTAGGCTATTTTTTAGGGCCCCTTTTCCTTTTCTCCTTTGCGCTCCTTCTTCGGGCACTTCTTCTGTAAAGCAGCTTTGCTCTTAATGAAGATTTTTTTGGCTAAGTCTTTTCTTGCAAGTTTCTTCATTTCCATTGTCCCGAACACGTTCGCTCAAGAGACTTCGGAAAACCTGCGATCAAAGAAACTTTTTTACCTTCCTTTGGCCGAGCCTGTTCGCTCCAGAGGCTTTTTGGAAAGTCTGAAAAAATTTGACTAAGTCTTTTTGCAGGCTTTTGCATTTCCATTTTGTCCCGAACACGTTCGCTCGAGGGACTTCGGAAATTCCTTAGTCAAAAAATTTTCCTTCTTTTCCTTTTGTCCCGAGCATGTTTGCTCAAGAGACTTAGGAAATCTTTCGAGAGTTGTTTTCCATTTTTCCCGAGCGTGATGGCTCAAGGGACTTCGGAAAACTGTCTCTGCGCTTATTTCGGCGAGTACTTCTGCGACGTTCTTGTTTCCCATCTTTCCCGAGCATGATGGCTCAAGGGACTTCGGAAAACTGCCTCTGCGAGATTTCTCCATCTTTTCCCGAGCGTGATGGCTCAAGGGACTCTGGGAAGGTCAATCTGCGCTTTATTACGGCGAGCATCTTCGCGGAATTCTACTTTGCACAATTTTGGATACTTAAGAACTTTCCTTAAGAGCATTCTGTACTTACAATTCCTCCGCTTCATCTTAGGCGTAGAATTTTTTCAAGGCGTCTGAGTGCCAAGTATTTTTCAATTCTACGCCTTCGGCGTCGCCAAGTTTGTACACGCCTTTTCGTACTTCGGCGAGAACCAAATAAGGTCCTTCCCAGTTTGCGCGAAGTACTCCGTGGGACGGCTTTCGGGGTGCAAAGTCAGCCTTTCGGAGAACGAGGTCTCCCTTCTTGATCTCTTTTGGCCTGGCCCGTAAGTTTACAGCCGCGGCCACTCTTTGCTGAAAAGCTTTTCTTCTCAGCTCGGCTATTTCTCTGTGTTCGCCGACGAGGTCGAGCTTGGTTCTGAGGCCGAGGTCGTTTCCACCTTCATCAAATATTTGCACCCGTATTGATGGTCTGACTATCTCGACTGGGATAATGGCCTCTGTCCCGAAGACTAGTGAAAAGGGAGTTTCCCCTGTGGCCCTTCGGGGCGTCGTTCGGTAGCTCCACAATACGCTTTGGAGTTCTCCTGGCCATTTCCCTTTTGCTTCTCCCAGTCTCTTTTTCAGGCCATCTTTTATGGTCCTGTTCGATACTTCCACCTGCCCGTTACTTTGGGGGTGAGCTACTGGGGCGAAGTGCATCTTTATTCCGAGGTCGCTGATAAATTCCTGGAATCCTTTGTCTATGAATTGGGATCCATTATCAGCTACTAGTACCCTCGGTATGCCAAATCTGCATACGATGTTCTTCCATACGAACTTCTGCACTTCTTTTGCCGAGATAGTTGCTAGTGGTTCTGCCTCCACCCACTTTGAGAAATAGTCCACTGCTACCACGCAGAATTTCACGCCTCCGGGTGCTGTGGGGAGTGGCCCAATAAGGTCTATACCCCAGACTGCGAAGGGCCAAGGATAGTCTGCCGAAGTTACCATTTCCGAGGGTGTCCTCTGGATTTTCGCGTGTCTCTGGCAGCTACCACATTTCCGGACGAACTGTCTTGCGTCCTTTCTCAGGGTAGGCCAGAAGTATCCTTGGCGGAGTATTACTGCTGCAAGGGCATCAGTTCCAATGTGTGAACCACACATGCCTTCGTGAACTTCTTCAAGGACCATTTCAGTATCCTCTTCATTCACACATCTTTGCAGCGGATTCGCATATCCCTGCCGGTATAACTCTTCGCCAATCAGGAAGAATCTTCCGGAGCGTCTTCGCAGTCTTGCAGCATCGCCGGGGTCTTCGGGGAGCAAATTCTCTGCGAGGTATCTTTTTATTGGGTCTTTCCACCCTGTTCCCGAGGTCGCCATGCTCAGCACTGAGATGCTTGGATGGTCTAGCACCTCGGTATATGTTTTCGACTTTGCCAAGCAATCTGCCTCAGTGTTATTCCGCCGAGGTACATTTTCGATCCGTACGGCGTCAAACTCTTGGATGAGCTTTGCTACCAGCTCATGATATTTTGCCAAGATTGGGTCCTTCGCCCCATAATCTCCTGCCGTCTGCCGAACTACCAGCTGGGAATCGCTGTGAGCCTTTAAGTTTCTCACGCCAATCTTTCTGGCCAAGCGTAATCCCGCTATGAGGGCTTCATACTCAGCTACATTGTTGGTGACGTTGAAGCTGAACTTGATAGCCTTCGTTACCTCCAGGCCTTCGGGGCCCCTGATAATTACTCCAGCTCCCTGGTGTTCGGACCCCGAGGCTCCGTCTACGTGCAAGGTCCATTTCGATGGTCCTCTGATAATTACTCCAGCTCCCTGGTGTTTGGATCTGAACCTCCGTTTGGATCCAAATGGCTCTCCTCAGTGGTGGGTATTTCGGCGATAAAATCTGCCAGTGCTTGAGCTTTTATGGCCTTCCGAGGCTCATACGTGATTTCGTGTTCGCCCAGCTCTATGCACCACTTGGAGAGCCTTCCCGAATGATCAACTCTCTTCATGACATCCCGTAGCGGCAGACTACTTCGGACGATGATGGGGTGAGCCTGAAAGTATGGTCGCAGCCTTCTCCTTGCAAGCACCAAGGCATATATAGCATTTTGAAGCAAAGGGTACCTGATTTCGGCGCCATGCAGGGACTTGCTGACATAGTAGACCGGCCATTGCTTTGGCCCTTCTTCTTTCATGAGGACTGAGCTCACAGCTTTTCTGTGACGGTGAGGTACAGCGCGAGGGGCTCTCCCTCCCGAGGTTGTTGCAGAGTCGGCAGGCTGGCCAAGTAGACTTTGAGTTCTTCCCAGGCTTTTTGGCAATCTTCATCCCAAGGATGATCATTTCTTCCGAGGTTGCCTTCCATTTTTGCTGCCTTTGTGAGGACTTTGAAGAAAGGTCGACACCTATCTCCGTACCTGGAAATAAATCTGCTCAGAGAGGTTATTCTTCCGGTGAGTCTCTGCACGTCTTTGACTGTGGCAGGAGTTCGGAACTCAAGCAGAGCCTTAATCTTCTCGGGGCTAGCATCGATGCCTCTTTTGGATACCATGTACCCAAGGAATTTTCCCGAGGTCACCCCGAAGATGCACTTCTTAGGATTAAGGCGGATCCCGAAGGCTCTAAGCTTTTGGAAGGTTTCCTCTAAATCTGCAACGTGGTAGCCAGGCAGCTTGCTCTTGACTATCATATCATCAACATACACCTCCATGTTTCTCCCCATTTGGTCTTTGAAGACCTTGTTCATCAGCCTCTGGTAGATGGCTCCTGCATTTTGGAGCCCGAAGGGCATCCTGATATAGCAATATGTTCCTCCCTCGGTGATGAAGGCAGTCTTCTCTTCATCTTCGGGGTCCATCCTTATTTGATGGTAGCCACTGAAGGCGTTTAGGAAACTAAGGAGCCCATATTCAGCAGTTGAATCTACCAGTTGATCTATTGGCGGCAGAGGGTATGAGTCTTTCGGGCAAGCATCGTTCAAATTTCTGAAATCGATGCACATCCAGAGTTTGCTGCTACCTTCTTTTGTGGCGATGACCACGTTGCTTAACCATTCGGGGTACTTCACTTCCTTGATAGCTTCAGCATCTAGGAGACGCTGGACTTCGGTTTTGACAAAGTTGCTTTTGTGGGCTGAGATGCTCCGTTTCTTTTTCCGGACAGGTTTTGCTTCCGGGCTTACTTTGAGGCTATGCTGTATTATGCCAGGGTTTACCCCCGGCATATCTTTTGGCGAGTAGGCAAACAGATCTTTATTTTCCAGCAGAAAGGATACAAGTTTTTCCTTGTCACCTTCGGCCAAGCTCTTCCCTATTCGGGTAGATTGTCCTGGGACAAGATCTATTGCTTCCGTTTCTGCCTTTGCGGGATCTTCTCCTTTGCCTTTCTCCTGCGCCTTTGCCTCCACCGTTTGTGTAGAGTAGTTTGCCGGAGCCTTTCATGCTTTCACAAACACCATTCTTACCTCGGCCTGGTCTATGAAGATCTCTGCATCTCCATCCTTGGTGGCGAATGTGACAGTCAAGTACTTCACATCAGGGCGAATGTGCAGGTTTCCCTGTGTCTGCCTTCCAAGGATGGCGTTGTACGAGGACGGGACGTCCATGACGATGAATCTTGCCATTGTGGAGGCGTACAACTCAGCTGCTCTGTCTACCGAAGTCCCTTTCATCATCAGCGGGAGATCGATCCATCCGAGGACGGGGAGTTCGGATGGTCCAACCCCAAAAGTGGGCGAGGTGACAGGCTTCAGTTCGCTGCTGGAGATGCCCAAGCTCGGCAGCAGGTGCGAGAATAGGACGTCAGCATTTGAGCCATCATCAAGCCACACTCTTTTGACATCCCAGTTCCCTGTTCTCGCCATAATCAGCAGCGGATCATCGTGGGGGAAGACGACGGTGGAGCCATCTTTGCGGGCCAGCTTCTTTGATGGACTTTGATACTCCATGACTGCAATTTCTCTGGCTTTCCGCTTTCTTTCCGAGGATGGGAGCCCCGTGGTGATGGTTTGGATAACCCCTACTGGAGGTGGAGGTCGCCTTTTTGGACTTCGGTTTCTCCTCCTGTCGGAGTCGTAGTCCTCGTCTTCGGCCCTTTCTTCCTCCTATTTTCTGCCTTTTGGGGAGGGCATCCGCAGGTATTTGCGAAGTTGGCCCTGTTTTATCAGCGACTCTATGTACTTCTTCAGCTGGAAGCAGCCTTCGGTGTCATGACCGTGGTCGCGATGAAACTGGCAGAACTTCTTTGCATTCTTCTTATTATCGGCGGTCATGGCCTTTGGCCGCCGAATCTGCGTCCCTTGCCTTTCCAGCGCCATGAGGATGTTGGTCCGTGTAGTGCTCAATGGTGTGAAACTTTGGGGCTTCCTTCCCCGCATCCTCCGAGGTCGTCCTGCTTGTTCGGTCGGATGCCGAGCTTGCTGATTGGACCCATCGGCGCGGTGGTGATCGGGCTTCGGCCCTGCCATTCTTAGTTCCTCGGCGGTCATGTGCTGTTCTGCCCTTCGGTAAAATTCTCTGAGGGTCTCCGGGGGGTCCTTTGAGAACTCGTAGAATAGCTGTGAGTCTCGCCGAAGGCCCCGTGTCATGGCAAGAATGCGGATTTCGGGCCGGAAGTCTGGGATGCTCAGAGCTTCCCTATTGAATCTTTCGACATAGTCTCGGATGGTTCTCTCCGTTCCTCTGCTCTATGTCGAACATCTGTACAGGCATCTTCGCAGTAGGTCTGCTCCCAATGAACTGCTGGGTGAAGGCTGTGGACAACTCCTGGAACTCAGTGATGGTCCCCGGAGGCAATGAATTGTACCACGCAGTTGCTGGCCCTGTGAGGGTGACTTCAAAGCATTTGCACATGGTAGCGTCATCAGCACCGTGCATTATCATGCTGCGTCTGTACTTCGTCAGATGGGCCACTGGATCAGTACGACCATCATAAATCTCCAACCAAGGTACTCTGAAGTCACCTGGCATAGCTGCCTCAACAACGGCCTGAATGAATGGGGAGTCATCTTCGCAGGATGTTCCCGAGGGTCTGGCCCAAACGGATTTTCTGGCCACTTGTTTTTCCACTCTGTCCAGCCGTGCTAGTATCTTCTCCATGAGCACTGTGGCGCTAGGGCCTTCTTCAGGGAATGGAGATCGCCGGTGCCTCTTCGGGGAGCGAGTTCGGCGCTGAGGGGACAAGGACCTCGCCTCAGGCGACGAACTGCTTCGCTGTGAGACTCTCGGTCGCTTGGACCCGGTTTGTCCCACAGGCCGTTTCCCGAGGGCTATATCTTCTGTGGATGATTCTTCGCGAGGGTCTCCACTCCCCGAACTGCGATGTGTAGACTTGGGGCTTCTCTTCCGAGGGCGTGTCGGTGAGGGGGGTCTCTGGGCCCGTGCTTGCTGTGGCCACCTTCGGTCGATCTGCTGGGTCATTTCAGCAACGACCGACTGCTGAAAGTCCCTCAAGAAGCTCATGGTGACTACCAGAGGGCGGTCTTCCTCAGGCGCAGAAGTCCGTGCGAGTGTTTGCTCAGCAGCCGGTTGTGTCTCAGGCGCGGACGGAGACCTCGGGAGTCCCTTGTCCTTAGAACGCCGAGTTTCAACGACGGCGATCTCAGAGCGGGTTCCCACAGACGGCGCCAAATGGTGGCCTGGGGCCTCATCGTTTATAGTCATGGTGACTGGTGGAGAGACTTCTGGGAGGAAGAACGCCTGGTGGACTGAACCGCCCGAAGGAGGGTGCCTGAAAGCTCAGAAACAACGGGTTAGGAGGCCCCCGGAATGTTTTTCTGGGGGGGGAGCCTCCGACGCCCAAGTCAGTGGTGGCCGAGAGAAAGGCAGAGAAAATAGCACAAAGGGCTAAGGGTTTTTGCCTGGTAATTTTCTCATAAGTGTGGGAGCAGTATTTTGCCAACCAACCTCCTGCCAAGTATTTAATTCCTGGTATTTATAGGAGCGCCTAGCCCGTTCAGATCGCGACACGTGTTCGGTCGGATGTTCCTGAATTTCTGGGCGTAGGAGACAGGTAGCTGGTAGCAGGTTGCCTTGAGCCGTGTGCTGAGATGGGCCATGATGTGATTTTGATGGCGTCAGCGATGTCTGGTGCCGCTTTTCCGAAGGCGATCTGTTCACAACCTTGGGGGGCCGAGTAGTGTCCTCGGGTTTTCCTGGCGTGCCGG
>SMDT01000552.1:0-159675 GCA_005392925.1 Aquilaria sinensis
CGGTGTATGTTTTAGACTTCGCCAAGCAATCTGCCTCAGTGTTATTCCGCCGTGGTACATTTTCGATCCGTACGGCGTCAAACTCTTGGATGAGCTTTGCTACCAGCTCGTGGTATTTTGCCAAGGTTGGGTCCTTCGCCCCATAATCTCCTGCCGTCTGCCGAACTACCAGCTGGGAATCGCTGTGAGCTTTTAAGTTTCTCACGCCAATCCTTTTGGCCAAGCGTAATCCCGCTATGAGGGCTTCATACTCAGCCACATTGTTAGTGACGCTGAAGCTGAAGTTGATAGCCTTCTTTACCGCTAGGCCTTCGGGTCCTCTGATAATTACTCCAGCTCCCTGGTGTTCGGATCCTGAGGCTCTGTCAACATGCAAGGTCCACTCTGGCTCACCTCCATTTGGATCCAAATGGCTTTCCTTAGTGGTGGGTATTTCGGCGAGCTCCCTGGTGTTCGGATCCCGAGGCTCCGTCAACATGCAAGGTCCACTCCAGCTTACCTCCGTTTGGATCCAAATGGCTTTCCTTAGTGGTGGGTATTTCGGCGATAAAATCTGCTAGTGCTTGAGCTTTTATGGCCTTCTGAGGTTCATATATGATTTCGTGTTCGCCAAGCTCTATGCACCACTTAGAGAGCCTTCCCGAATGATCAACTTTTTTCATAACATCCCGTAGTGGTAGACTACTTCGAACGATGATGGGGTGAGCCTGAAAGTATGGTCGTAGCCTTCTCCCTGCAAGCACCAAGGCGTATATAGCTTTTTGAAGCAAAGGGTACCTGACTTCGGCGCCATGCAGGGATTTGCTGACATGTAGTAGACTGGCCATTGCTTTGGCCCTTCTTCTTTCACGAGGACCGAGCTTACAGCTTTCTCCGTGACGGCGAGGTACAAAACGAGGGGCTCTCCCTCCCGAGGTTGTCGCAGAGTCGGCAGGCTAGCCAAGTAGACTTTGAGTTCTTCCCAGGCCTTTTGGCAATCTTCGTCCCAAGGACGATCATGCCTTCCGAGGTCGCCTTCCATCTTTGCTGCCTTTGTGAGGACTTTGAAGAAGGGTCGACACCTATCTCCGTACCTGGAAGTAAACCTGCTCAGAGAGGTTATTCTTCCGGTGAGCCTCTGCACGTCTTTAACTGTGGCAAGAGTTCGGAACTCAAGCAGCGTCTTAATCTTCTCGGGATTAGCGTCAATGCCTCTTTCGGATACCATGTATCCAAGGAATTTTCCTGAGGTTACCCCGAAGATGCATTTTTCAGGATTGAGCCGAATCCCGAAGGCTCTGAGCTTTTGGAAGGTTTCCTCTAGGTCTGCAACGTGATAGCTAGGCAGTTTGCTCTTAACTATCATATCATCAACATACACCTCCATGTTTCTCCCCATTTGGTCTTTAAAGACCTTGTTCATCAACCTTTCGTAGGTGGCTCCTGCATTTTTTAGCCCGAAGGGCATTCTGACATAGCAGTATGTTCCTCCCTCCGTGATGAAGGCGGTTTTTTCTTCATCTTCGGGGTCCATCCTTATTTGATGGTAGCCACCGAAGGCGTCTAGGAAACTAAGGAGCCCATACTCAGTAGTTAAATCTACCAGTTGATCTATTGGCGGCAGAGGGTATGAGTCTTTTGGGCAAGCATCGTTCAGGTTTCTGAAGTCGATGCACATCCAGAGTTTGCTGCTACCTTCTTTTGTGGCAATGACCACGTTGCTTAACCATTCGGGGTACTTCACCTCCCTGATGACTTCGGCGTCTAACAGACGCTGGACCTCGGTTTTAACAAAGTTGCTCTTGTGGGTCAAGATGCTTCGTTTCTTTTGCCGGACAGGTTTTGCTTTCAGGCTTACTTTGAGGCTGTGCTGTATTATGCCGGGGTTTACCCCTGGCATATCTTTTAGCGAGTAGGCAAACAGATCTTTATTCTTCAGCAGAAAGGATACAAGGTTTTCCTTCTCACCTTCGGCCAAGCTCTTCCCTATTCGGGTAGATTGTCCTGGGATAAGTTCTACTATTTCCATTTCTGCTTTTGCGAGATCTTCTTCTTTGCCTTTTTCTGGCGCCTTAGCCTCCATTGTTTGTGCGAAGTTGCTCGCCGGGGCCTTTCGTGCTTTCACAAACACCTTTCTCACCTCGGCCTGGTCTATGAAGATCTCTGCATCTCCATCCTTGGTGGCGAATGTGATAGTCAAGTACTTCACATCAGGGCGAATGTGCAGGCTTCCCTGTGTCTGCCTTCCAAGGATGGCGTTGTACGAGGACGGGACATCCATGACGATGAACCTTGCCATTGTGGAGGCGTACAACTCAGCTGCTCCGTCTACCGAAGTCCCTTTCATCATCAGTGGGAGGTCGATCCATCCGAGAACAGGCAGTTCGGATGGTCCGACCCCGAAGGTGGGCGAGGTGACTGGCTTAAGTTCGCTGCTGGAGATGCCCAAGTTCGGCAGTAAGTGCGAGAATAGGACGTCCGCATTTGATCCGTCATCAAGTAGCACCCTTTTGACGTCCCAGTTCCCTATCCTCGCCATGATCAGCAGTGGATCGTCGTGGGGGAAGACGATGGTGGATCCATTTTTGCGGGCCAGCTTTTTTGCTGGATTTTGATATTCCGTGATTGCAATTTCTCTGACCTTTCGCTTTCTTTCCGAGGATGGGAGCCCCGTGGTGATTGTTTGGATAACCCCTGCCGGAGGTGGAGGGCGCCTTTTTGGACTTCGGTTTCTCCGCCTGTCGGAGTCATAGTCCTCATCTTCGGCCCTTTCTTCCTCCATTTTTCTCCCTTTCGGGGATGGCATCCTCAGGTATTTCCGAAGTTGGCCCTGTTTTATCAGCGACTCTATGTACTTCTTCAGCTGGAAGCAGTCTTCGGTGTCATGACCGTGGTCGCGATGAAACTGGCAGAACTTTTTTGCATTCTTCTTATTATCGGCGGTCATGGCCCTTGGTCGCCGAATCTGCGTCCCTTGCCTTTCCAGCGCCATGAGAATGTTGGTCCGTGTAGTGCTCAATGGTGTGAAACTTTGGGGTTTCCTTCCCCGCATCCTCCGAGGTCGTCCTGCTTGTTCGGTCGGATGCCGAGCTTGTTGATTGGACTCTTCGGCGCGGTAGTGATCAGACTTCGGCCCAGCCATTCTTAGTTCTTCGGCGGTCATGTGCTGTTCTGCCCTTCGGTAAAATTCTCCGAGGGTCTCCGGTGGGTCCTTTGAGAACTCGTAGAATAGCTGTGAGTCTCGCCGAAGGCCCCGTGTCATGGCAAGAATGCGGATTTCGGGCCGGAAGTCTGGGACGCTCAGAGCTTCCCTATTGAATCTTTCGACATAGTCTCGGATGGTTTCTCCGTTCCTCTGCTCTATGTCGAACATCTGGACAGGCATCTTCGCAGTAGGTCGGCTCCCAATGAATTGCTGCGTGAAGGCCGTGGACAACTCCTGGAACTCAGTAATGGTCCCTGAAGGCAATGAATTGTACCATGCAGTTGCTGGCCCTGTGAGGGTGACTTCGAAGCACTTACACATGGTAGCGTCGTCAGCACCGTGCATTATCATGCTGCGTCTGTACTTCGTCAGATGGGCCTGTGGATCAGTACGGCCATCATAAATCTCCAACCGAGGTACTCTGAAGTCACCTGGCATAGCTGCCTCAACAACGGCCTGAATGAATGGGGAGTCATTTTCGCAGCATGTTCCCGAGAGTCTGGCCCAAACAGGTTTTCTGGCCACTTGTTTCTCCACCCTATCTATCCTTGCTAATATCCTCTCCATAAGCACTGTGGCACTAGGCCCTTCTTCAGGGAAGCGAGGTTGCCGGTGCCTTTTCGGGGGGCGAGTTCGGCATTGAGGGGACAGGGACCTCGCCTCAGGCAGCGAACTTCTTTGCTGCAAGACCCTCGGTCGCTCAGACCTCTTCTGCCTCACAGGCTGTTTCCCGAGGGGAGTATTTTCTGTGGACGATTCTTCGCGCGGATCTCCACTTCCCAAACTGCAATGAGTGGACTTCGGGCTTCTCTCCCGAGGGCGTGCTGGTGAGGGAAGTCTCTGGGCTTGTGCTTGCTGTGGCCATCTTCGGTTGATCTGCTGTGTCATTTCAGACACGACTGAACGCTGAAAGTCTTTCAGGAAGCTCATAGTGATTACTAGAGGGCGGTCTTCCTCGGGCACAGAAGTCTCTGGGAGTGTTTGCTCAGCGGCCGGTTGTATCTCAGGCGCGGACGGGGACTTTGGGAGCCCCTTGTCCTTAGAACGCCGAGTTTCAACGACGGCGATCTCAGAGCAGGTTCCCACAGACAACGCCAAATGATGGCCGGCGGCCTCATCGTTTATAGTCATGGTGACTGGTGGAGAGACTTCTGGGAGGAAGAACGCCTGGAGGATGGATCGCCCAAGGGAGTGTGCCTGAAAGCTCAGAAACAAAGGGTTAGGAGGCCCCCGGAGTGTTTTTCCGGGGGGGGAGCCTCCGACGCCCAAGTCAGTGGTTGGCTGAGGAAAAGGCAAAGGTAATAGCACACAGGGCTTAAGAGTCTTGCTTGGTAATTTTCTCAGAGTGTGGGAGCAGTGTTTTGCCAACCCACCACCTGCCAAGTATTAATTCCTGGTATTTATAGGAGTGCCTAGCCCATTCAGATCGCGACACGTGTTCGGTCGGATGTTCCTGAATTTCTGGGCGTAGGAGACAGATAGCTGGTAGCAGGTTGCCTTGAGCCATGTGCTGAGATGGGCCATGATGTGATTCTGATGGCATCCGTGTGTCAGAGCGCCTTTTGAGGTGGCTTGTGACGTCTGTGAAAGGACGTGTCAGAGGCTTCCTTAAATGCTTCCATAAATGCTCCTGCCGTACTCCCGAGGTCCCTGGGTGAGGTCGTCCTTTGGTACGGACAGAGCCTCTTCGGGAAACAAGCCCTCAGTTCGGGGGTTCCCAGTTTCAGGGAGTTCCGCCTTCGGGGATATCATGTTCGGCTCGCTATGTCTGGTGCCGCTTTTCCGAAGGCGATCTGTTCACAACCTTGGGGGGGCAAGTAGTGTCCTCGGGTTTTCCTGGCGTGCCGGGCTCGGAGCTCTTCGGCTATCTCCCGAGGTGCATGATCACACCTTTTCTCGGGTAGCGCCAGCTTCTTCTGGCCATTCTTGTGGCAGGGAGTTCGGCCAGATAGAGGTGATAGCGTTTGGCTATCAATAAGATTTCTTGAAAAATTTGTGCAATTGAGTACCCGACCTTCGTAACCTTACAATTTACTCTATAGGTTACTTGAAAAGTAAGAAATCAATTAAGGCTTTCTTAAAGATCAAACTATCATCATATGTGTCGCTTAAGGGTGTCTATTTTGCATATTTTACACTTCATAAATCATACACTGTGGTGAAAATTAGAGAACATAAGTTTAAGTCGTTATGCTGTAATTTTCCTATTTGTGAAGGTGATAACTATGTTAAACCTAGTAGGCCTACTTGTAGTGGCTTTGCCAGGATTAGGCACAACCTGGACTACACTGGGCATTCATATGACCAACACATGCTGATATGCTATTCTAAGGGAGGTAGGCTTACCTCACATGATTGGTGCATTCTAGACACGGTTGGCAAGATCATGGCAACTATCGGGCACTATCTGTCGCTTGATGCATGGCCCTAATGTCCTAACAACTATGCTCACCCTTAGGTGGGTCGGGTGTAATTTCCAAAGCATTTTTTTAGCATTTTGTCTGTGAGAGTGGCAAGTGTCAAGATGGTGGGGCACACATAAAGTGGACATTTGTACTTCCTTGACTTTTATGAGCAATAAAATGTGGGGACATTTGTACTTCCTTGACTTTTATGAGCAATAAAATGTGGGTTAGGGCACTAGCCTGTAATATTGCTTATGTTGCCTTAGTCCTTCAACATATGTTAGCTGTTGCCATGCGTTAGTGGGGAAAAGGCTAGTCAAGTGTGGGCTTGATGCCATCTTGGGTTTTCTTTATGCATGGGTGCTCTATGGACCCTTGAAAACTTGGTATTAGAGCAGCATTTGGTCCTGGGATCGTGGTATTTACATTGTTGGAATCATGATGCCCAGTGATTGATTGTAGAACTTGGAGACTTATGTGGTAAGTCTTTAGACATATATGTGTCAATGTTTGATCAGCTTACAGCTCTCATAAATGGTCTCACTGTGTTCAATCAAAATTTGGAGGACATTGCTTTACTAAAGTGATCAGTTGTTGGGTTAGGCCATTGTAAGGGTACTATAAAGGTGAAAGTCCCTAAAAATTTTGCCTTTAGTGGGGAGAGGAATGCCAAGGATCTTGAAAACTTTTTGTGGAACATAGAAAAGTACTTTAGTGTAGCAAAGGTGCTAGAGGAGCACAAGGTTCAAATCACCGCAATGTGCATTATGGGCGATGCTATGTTATGGTGGCATACTTAGATGAATGATAAGATTCACCCAAAGATTAAGACATGGAATTCCTTGAACAAAGAATTTAAGGAGTAATTTTTTCTCATTAACACCTCATGGTTGGCCCGACGCAACCTAAAGAAACTGAAACAGACTATTATGGTGAGGAAATATGTAAAGGAGTTCACATCCTTGATGCTTGAGATGCATGATATGTCCAAGGTTGTTAATCTTTTTAACTTCATGTCAGAACTATAAGGATGGGCTTATGCTGAGTTACAAAGGCTGAGTGTAAAGAACCTTACTTCTGCCTTAGTAGTGGCTAAAGGGTGAGTTGATTTTTGGATGGAAAATGGTAGTGATAGTGCTAAAAATTTCAAGAATAAGCATAAGGATGGCAAGAAATTAGAAGGGAAAACTAGCAATGAAAGTAAGAAGAATGGTGGTTCGTGTTCTAAGGGGAAAGGCTTTGGCTATTTCATAAACAATGGCCAACAATTGGCAACAGATTGCCCCAAGAAGAAGAAGTAGAAAGCCTTGGTCGCAGAAAATGAGGGCTTTTTTAAGGTACAGCACTCTGTAAGGGTGAACCCACTACATTGTATTAACACTATCTTAGTGAAAGTTACAACACCCTTGCGATCCAATTTGATGTATATGAGTTATACAGTGAATGACCATCGGTTGGACCGCTTGTTGGATAATGGTGTTACACAAGTTTGTGGTTGAGCAGATGATGGAGCACTTGGGCCTTATAGTGTGTCCAAATCATGGTAGGACCAAGGTGGTGACTCCTAGGCCTCTACGGTGTTAGCCATGGAACATGATGTACCCATAGCTGTTGGTCCCTGGTTTGGTAAGTCCAATTTCATGGAGATGCATCTAGATGATTTTAATGTGATTATTTACACGGAATTCTTTAGAGTGGGGAAGTCAAACCCTACTCCCTACCTATGTAGACTTATATGCTACGATGAGGCTGCCCCTAGCTATTATCCATGTGGAAAGGTGGAGTAGTTCCATGGTCCTGAGGGGTCTACTAAGATTTCAACTATTCAACTTAAGGATAGGTTGAAGTAGAGTGAGGAGACATATCTAGCCATGATGATTAAAATGAAGGCATACTATAATGTGGATGCGCCAAATGATGTGGCTATGATTCTCTCAGAGTTTAGTGATGTGATGCCTCCAAAATTGCCTAAGGTGTTGCCCCATCAACACCCCACAGATAAAAAGGTTGAACAATTGCCTAGTAATAAACCCTTTGCTCAGGCATCATATTGAATGTCCCATTTAGAAGTCACAGAGTTGAGCAAGTAACTTATGGAATTATTGGATGCAAAGCCTAATCTAACCATCCAAAGCTCCATATGGGGTGCCTTTGTCCTTTTTAGAAGAAGCAAGATGGGTCACTAAGCATATGTATTGACTTTCAAACTCTAGACAAGGTCACCACAATGACCAAGTATCTGATTCTATTAGTGGCAGACTTGTTTGATCGGTTGGCTAAGGCATCTTTCTTCTCAATTCTAAATTCAAGGTATGGTCATTCGTAAGTGGGGATAGCTAAAAGTGATGAGCAAATGACCACATGTGTGCTGAGGTATGGCTTGTTAGAGTTCTTGGTCATGCCATTTGGCTTGATGAATGCCTCTACTATATTTTAGAATATGGTGAATGATGTGTTATAAAAGTTCCTTAATGATTTGGTTATGGTGTATCATGATGACGTTGTTGTTTATAGTAACTCACTGGTGAAGCATGTTGCCTATTTGAGACTAGTGTTTTCTTGACTTAGGGAGCAATGTTAGAATGTTAAGAAGGAAAAATGTGAATTTTCCAAATCAGAGGTGATGTTCCCTGATCAATAGATTAGCAAGGGTCAAGTGCATATGGATGAGCATATGGTGGAGGCAATTGTGGATTGGGAGAGGCTTTCAAAGGTGGTAGACCTTCATTCATTCCTTTGCCTAACTAACTATTAACAACATTTTATTCAATGTTATTCAACAATGGTGGACCCTTTCATAGTTCTACTTAAAAAGGCTTAGGTGTGGGAATGGATGAATGCTTGTGATGCTGTATTTATGACATTAAAGGGTGTAGTATTATTAGAGCCAATGCTCAAGTTACCTAAGTTTGATAGGCCTTTTGAGTTGCATGTGGATGCATTAGACAATGCTATTATGGGAGTGTTGGTGTAGGCAAACACACCATGGCCTTTGAGAAAACTAAGCTTGGTGGCATTAAGTGGCCATATTCAGCCCATAGGAAGGAAATGATTGCTATGGTGCTTTTTTTATGGGTATGGTGGGTATACTTGCTCAGTATAGCCTTCATGGTCAAGATAGACAATGTTGCAAACATCTTTTTCACACCTCAAAAAAAGCTGTAAACTAGGCAAGCTTAGTTGCAAAAATTCTTGGTAGATTATGATTTTGTGTGGGATCATTGTCCTAAAGCATAAAAGAAGGTGGTTGATGCAATGAACTGGAAGGTTGTGGAGCATGTGGCAGTGTTGGTGCATGTCCAGACTAACTTTACAAAGAATATTCATACTACTGCTCCTAATGATGCCACATACTAGAAGCTAGTGTAGCAATTGGCTAATGGTAATGTGAGAGGGGATTCAATGGAGGATGGCTTGCTGTGTGCTAAGGGAACTGGCTATATGTCCCTTGTGTAGGCAACTTGAGACAGCTGTTCTTGAAGGAAACTCTTGATAGCAAGTAGGCTATATTACCCACTCTATGGTAGTATAGTTGTGGTGCCAAAATTATGCATTTAAAACTCCTAGGATTGGTATGTTCTGTAGGCCATCAGAACAACACCCGTAGTGTGCATACCCAAATGGCCCTCTCTGGCACTATGTAAATGCTTGAATATTAGTTCAACCATTACTCACAAATTCAAATTTTATGCACACCTGGCAACAAGGGACAAAAACACTATACCAAGTCTTCATCTTGGATATCACATATTAGGTGATCTTATTAAGTGTAAGTGACCAGCCACTGCACCTGAAACTGATTCCTAAAAACTGTATTAATATAGCTATGTAACCCATTATTTTATTTCCTTAATTATCAAATGGAGTCTTTAAGCAAATCAAGGAATTTGGTTTCACATCAATAGCCCAGCTATGGACCAAGTTATGGATTTTTTAAGTTGGTTACAAAATTCTGACCAAATGAACAGTAACATCATATGTTTGGCTACAGGGCCCCAAATTCCAAAATTCAAAATCCCACTTCAAGTCAAAATTTCATACCAAGATCTACATAGAAATTAGAACTTTAAGTGCAAAGTCAAAATTCTGGTCACTTTATGACCATTTTGCCCACACAAAATTTCATAAATGTGCAAACACTTCATTCATAAGCGGTAAGCCCTCCAAGGTGATAGCTGAAGGGCTGTCGCCCTTGTAGCCCATGAACTGAGGTCAAGTACTGCATTTGGTAAGTCGAGTGTCACCTACAAGGAGTACCTGAGCAGACCTCGGAAAGGATGAAATCTGGCACCTCAAGCATACAACTTCGGTGGCCAGCCAACGACCTCGGAAAGATAGTGCGTTGCCCCCTTTCGGAAGAGTGGCCGAATCACCTTTGGAGAGAAGGACCAGCCACCTTTGGTAGGAGAAAATCCCCCGAACAAGGAGCCTCAATGCTAGCGAATCTCCCGAACTACTGGCACAACTCCGGAAGAAGGGTCCTTGCTCTGAGGGATGACTTCGAGTAAAGGGACCTCGGTGGTACGGCAGAAGCATTTAAGGAGCCTCTGACATGTAGCCCGCACACGCTACACACTGCCCTCATATGCACTTTAACATGCTGGGACTATCCACGCCTTATCATGTAGGACTATCCCTACCATAGCCCGTGGCACAAGGAGCCTCCAAGCGGCTAGAGGCCCCCACACCTAGAAGGTACAAATTACATCCGACCGAACACATGTCACGATCTGAACGGGCCACACCCTCCTATATATACTCAGGAAATGGCCTCACCAAGGGATCTTTTGGAACTCCTATGAAAAGAGATAACAGGCAAGATCCCTTGGCCCTTAGTGCTTATTCTCCACGTCCAAAAAACTAACTTGGCCGTCGGAGGCTCCTCCCCAGAAAAAGACTCTGGGGATCTCCTAACCCCTGTTTTCTGAGTGTTTTAGGCAGGTCGTCCTGGGAAACATACACTTTAGGCATTCTCCTTCATTGGAAGTCCCTCCCGGTCTCACCATGTCACACAACGAAGATGCCGTAGGGCATCATATGGTGCCATCTGTGGGAAACCACCACCAGGTTGCCGTCGTTGAAACTCGGCGTTCTAAGGACAAGGGACTTCCAAAGTCCCCGTCCACGCCAGAAGTTCAACCGGCAACCGAACAAACTACAGCAGGGACTTCCTCGCCTAAGGCTGAACGTCCTCTGACTATTATTATGGGATTCCTGCGTGAATTCCAATGCTCTGTCGTGGCTGAAATGATGCAGCAGTTAGACCAAAGGTGGCCACAGCCAACTCCGGGATGGAGGCCCTCTTCACCAGCACCCCGATGGGAAAAGAGCCCCTGATCAACTCATCGGAGTTCGGGAAGTGGGGATCAACGCGATGAGTCCTCAATGGAAAATATACCCCTCAGGGAGCGACCTATGGGAGAAATAGGGCCAAAGCAACCCAAAATTCTCCACCAAAGGAGTTCTTCGCCTGAAGGAAAGTCACCATCTCCTTGGCACCGAAGTCACTCCCCAAAAAGGAAACATCAGTCTCCGTTCCCAGAAGCCTATAGGCAGCAGGAAGAAGGGCCCAGTGCCACCCTCCTCGTGGAGAAAATTTTAAAGAGACTAGAAAGAGTGGAGAGGCAGGTAGCTCGAAAGCCCGTTTAGGCTAGGTTGTCGGAGTCTTTCAATGGAGACGAATCACCGTTCACTCAAGCAGTAGTCAAGGCACCTATGCCGAGTGATTTTCGGGTACCTCGATTAGAGACCTACGATGACCGAACTGACCCCCAGGCTCATCTGACTAAATATAAGCGCGGCATGGCACTGCACGGTGTTGATGATGCTACCCTATGCAAATGCTTTGAGGTCACCCTTGCTGGGCCGGCCACAACATGGTACAACTCACTGGCTCCTGGAAACATCATGGAGTTCCAAGAATTGTCCACCGCCTTCACACAGCAGTTCATCGAAAGCCGTCCAACGGTGAAAATGCTAGTCCAAATGTTCGACCTAGCATAGAAAAGTGGGGAAACCATTCGTGACTATGTCGAAAGGTTCAGCAGGGAAGCTCTAAGTGTCCCAGACTTCAGGCCATAAATACGTATCCTGGCCATGACACGAGGACTTCAGTGAGACTCCCAGCTGTTCTATGAATTCTCCAAGGATCCCCCCGACACACTCGGTGAATTTTACCGAAGAGTAGAGCATCACATGACTGCCGAAGAACTGAGAATGGGAGGCCCGAGACCTGATCATATTCGCACCGAGGGACTAAGCCAGCAAACTTGCTACCCTGCTGAACCAGCGGGGTGACCTCAGAAGCTTAAGGGAAGGAAGCCAACAGCCTTCATTCCCCTGAACACCACGAGGACGAACATCATGATGGAGATGGAAAGGCAAGGAACTCATATACAACAACCGAAGGCCATGACCTTGGACAACAAGAAGAACATGAAAATTTTTTTCCAATTCCATCACGACCACGGGCATGATACTGAGGACTGCCTCCAACTGAGGAAATACATAGAGTCACTAATAAAGCAAGGTTAGCTTCGGCGTTACCTGCGGATTCCCTCCCCAAAGGGAAGGAGGGAAGAAGAGGGAAAGGGAGATGATGAAGAGTATGACTCCGATAGGCACCGAAACCGAAGTCCGAAAAAGTGTCCACCGCCCTTGGCAGGAGTAATACAAATGATCACAACAGGACTGCCGTCGGCGGAAAGAAAGAGAAAGGCCAGAGAGATTTCGGTGATGGAGTATGGGAACCCATCAAAGAAGCTTGTTCGGAAGGATGGGTCCACTGTCATTTTTCCTCATGATGATCCATTGCTGATTATGGCAAGGATAGGAAGCTGGGATGTCAAGAGAGTACTACTTGATGATGGCTCAAACGTAGACATCCTATTCTCACACCTGTTACCGAGCTTGGGGATATCAAGGAGTGACCTCAAGTCTGTCACTTCTCCCATTTTTGGAGTAGGGCCGTCCGAACTCCCCGTCGTCGGGTGGGTAGATCTTCCTCTGATGCTGAAGGGAACTTCAACAAATAACAAAAATGAATTGTTTGCCTCTGTAATGACAAGGTTCATCGTCATCGATGTCCCTTCGTCATATAACGCCATTCTTGGGAGGCAAATGCAAGGAAACCTCCACATTCGCCCGGATGTAAAGTACCTAACTGTCACCTTCGCCACCAAGGATGAGGATGCTGAGATCTTCATCGACTAGGGGGAGGTGAGAAAGGTGTTCGTAAAGGCGAGAAAAGCCCTAGTGACGAACTGCACGTAGACCACGGAAATGAAGGTTCTGCCCACGCAAGAGTCATAAGAACAAGGAACAGAAGATCCTAAGAAGGTAGAAACGGAAGAAATAGAGCTTGTCCCAGACCAAAATACCCGAATAGGGAAAAAATTTGCCGAAGGTGACAAGGAAAAACTTGTATCTTTCATACCAATGAATAAAGATATGTTCGCCTACTCGCCGAAAGACATGCCTAGGGTAGACCATCATGTACTACAACGTAGTCTTAAAGTGAGCCCAGAGGCAAAGCCTGTCCGCCAAAAGAAGTGAAGCCTCTCGGCACACAAAACCAACTTCGTCAAAACTGAAGTCCAGCACTTGATAGAAGCAGGTGTAATCAGGGAAGTCAAATACCCTGAATGGCTAAGCAATGTGGTCATGGCCACAAAAGAAGGGAGCAACAAGCTCCAAATGTGCATCGACTTCCAAAATATAAATGATGCTTGCCCTAAAGACTCGTATCCCCTATCACCGATAGATCAGTTGGTAGACTCAACCGCTGAATATGGATTCCTGAGCTTACTCGATGCTTTCAGTGGGTATCATCAAGTCAGGATGAACCCCAAAGACGAGGAAAAAACTGCCTTCATCATCAAAGTTGGTACGTACTATTACGTCATAATGCCCTTCGGGCTTAAAAATGCAGGAGCCGCCTATCAGAGGCTGATGAACAAGGTCTTCAAAGACCAAATAGGGAGAAACATGGAAGTCTATGTTGATGACATGATAGTCAAGAGCAAGTTGCCTGGCAGTCATATCACAGATTTGGAGGAAACTTTCCACCAACTTAGAACATTCAGAATTCACCTTAATCCGGAAAATGCGTCTTTGGCATAAGCTCAGGCAAGTTCTTCGGGTTTATGGTATCGGAAAGAGGTATCGATGCTAACCCAAAAAAAGTCAAAGCGCTACTCAATTTCCGAACTCCTATTACAACAAAGGATGTGCAAAGGCTCACTGGGAGAATAACGTCCCTTAGCAGATTCATTTCCAGGTGTGGGGATTGCTGCCGAGCATTCTTTAACGTTCTCACCAAGGCAGCAAAAAATGGTGGCAACCTTAGAAGCGATGACCATCCTTGGAATGAGGATTGCCAAAAGGCCTGGGAAGAGCTCAATTTATCTGGCCCGTCTACCCATTCGTCGGCAACCATGAGAAGGAGAACCCATTGTGCTGTACCTCGCTGTTACTGAAAAGGCACTAAGCTCGGTTCTCATGAAGGAAGAGGGGATGAAGCAATGGCCAGTATACTACGTAAGCAAGTCCCTGCATGGCACCGAAATCAGGTATCCTCTACTGCAAAAAGCTATCTATGCCATGGTGCTAGCAAGTAGAAGACTACGTCCGTATTTTCAAGCTCACCCTATTATTGTCCGAAGTAGTCTACCTCTTCGGGATATCATGAAGAGAGTAGACCATTCGGGAAGGCTTTCCAAGTGGTGCATAGAGCTCGGTGAGTATGATATTACTTACGAGCCAAGGAAAGCAATAAAAGCCCAAGCTCTGGCAGACTTCATTACCGAGGTGCTTTTTGCCGAAGATGATCAGTTGGGCCACGACAAAAGTGAGCCAGAATGGGCTCTGTTTATAGATGAGGCCTCTGGCTTCGAGCACCAGGGAGCTGGGGCAGTTATTCGCAGCCCCAAAGGCATGGAAGTAATGAAAGTCATCAAATTCGGGTTTAATGTCACTAACAATGTGGCAGAATACAAGGCTGTCTTCGTGGTAAGAGAAGATAGGATAACCTTGTACCGAAGATAGACCTTTTGCCCGAAGTCACAGACTGTCTTTTGGTGTCTTCGAGGTAACCTACTTTTTTGCCTTTATAGGTCTGCTCATGCGTCGCGTCTTGTGCCTAGCAGAGTCAGTCTAGGGCGGCGCCTCGAGACTTAATGATGTCAGAGGGCGTGCTCGGTATTCTGGCGCGATGGATGACACGTGGCACGTTTGCTGCGCGATGGCTGACACATGGCGTGCTATTATTTGGTGAGGTTGCATTGAGTACAGCAGGCATGACTTTTCAGGCGCACTTAGCAGTTATGGCGACGCTTCGCCTTCCGAGGGGTACTAATGACGACGGTTCACCTGGCCTTCTCGGCCTATATATACCAGCCCTGTCATAACCCTCTTTTTGCTTCTGCTTTTGCTTTGCTTCTGCCTTCTAATTCTCTCCCGATTTTCCGCGGCGGTTCTCCTTTTTCAGGCGTTTTTCCGCCCACTTTTCACGACGGCTTCCAGAAATCCAGATTTCGGCAAGACCTTTGGTGGGTTTTAGTCCTTTTGCTTTTTTCAAAGCTTCTTCTTTGTTTTTCCCGAACTCGTTTTCGTTGTTTTTCCCGAACTCATTTTCGTTGTTTTTCCCGAACTCATTTTCATCATGCCTGTTCCCGAGAGTTGGCAACCTCTTCTTTCTCACCCTTGCTGCACTACTCCGGCAAAACTAGCGAAGTGGAAGAAAAAGTTTTTCTTACCCTCTTACTCTGTGACGAGGTTGCCCCGTCCTGACCAATTTCCTTTTTCCAACCGAAGTGATGAAATCACCGTTTTCCGAGCCCAACTGAAGGTCGGACTTCGGTATCCCCCCCCGGAGATGGTTAGCGCGTTCTGCAACTTCCATGGCATTGCCATTAACCAACTCCCACTGAACTCGTACTGCTATTTCAACGCCTTCCTCTGTATGTGCGGCGTTTTCAAAATAAAACCTCACTTTGTAGTTTTTCTTCAGTACTACAAGCTCTTCGTGGTCCCGAAGGGTGGCTTCTACTTTATGCTACCTCGGGGATCCGGGAGCAAAAAGTATACGTTCACCTTCGCCACCAAAGACAGCTGGCGAGGGTGGCAACAAAAATTCTTTTTCCTGAAGAAGTCGGAGGCTTGGTCGCACGTCCCGACCAAGTGGGGCTCAGGGGAGGCTCAAGATGGATGTCGTTGACCCGAAGATACTGCTAGACGCCGACGTAGCACCTATCTTTGAGGACTTCGACAGGCGCATTCGGGCCGTCTTTGACTGGGCTGCCGAGGTCTCTCCTCGTGCCCATTACCCCTTTCTGATCAACTGGAGGCTCATGACCGAAGAGGTCCTTCGGGAACTCAAGGTGGTAAAGGAGCATGAGACAGACCTCAACATGCCGAAACCGGCTTCTTCGGGGAAAGACTCCTGGCTCGTGAAACTCCTTCGGGGGAAAGAGACTTATGAGTCTTTTTACGAGAGTAAGTTACTTTCTCATTCTTCCCTTCATAACTTCATCTTGGACTTACACTGATCTTCTTTTTCTTTTTTCAGAGATGGACGACGACGCGGCTGCCTTCTGCAAAGCTCTTTTTACCGGGCAGGCCGAGAGGGGCGAACAAACAAAGAAGGCCGCCTCTCGGAGGTGGAAGCAGACTTTGGCGGGTCCTCCTTCCAAACGAGCGAGGAAGGCCGCTCCTTCTTCTCTTCCGGAAATTCCGGAGGAGGTAAGTTGGGAGCCCGAGGATGCTGCTGCTTCTTTGCCCGAAGTTGCTGCCGACGTCCCTCCTCAGAGCCCAACGCCTTCGCATGCTCTTTTGGAGGGCAAGGAGGAGGAGACCCCTTCTGCCGAAGAGCGGCGCCAAAGAAAAGGCAAGGGGATTTCCACTGAGGTGACGTCTATTTCTGATGACGACGTTACTGAGGTGCAACCAGGTTTGTACTTGTCCAACAACGTTTTGTTTTCTGTGAATTCTTAAGGTTTTTCTGGCCTTAACCAATTTTTCTGCCTTGTTGTGCAGCGGAGGTAGCCGCTCCTGACTGGGTTGCCGAACACGCCCGCAAGAGGGCCCTTCGGGATGCCAAAGTTCCAGCAGGGAAAGTTCCGAAGGAGCCCTTCTGGACGTTCACGGAGGACATGAATATGTACTCCGAGGACTGTCCAGAGATGGCCAGGCAAATGTGCAAAGGGGTGCTTACTGAGGCCTCTTTCAAGGCCCTTGCGGCGGCTTACCCAGGCGACAACTCTTTGGCCGCCAAACTCACTGAACATGCCGCCCAGGTATGCTTCACTGTTTCCTCAGTGCCAACTTTGCCCTTTATTTTTCTCCAAGTACTTAGCATCATTTTCCCTTTTTGCTTTTTTTCGCAGCTGATGGGGTATGCTGGGTTTCTCCGAGTTCGGGTGGCGAGGCAACAGCAAGGAGGGCGTCACTCTTGGATCTTTACACCAAGACGAAGGCCCAGTGTTCGGCACTGGCTGCCGAGAATGCTCAGCTGAAGCAGTCTGCTCAGAAGGAAGTTGCTGAGCTTCGGGAGGGGTTCCTGAAGGAGAAAGAGGAACTTTTGAAAGACACCTCCCAGAAACTTTCCGACATCGGCTCCCAGGTGGCGGAGCTAACTTCGGCTATAGAGGCGACTCAAAAGGAGAAGTCAGAGTCTGATGCTCTCCTCGCGAAGACGCTCGAAGAAAAGACCCAACTTCAAGCCGAGGTCGAATCTCTGAAGAAGTCTTCAAAAGAGAAGAAGAAGACGAAGGCATTGAAGAAGAAGCTCACAGATCTGGAGAAGGACTTCGCGGACTTGGTGGTTAAGAAGCGAGAGTCCGATGATATGACGAAGTTGGGCTTTCAAGACGGCTTCTGTCTTGCTCGGCACCAAATTCTGCAGAAGTTCCCAGATTTTGACCTCTCCTTCCTGGGAGGCATGAACATCCCCAAGGAGCCTCGGTGGACTTGGTCCAAGATCGAGCACTTGAAACTGCCTCCTTCTCTCCTGGCGCCGAAGGCTGCTGACAAAAGCACAGAGGCTGGCAGTTCTCAAGACGCCGAGGTTCCTTAGTTTGTATTAGGGCCTTTTGTCTTCATTTTCTTCTTCTTTTTTGTAGTCTTTCAGCAACTTTCTTCTCTGTAAGCACTCTTTGGCTCAATAGATAAAAATTTGGCTAAGTATTTTTTACCAGATCCCTTTGTTTTCCCTTTGTCCTGAACATCTTCGCTCAAGGGACTTCGGAAGACCATACTTTTGCTTTCCTTTGTCCCGAACATATTCGCTCAAGAGACTTCGGAAGACTATACTTTTGCTTTCCTTTGTCCCGAACGTATTCGCTCAAGGGACTTCGGAAGACCATACTTTTGCTTTCCTTTGTCCCGAACGTATTCGCTCAAGGGACTTCGGAAAACCATACTTTTGCTTTCCTCGGCGATTGCTTTCGTGAGACTCTTGTTTTGCACTTCTTCAGAATCTTTTTACTTAGACAAATTTGTCCAACTTGTGCAATACAACTTTCCCACCAAACTTTTTAGGCATAGAATTTTTTCAAGGCCTCTGAGTGCCAAGTGTTTTTTAATTCTATGCCTTCGGCATCGCCGAGCTTATAAACTCCTTTTCGTACTTCAGCAAGTACCAGGTACGGTCCTTCCCAATTTGCGCGAAGTACCCCGTGGGATGGCTTTCGGGGTGCAAATTCAGCCTTTCGGAGAACGAGATCTCCCTTCTTTATTCCTTTTGGCCTGGCGCGTAGATTTATGGCTGCTGCCACTCTTTGCTGGAAAGCTTTTCTTCTCAGCCCGGCTACTTCTCTGTGTTCACCGACGAGGTCGAGCTTGGTTCTCAGGCCGAGGTCATTTCCATTTTCATCGAACACTTGGACTCGTATTGACGGTTGTACTGCCTCGACAGGGATGATGGCCTCTGTACCGAAGACTAGTGAAAAAGGCGTTTCCCCTGTGGCTCTTCGGGGTGTTGTTCGGTAGCTCCATAACACGCTTTGGAGTTCTCCTGGCCATTTCCCTTTTGCTTCTCCCAGTCTCTTTTTCAGACCATCTTTTATGGTCCTGTTAGATACTTCCACCTGCCCATTACTTTGGGGGTGAGCTACTGGGGCGAAGTGCATTTTTGTCCCGAGGTCGCTAATGAACTCTTGGAATCCTTTGTCTATGAACTGGGATCCATTGTCCGCTACGAGTACCCTCGGTATGCCAAATCTGCATACGATGTTTTTCCATACGAACTTCTGCACTTCTTTTGCCGAGATAGTTGTCAGAGGTTCTGCCTCGACCCACTTAGAGAAATAGTCTACTGCTACTACGCAGAACTTTACGCCTCCAGGCGCCGTTGGGAGTGGCCCAATGAGATCTATGCCCCAAACTGCGAAGGGCCAAGGATAGTCTGCCGAAGTCACGAACTCTGAGGGTGTTCTTTGGATGTTCGCATGTCTCTGGCAACTACCACATTTCCGGACGAACTGCTTGGCGTCCTTTCTCAGGGTAGGCCAGAAGTATCCTTGGCGAAGTATCACTGCTGCCAGGGCGTCGGTTCCGATGTGCGAACCACAGGCACCTTCGTGAACTTCTTCGAGGATCATTTCAGTATCCTCTTCACTAACACACCTCTGTAGTGGATTTGCATATCCTTGCCGATATAGTTCTTCTCCAATTAAGAAGAAACGTCCGGAGCGCCTTCGCACTTTTGCGGCTTCGCTGGGGTCTTCGGGGAGTGTGTTGGTTGCGAGATACGTTTTGATTGGTTCTTTCCATCCTTTCCCCGAGGTCTCTATGCTTAACACCGCGATGCTGGGGTGGCTTAGCACTTCGGTGCAAGTTTTGGACTTCGCCAAACAGTCTGCCTCAGCATTTTCTCGTCGGGGTACGTTCTCGATTTTCATGACGTCGAACTCCCGAATAAGCTTTGTTACCAACTCATGGTATTTCGCCAAGGTCGGGTCTTTCGCGCCATAGTCCCCTGCCATTTGCCGGACCACCAGCTGGGAATCACTATGGGCTTTCAAGTTTCTCACGCCAATTTTTCTGGCCAGGCGTAATCCTGCTATGAGGGCCTCATACTCGGCCATGTTGTTGGTGGCGTTGAAACTGAACTTGATGGCCTTCATTACTTCTAGGCCTTCGGGGCCTCTGATAATCACTCCAGCTCCCTGGTGTTCGGATCCTGAGGCCCCGTCAACATATAACGTCCATTCTGGCTCGTCTTCGCCCGAAAATGAATGTCCCTCCTCGGTGTTTGGTACTTCGGCGATGAAGTCTGCCAAAGCTTGAGCTTTTATAGCTTTCCGGGGTTCATACGTGATGTCGTGTTCGCCAAGCTCTATACACCACTTGGAAAGCCTTCCCGAATGATCAACTTTCCTCATAACATCCCGTAGAGGCAGGGTACTTCGGACGATAATGGGGTGAGCCTGAAAGTATGGCCGCAGCCTTCCTTCCTGCAAGCACCAAGGCATATATAGCTTTTTGAAGCAAAGGGTACCTGACTTCGGCGCCATGCAGGGACTTGCTGACATAGTAGACCGGCCATTGCTTTGGCCCTTCTTCTTTCACGAGGACCGAGCTCACAGCTTTTTCCGTGACGGCGAGGTATAATACGAGGGGCTCTCCCTCCCGAGGTTGCCGCAGAGTCGGCAGGCTGGCCAAGTAGACTTTGAGTTCTTCCCAGGCTTTTTGGCAATCTTCATCCCAAGGATGACCATTCCTTCCGAGGTCGCCTTCCATCTTTGCTGCCTTTGTGAGGACTTTGAAGAAGGGTCGACACCTATCTCCGTACCTGGAAATAAACCTGCTCAGAGAGGTTATTCTTCCGGTGAGTCTTTGCACGTCTTTGACTGTGGCAGGAGTTCGGAATTCAAGCAGAGCCTTAATCTTCTCGGGGTTAGCATCGATGCCTCTTTCGGATACCATGTACCCAAGGAACTTTCCCGAGGTCACGTCGAAGATGCATTTCTCAGGATTAAGGCGGATCCTGAAGGCTCTGAGTTTTTGGAAGGTTTCCTCTAAATCTGCAACGTGGTAGCCAGGCAGTTTGCTTTTGACTATCATATCATCAACATACACCTCCATGTTCCTCCCCATTTGGTCTTTGAAGACCTTGTTCATCAGCCTCTGGTAGGTGGCTCCTGCATTTTTGAGTCCGAAGGGCATCCTGATATAGCAATATGTTCCTCCTTCGGTGATGAAGGCAGTCTTCTCTTCATCTTCGGGGTCCATCCTTATCTGATGATACCCACTGAAACCGTCCAGGAAACTTAGGAGCCCATACTCGGCAGTTGAGTCTACCAGTTGGTCTATTAGCGGAAGAGGATATGAATCTTTCGGGCAAGCATCGTTCAAATTTCTGAAGTCGATGCACATCCACAGTTTACTACTTCCTTCTTTTGTGGCAATTACTACGTTGCTTAGCCATTCGGGGTAGTTTACCTCCCGGATAACGCTAGCGTCTATCAGATGCTAAACTTCGGTCTTGATGAAGTCACTTTTGTGAGCTGAGATGCTCTGTTTCTTTTGCCGGACAGGTTTTACTTCTGGACTCGCTTTGAGGCTATGCTGGATTACGCGAGGGTTTACCCCTGGCATGTCCTTCGGCGAGTAGGCGAACAGATCTTTATTTGCAAGCAGAAAAGATACAAGTTTTTCCTTGTCTCCTTCGGCCATGCTTTTCCCTATTCGGGTACTATGGCCTGGGACAAGCTCTACTTCTTCTGTTTCCGCTTTTGTGGGATCTTCTGCCTCGCCCCTTTCCAACTCTTTTGCTTCTACAGCATGTGCTAGGTTGCTTGCTGGAGCCTTTCGTGCTCTGACGAACACCTTTCTCACCTCGCTTTGATTAATGAAGATCTTTGCGTCTCCTTCTTTGGTGGCGAAGGTGACGGTCAAGTACTTTACATCAGGGCGAATGTGCAAATTTCCCTGTGTCTGTCTGCCGAGAATGGCGTTGTATGACGAAGGAACGTCCATGACTATGAATCTTGCCATGGTAGAGGCGAACAACTCAGTAGTTCCTTTCTCCGAAGTTCCTTTCATCATCAAGGGGAGGTCGATCCACCCGAGGACAGGTAGCTCAGATGGTCCTACGCCGAACGTGGGTGAAGTAACAGCCTTGAGGTCACTCCTGGATACGCCCAAGCTTGGTAGCAAGTGTGAGAACAAGACGTCTGCGTTTGACCCATCATCCAGCAGTACCCTCTTGACGTCCCAGTTTCCTATCCTCGCCATTATTAGCAATGGATCGTCATGGGGAAATACGATGGTGGAGCCATCCTCGCGGGCCAATTTTTTCGTTGGGCTCTGATATTCCATCACCGCTATCTCTCTGGCCCTTCTTTTTCTTTCCGAGGATGGAAGTCCGGTTGTGATCGTCTGTATTACTCCTGCCGAAGGTGGAGGACGCCTTCTCGGACTTCGGTTCCTTCGCCTGTCCGAATCGTAATCCTCGTCATCGGGCTTTCCTTCCTCCTCTTTTTTCCCTTTCGGGGAAGGCATTCTCAAATAACGCCGAAGCTGGCCCTGCTTTATCAGTGATTCAATGTACTTTTTCAACTGAAAGCAGTCTTCGGTGTCATGACCGTGATCACGGTGGAACTGACAGAACTTCTTCATGTTCCTTCTGTTGTCAGCAGTCATGCCCCTTGGCCGTTGGATTTGAGCCCCCTGTTTTTCCAACGCCATAAGGACGTTAGCCCTCGTGGTGCTCAGAGGTGTAAAGTTTTGGGGCTTCCTTCCTCCTACTCGCATTCTCCGAGGTCGGCCTGACTGTTCCGTTGGACACCGGGCTTGCTGGCTGGACCCTTCGCCACGAGCTTGAATTTGGTCGTGTTTTGGTCCAGTCATTCTCAGTTCTTCGGCTGTCATGTGTTGTTCAGCCCTTCGGTAGAATTCTCCCAGCGTGTCCGGGGGATCTTTGGAGAATTCGTAAAACAAGTGCGAATCCCTCCGGAGGCCCCTCGTCATGGTGAGGATGCGGATTTCGGGACGAAAGTCCGGAACACTGAGGGCCTCCCTGTTGAACCTCTTGACATAGTCACGGATGGTCTCCTCGTTTCTCTGCGCTATGTCAAACATCTGGACGGGCATCTTCGCCGTCGGCTTGCTCCCAATGAACTGTTGGTTGAACGCCGTGGACAGCTCCTGGAACCCCTTGATGTTTCCTGGAGGCAGGGAATTGTACCAGGCAGTTGCTGGTCCTGCGAGGGTGACTTCGAAGCACTTGCAGAGCGTAGCATCGTCAGCCCCATGTAACACCATGCTGCGTTTGTACTTTGTTAGGTGGGCCTGGGGATCAGTCCGACCCTCATAGGTCTCCAGCCGAGGTAGCCTGAAGTCACTTGGCATGGCCGCCTCGACCACTGTTCGGGCGAAAGGAGTTTCATCTCCAGAGACCGTTTCAGTTAGCCTGGCCCAAACAGGCTTGCGTGCCACCTGCTGTTCCACTCTCTCCAGTCTTGCCAAGACTTTCTCCAGGAGGAGCGTAGCACTGGGCTCCTTTTCCTGGTGCTTGGAGCCCTGGGTAAAAGGACTGTTGCCGTCTCTTCGGGGAGCGACTTCGGAACCGAGGTGAGGGGGACCCTGCCTCTGTTGATAAACTTCTTCTGGACGGGATTTCAGGTTGTTTAGACCTTGCTCTTTCCGCCAGCCGTGCCCCGAGGGGCAAGTTATCTGTTGAGGACTCTTCTCGTGGCTCCCCACTTCCCGAGCTATGATGGGTTGCCCTCGGGCTTTTCTCCCGAGGTCGTGCTGACGAAGTGGGTTTTTGCGCCTGGGCTGGTTGCGGCCATCTTCGGTCTATTTGTTGTGTCATTTCAGCCACAACAGACCTCTGAAAGTCTCTTAAAAAATCCATGGTGATGACAAGAGGGCGTTCCTCTTCAGGCAAGGAAGTCTCTGGGGGACTTTGTTCGGTAGCTGGTTGGGTCTCAGGCGCGGACGGGGACTTTGGAAGTCCTCTGTCCTTCGAACGCCGAGTTTCGACAACAGCTACCTGGGAGTAGTTTCCCACAGACGGCGCCAAATGATGCCCCAAGGCATCTTCGTTTGCTGTCATGTTGACAGGTGGAGAGACTTCCTGTGGAGGCAAGCGCCTGGAGCTCAGGTTTCCCAGCTGAGTGCGCCTGAAAAGCTCAAAGAAAAGGTTAGGAGGTCCCCGGTTTGCTTTTCCGGGGAGGACCCTCCGACGCCCAAGTCAGTTTTCTGAGTGAGAGTGGAGGAAGAACACTAAGGGATCAAGTGTCTTGCCTGTTCTGTGTTTTCTCAGAGAGAGGAAAATGCCCTTCCTTTGCCCAGTCCCATTTCCTAGTATTTATAGGAGTAGCTGGTCTGTTCAGATCATGACACGTGTTCGGTCGGATTTGATCTGTCTCTTTGGACCTAGGGGACAGGCAGCCGTTTGCAGCCTCTTTTAGCCCTGGACCCGGACAGGTTGTGTCAGGACTGGGGCGGCTGCGGCGTGTCAGTTCGCCGTTCTGATGTGACGTGTAGGGCTTGTGGGTGACATGTCAGAGGCTCCTTAAATGCTCATACCGTACTCCCGAGGTCCCCTGGGCGAGGTCGCCCTTCGGTGCGTGCACCCTCTTCGGATTCTATCCGTCCTTCGGTGCGAGCACCTCCTTCGGGATCTATCCCATAGTTCTGGGAGTTCCCTTGATGAACACCTTCTTCGGGACTTATACCCATAGTCCGGTGATTCCCTTGTTCAGGTGTTTCTTGTTCGGGGAAGATCCTCTTCGGGGCTTCTGCCTTCGGGGAGATTCTTCCTTGCTTCAGAGAGATGGCTTTCTTACCCGAAGACGGTCAGTTTGGCCCCTCGATGGAGACGGTGTTATCCTCGGAATTCCTGACGAGCTAACCGAAGTCTCGAGCTCATAGTGTTTGACTTCGCACCTTCCGAGGTCAGCAAAAAGATCCTCTCTTGGGTGACGTCAGACTCCTCGGCCAATATTCTGGCAGGGAGTTACTACCGAGGAGTCAATAGCCTTTGGCTATCAAGATCCAACTTTGGCAAAGTACCATAAGCTTGTGTCAAAGCTCATCCAGGAGTTCAACACGGTCCATATCAAAAATGTGCCTCGGTGAGACAATGCCAAAGCAGACAGTCTAGCCAAATCAAAGAGGTTCACTAAAGTACTGAGCCACCCGAACATTGCGATAATGAGCATAGCGGCCTCGGAAGACGGATGAGAGAATCCTATAAAGAGGTACCTTACAACCTCAGAGCTTCCTGATGACCCTCACGAAGCAACAAAATTGCGAAGATGATCCGGACGATATTTCCTAATCGGGGAAGAACTATACCGACAGGGATACTCTAGTCCATTGCAAAAGTGTGTCAGCAAAGAGGATACTCAGACAATTCTCGAGTCCATGAGGGAATTTACGGTTCCCATATCGGGACTGACACTTTGGCAGGAGTGATACTCTGCCAAGGGTATTTTTCGCCCACCTTAAGAAAGGACGCAAGGCAATTTGTCCAAAAATGTGGCGGTTGCCAAAGACATGCCAACGTTCAAAGGTTGCCCTCGGAATGAATAACCTCGGCTGACTACCCCTGTCCTTTTGCAGTATGGGGCATGGACCTCATCGGGCCACTCCCGACAGCACCTAGAGGAGTGAAATTCTGCATGGTTGCAGTGGACTACTTCACCAAATGGGTGGAGGCAGAGCCCCTGGCAACTATTTCGGCAAAGAAGATACAAAAATTTTCTGGAAAAGCGTCATATGCAGATTCGGCATACCGAGGGTGATAGTGGCCGACAATGGGTCCCAATTTATTGACAAAGGATTCGAAGAATTCATCACCGACCTCGGAATAAAGATGCACTTCAGCCTGGTAGCTCACCCTCAGAGCAACGGGCAAGTAGAGGTATCCAACATAACCATAAAAGATGGTATGAAAAAGAGATTGGGGGAAGCAAAGGAAAAATGGCCAGGAGAGCTTCCTAGTGTGTTGTGAAGCTATCGGACAACACCCCGAAGAGCCACGGGTGAAACACCTTTTTCGCTCGTCTTCGGCATAAGGGCCATTATCCCTATCGAGGTAGTATGTCCATCAGTCAGAATACAAGTGTTCGACGAAAGAGAAAATGACCTCGGGTTGAGAACTAAGCTCAACCTAGTTGACGAACACAGAGAGGTGGCCGAGCTCAGAAGAAAGGCCTTTCAGCAAAGGGTGGCCATAGCCGCAAACTTGCATGTTACGCCAAAAGGAATAAGGAAAGGAGACCTCATCCTCCGAAAGGCCGACTTTGAACCCCGAAGACCGTCCCATGGGGTACTTCAGCCAAACTGGAAAAGGCCTTACTTTGTCCTTGATGAGGTCCGCAAGGGAGTATACAAGCTTGGCAATACCGAAGGGGCAGAACTGAAAAATACATGGCACTCGGATGCCTTAAAGAAATTCTATACTTAGAATTTTTGATGAGAAATTCTACAAGTTAGGAATTTTTTCTAAGTACAAAAGTTTTCTCCCATCTGAGAGTACATGCCGAATAAAGCTGAAACATGCACTCTCAAAAGTCACATTTTTCTTCTAAAGTTGATAGGGTTATATGCCTAAATAAGGTGAAGTCTATCAAGTATGGTCGACAAAGGCAGGCTAAATTTTTCCTAAGGGAATTCATCAACAATGAACGTTTACCCGAAGGTTGGCCGATGAAACGAGCAAAACATACCTTTTCGAAGTCCCTTGACCGAAAGTGGTCGGGACAACTGGGAAACAAAAATATTGCTCAAAAGACTTAAGCAAATTATGAAGGAAGGAAAATTTATTGAAGACGGCCTTGGTACAAGGAGAAGGTTACAAGAAGAAAAATTACAAGGAAAAAGAAGAAGACAAAGGCCCTAGAATATCTAAGGGACCTCGCTGTCATGGGAAGCTCCGGATCCTGTGTCTTTAGGTGCTGCCTTCGGTGCAGGAGGAGCGGCGAACGACAGGTTGAGGAGCTCGATTTTCGACCAAGTCCATCGAGGCCCCTCGGGAATATCCAGGGAAGCCAGGAAGGAAAGGTCGAGATCCGGATATTTCTTCAGAACTTGATGGCGAGCTAGGCAGAAGCTATCTTGAAAGGCAACCTTGGTTGCCTGAACGGCCTTGTCTTTCTCGATGTCCAAGTTGTCTACCTCGTTCTGAAGATCTGCAACCTCTTTCTCTAGCTCCTTTATCTTCTTCTTCTTCTTTGAATACTTCTTCAGCGAATCGACCTTGGCTTGAAGTTCAGCATTGTCAGCAAATGTCTTCGCCAGGAGAGTAGAATCTTCTTCTTTCTCCTTTTGAATGGCCTCATTGGCCGAGGTTAGACTCACAACCTTTTCACCAAGGTCGGACATCTTCTTAGAGAAATCCTTCAAGAGCTCTTCCTGGCCCTTCAAGAATTCCTCCCGAAGCTTGGCAATCTCCTCCTTGGCTATCCGGCTCAACTCGGCATTCTTCATGACCAAGCTAGCACAGAAGACCCTGGCCTTCTCCAGCTTATCTTCGGCCCAAGCTCGAACCGAAGACTACTTCACTGCCCAAGCTCAGAGGTATCCACTATACCCCAAAAGCTGCAAACAAAGAGAGGGTACTCAATCAAATTCGCATAAGGAAAGCCAAAATACTTAGACAAAAAAGTGGGAGGGAAAATGAAGAGGCCTGAAGAACTACCTGGGCAGCATGCTCGGACACCTAGGCGGCAAGGGCATGCTCGGTGGCACACTCCTCGGCAACTGGCTTGATGGAAGCCTGAGTGAGCACACCCCTCGCCATTTGGGGATCCATCACCCGGCAATCCTTAGAGAACAGATTCATGTCCTCCGTGAAAGACCAGAATGGCTCCCTTAGAACCTTGTCTTTCGGGATGTGGGAATCCCGAAGAGCCCGCCTTCGGGCATGCTCAACCATCCAAGTTAAGGGCGCCAGTCCCTCTACAAAATAAAAAGCATACGTCTCATCAGGCAAAACTCCTTAATTATGAAAGCTATAAGATTACAAGTGCTAAAAAGGGGATAAGAGACAAACCTGGCGTAACCTCAGCGACGTCATCATCGGAGTCCCGGACCTCCTCCACGTCAATAGGGATATGTTTGCCCTTGTCCCTTCGGCGTTTTTCCAACTCCTCGGCAGAGGGACCCCCTGCCAAAGAGCCCAAAAGATCCACCAACGTGGCAGGACTCAAAGAAACAGCAATAGTGGCCACCTCGGCAGAAACCTTGGTGGGAGTTTCAGGCTCACCGCCGACCTCCACCACATCTCCTGGGGGTGGAAGAAGGATGTCCTTCTTCACCTTCTTGGCCAAAGATGGTCCGCTCCCAGTAGTCTTGCGCCTTTGGGAAGTGCTCTTCTTCGTTTGTTCCCCCTTTTCAGCTTGGCCGAGAAAGAGGGACTTATAGTAGGCAGCAGACTCATCACCCATCTCTGAAAAAGAAGAAAAACATCAGTATGAGTCTAGACAGATACTTATACTGATAGCTTTGAAAGGAAACTTACTTTTAGAAAAGGCTTCGTAAGTGAGCTCCCCCCGAATGAGCTTCCCTAGCCAAAACTCCTTCCCCTCGATGGCAGGAGCTGGCATGCCGAGATCTATCTTGTGCTTCTTAACTACCCCCAACTCCCGAAAGACCTCTTCGGTCATGAGCTTCCACATGATGGGGACGGGGTAGAGGGAGCATGTAGGGACCTTGGCATCCCAGTCGATGACAGCACAGATACATCTGTCAAAGTCCGCAAACCTCATCACCAACTCGGGAGTTAGCAACTTCTTGGGGTCCATGACATCCGTCTCCAGCTTTCCCCGAGCCCACTTAGTCGGAACGTGCGACCAGGCATCCACCACCTTTAGGAAGAAGAACTTCCTTTGCCACCCTCGCCAGCTATCCTTAGTAGCGAAGGTGAACATGAATTTTTTGCTCCCAGATCCCCGAGGTAGCATGAAATAAAAGCCACCCTTTGGGACCGGATAGAGCTTGTAGTACTGCATGAACAGGATAAAATAGGGTTCTATTCCAAAGACCCCACACATGTAGAGGAAGGCATTGAAATAACAGCATGAGTTAGGAGGATGTTGATTCACGGCTATGCCATGAAATTGGCAGAAGTCACAAATCATCTTCAGTGGAGGAAACTGAAGTTCGGCCTTCAGTTGGGCACGGAAGAAGGTAACCTCATCCTTATCGCTCATGAAACTAAAATGCCCAGGATGAGGTAGTCTGGTGATGGCATAAGAGGGGAGGAAAAATTTGGTTGTGCACTTCTCTAATTTCTCCGAAGTAAAGCAACAAGGGTGGGACATGAGACGCTGCCAACTCTCGGGGATTGGTTCAACAGACATAAGGGGGACAGCTTGAATAGGCATGAGGGGGACAGGCGAAGACATAGTCGATCGAAGAATGGAGGGACTTTGGAAAGAAGAAAAATGACATTGGAAAGCTAGAGAAAGCAGAAAATGAAGAAACTGAAGCACCTCTAGAATCAGAACCCACCAAAAGTTTCACCAAAATCAGGGTTTGAGGACGCTGTCGTGAATGGTGGCCGGAAATCGCACCGCTGTGAACTCCGTCGCAAAGAAATAAGAGAAGGGATGAAAATAGACGAGAGCAAAGCGAGAGCAAAGAGACAGCAGGTGAAGATTATGACGGAGGAAGGTTTATATAGACCGAGGAAGGGTAACCGAATCGACGTCATAATTGCTCCGTGAAGGTGAACTATCGCCTTAACTACTCCTCGCACGTAAAAAGAGGCGGCTGGTCTAACCGACGTGACCACGTGTCAACCAGCATGAGAAATTAGGCCACACTTTCTGACACCCTAAAAATTTGGGCACATCGATCCAGACTGACATGCTTGGTTACAAGACGTGACTGTCCACTGACCTACGGCAGAAAAAGTAAAGAGATTGGTCACCTCAAGGACACCAAAGGACAGACAGTGACACCTAACTAGACACAGCGCACCTTTGGACAATGAAGTGCCTTTTCCGTGAATGTCACACTCCGAGTCCTGAGAAGGGGCCCTAGAAGGTCTACAAGTTGATGTCTCCACTTCGGCTTCCTGAGGGGGGCATGTGATAGCTGAAGGGCTGTTGCCCTTGTAGCCCACGAACTGAGCTCAAGTACTAAATTCGGTAAGTTGAGTGTCACCTACAAGTGCTTGAGCAGACCTCGGGAAGGATGAAATCTGGCGCCTCGAGCATACGACTTCGGAGGCCAGCCAACGACCTCGGAAAGATAGCACGTTGCCCTCTTTCGGAAGAGTGGCCGAATCACCTTTGGAGAGAAGGACTAGCTACCTTTGGCAGGAGAAAATCCCCCGAACAAGGAGCCTCGGTGCTAGGGAATCTCCCGAACTACTGGCACGACTCTGGAAGAAGGGTCCTCGCTCAGAGGGATGACCTCGAGTAAAGGGACCTCGGTGGTACGGCAAAAGCATTTAAAAAGCCTCTGACATGTCGCCCGCACATGCTACACACCCCCCTCATATGCACTCTGACACTCTGGGACTATCCACGTCCTATCATGTAGGACTATGCTTACCCTAGCCCGTGGCCCAAAGAGCCTACAAGTGGCTAGAGGCCCCCACGCCCAAAAGGTATAAATTACATCTGACCGAACATGTGTCGTGATCTGAACGGGCCACACCCTCCTATATATACTCAAGAAATGGCCTCACTAAGGGATCTTTTGGAACTCCTATGAAAAAAGATAACAGGCAAGAGCCCTTGGCCCTTAGTGCTTCCTCTCCAGCTCCAAAAAACTAACTTGGGCGTCGGAGGCTCTTCCCTGAAAAAATACTCCAGGGACCTCCTAACCCCTGTTTTCTGAGTGTTTTAGGTAGGTTCTCCTGGGAAACATACACTTTAGGCGTTCTCCTTCATTGGAAGTCCCTCCCGGTCTCACTATGTCACATAATGAAGATGCTATAGGGCATCACAAGGCTATCCTATACATGTCTAGTACACATAAAAATTGCATGCTCTTGAATCTAGCAACATTATTTGACCAAAACAAAATTTACAAGTTTGCAGCCTATCATTCACACTTAGGCAGCTTTGCACTACTTCACATACATAGCCAAAACATTACACAAATGTTCATACACTTGTCTCATTTTTCATACACTACATGTACATGCATACATGTACTACATAATGGTTTTCCTATGAAATACGCACCCTAAGTTATAGGAGTGCCTAATGATGCCCAACAGCATCTTCATTGAGTGACATGTTGGCCCATAGGAAGGACTTCCAGTGAGAGAGTATCTAAAACACTTAGAAGAACAAGAGAGTGTGTTTCTGGGGGAGGACCCTCTGACGCCTAAGTCAGTATTTGTGTGAGTAGCAGTGGAGAGCAGAGAGCAGGGAACAAAGAAAGTCTATTGTCCTTACCTAGGTCATTCCAAAGTATTTATAGAAGGGTGGAGGGAGGAGGTCATTGGACATAGCCTATCCAGATCATGACACGTGTTTGGTCAGATCTGATCCGTACCTTCCGAGGTAGGCACCTCCAACTGGTCGTAGGTCATTTTGGCTAGAGGGCAAGGGCATGTGCGAGGTCCCTTTTTCAGAGGCTCCTTAACCATTTTTGTCATATCTCCGTGAGACCCCTTTAGGGTATGAGCCTCTGAGGGCTATCGGGGAAGGCCTTTTGGCGGAATGGGTTACCTTCTGGGGACTTTTTCTTCTGTCGAGGATGGTGGATCTACTCATTTGAGGTTGGTAGGTTAGTAAATCTGAGGGTGGTGAAGGACACCCATTCCCAAAGTTAGTCATGTTCGTAATCAAGGGTGGTGTTGAGGGTGTGCCGAGGTCAAGGCTAGGCTCCAATTGAGGATGGTTTCAAGATAGCAGATTAGGAGATCTCAAAGGCCATAGGCCTTCAGCTGTTACATGCCCCCATTGGGAAGCCAAAGTTGTATCTTCGGTGTTAAGCTTTTGTGAGCGTCGTATGGAAATCTTTTTTGGAGGCAATAGCCATCCCAGTTAGTAGAGCTAAATTTTGACCGAGGTCACCTTCTATGGGGTGGGCATCTCTTTGGTTCAAGATGCCTCTTTCGGCATCAAATGGGACTCCTTGCTTTTGACTGAGCTATTAATGTTTCCAAAGTTGTATCTTTGGAGAAATATTTCCCCCTTTGAGTTTCTTGTTCCTTGTTTCCTGCCAATGAATCATCACATCTTCTGACCAGGTAGTTGCATCACTTCGATCTAGGCTTATATACGCCTGTTAATGTCAGAAGACGTGTCCTTGTTCCTCATGTTGGGTGATGATAGCCGAAGGGCTATCGCCTCTATCTGACCCGAACTCGAAGCGTCAGGAAACTCGAGGATACTATCAGCGCCCCGAGGTACTAAACAGACCACCTTCGGAGATGAAGAATCAGCTGTTGCGAGCTGAAGAGGATCTCCCCGAAGGCGAAACCCTGAATCAGGGAACTCCCCGAACTACGGGCATATTTCCCGAAGAGGCATCGTCCGCGCCGGAGGACGACTTCGTCAGGGACTTCGGGGGTATGGCATGAGCATTTAAAGAGCCTCTGACATGTCGCCCACAGATGTTACAAGACGCCCCAAATGGTGGTCTGACACACCGACGCCATCCAGGTCCCGTCACGACCTGTCTCTGTTCAAGGCTCAAGAAACCTGCCACCGGCTACTTGTCCCCTACGCCCAAAAATTCAGGAAAGATCTGACCGAACACATGTCATGATCTGAATGGGCTGGATACTCCTATAAATACCAGGAAATAAACCTGGGCAACGGATGGATCCTTGAGCAGACTCCTTTCCTTGAGAAAACACAAACAGGCAAGGCCTTTCTACTTTTCAGTGCGCCTCCCTTATTTTCTTTCAGGACATTGACTTGGGCGTCGGAGCCTCCTCCCCGGAAACACACCCCGGGGACCTTCTGACCCCCTCTTCTGAGTTTTTCAAGCACGCTCCCCTGGGCAATCTGGCATTCGGGCATTCTCCCCCTCAGGAAGTCCCTCCATAAGTTACAATGTCATCTGACGAAGATGCTGCAGGGCATCAGGTGACACGTGTCACTAGGCGATTGACGAACGGTCATATCCGTTACATTGGTTATGTCCCTTCATTTGCGCAGGGTCATTACGGCGATGCTTCACCTGCCTTCTTCGGTCTATATAAACCCTTTTCTCCTTCAGAGTTTTCCACACTCTTCAATTTTCATTCCTTTTATGTTTTGATTTCCTCTCGTCCTTCATCGTTCTTTGGCGGTGGTGCTGGCGGCCGAGCGATTTCTAGCAAGCTTCTGGCATTCTCTTAAGTTCCTGTTTTCATTCCAAATTAGGTGGGTTTATTTCTGAAGTAGTTGTTTTTCATCCCAATTGTTTCACCATCATCTTTTTGAGGTCAAGGTCTTTTGTTTCCAAATATGTCTTATTCCCAAGTTGAAGCTCATCCCATTCTTAAGGGTTGGCACCCTCTTAACTCTCATCCAAGCTATGCCACTTCGAAGAAAGTGAAGAAGTGGTCGGCTAAATTTTTTCTCACTTCCTATGTCGTCACTAGGCTCCCTAGTCTCGATATGCCTAGATATGCTCCTTAAAAAATGAGATCACTGTCTTCAGGGAATAGCTGAAGCTGGGACTTCGGTATCCCCCTCTAAAGATGGCAAGCGACTTTTGCCAATTTCATGCCATAGTGGTTAACCAACTTCCCCCGAACTCCTACTCTTATTTCAACGCCTTCCTTTGCAAGTGTGGGGTCTTCAATATAGAGCCCTACTTCATCTTTTTAGTGCAATATTATAAACTTCACCCCATCCCGAAGGGTGGGTTCTACTTTTTGCTCCCTCGGGGTTCTAGGAGCAAAAAATTCATGTTCACCTTCAGGATGAAAGATAGTTGGCTAGGCTGGCAGAAGAAGTTCTTTTTTCTAAAGGTGGACGAATAGTGTAAAGACATGCCGTCTAAGTGGGCTTCAGGTACCTTGGCCATTGATGTCGTTGACCTGAAGAAGCTATTAACCTTAGAACTAGAGTCCTAGTTTGAAGAGTTTGATAGTCGTATTTGTGTTGTCATAGATTGAGATCCTGTGGTCCCTCCACGTTCTCTCTACCCTTTCCCCATCAGATGGAGTTTCATGACCGAAGAGGTCCTTCGAGAGCTTGGGGTAATCAAGGAACATGTCACTAACGAAGGCGTGCTAAAAACCTTCATTGATGGGAAGAAAGCATGATTGGTCATGCTTCTTCAAGGTGAACTTACGTACTCGGCACTTAAAAAGAGTAAGCTTGTTTCCAATTTTTGTTACTTATGCCTTTCTGTACTTACACTAATGTTCTTCTTTTTGAAAAGATGGGTGATAAGTTTGCATTCGAGTCTCTTCCTCAGTCATGCCGAAAAGGGGGAGCAATAGAGCAAGAAGGTGTCGAAGAGAAAGAAGGCTCCAGCTGGACCATCTTTAACGTCGAAGTCAAAGAATGTTAAAGAAGACTCCCTTCCACCTCATCCCGAAGGTCAAGTGGAGGTACTTGACTAAACTTCTATACGTACTGACCCGCCTTTAGGGCCGGCTATCCACTCTACCCCTCTAAGTCCTGAAACTGCTGCCGAGGCCCTGGGGACATCATTGGGGGAGTTTTCTGCCAAAGAGGATCAATAGCTGCGAAGGTGGAAAGGCAAAGACATCCCCACCGAGGTGTTGTACATCAGTGATTCTGACGAAAAGGGCCCGAAACTTCAAGAATGTATGTCCCTTAGCTATTCGTCTATGGGTTTAGGATTTTTTGGTATTTTAGACCTTGTAGATGAATGGTTAAGAGATAATGTTATAATTGAACTTTGGCGTGATTTTGCATATGAGCAAGCCTAGGTTCCATGGGTGGCCAAACATGCTCGGAAGAGGACCCATCGGGATTCAAAAATCCTGAAGGACTAGGTTCCAAGGGAGCCCTTCTGGACCTTCGTGAAGGACATGGATTTGTTCTCCAAAGATAGTCAGAAGATGGCCTCTTAGTTGGCGAGGTGCATTATGACTAATGGCACTTTCCAGTCTTTGACGGAGGAGTGTCCGAACGAGGAGGTCCTCGCGTTGAGGATGACCGAGCATGCTACCCAGGTAAACCATAATCCTTTAGGACTTAGAAAAATTTTGAGCTTTTGGTGCTTTTGACCCACATTCGGGATCCTCCGTTTTGCAGCTTTTGGCATACAGTGGATACTTCCGGGCATGGGCAGCCAAACAATCTTCGGTCCAAAGTCGATCAGAAGAGAACTTGGCCAAGGCCAAGGAGATTTTTGTGAACTAGGTCGTTAAGTACAGTGAGCTTAAAAAAATTGCGAAGGAGGACCTAGCCAGTCTTTAGGAAAAGGTGTTTCAGAGCCAAAATGAGCTATTGGAGGACTTTTCTTACAAAGTGTTAGATCTTGGCTCGAGGGTGGTGGTGCTGACTTCGGCAAACAAAGCCTTTCAAAAGGAGAAGGAGGAAGCCATTGCTGATCTTACAAAGGCGTTGGGCCTCAATGTCGAATTCATAGCCGAGATCGATCGGCTAAAGAAGGAAAAGACGAAGAAGAAAAAGAAAGTAGAGAAGGAGGTCGAAGATTTTAAGAAAGAACTGAAGGATTTGAAGGCATAGAAGGCTAAGACCGATGAGGTGACTAAGTCCTTGTATCAGGACAATTTTTGCCTTGCCCGTCATTAGGTCCTCTCCAAGTATCCCGACTTAGACCTCTCCTTCCTCGAGGCACTTGACATTCCTAAAGGACCATATTCAGAATGGTTAAGCGTATAATTTCTCAACCTTTTAATCCTCCATTCTTCAGTGATCAAAGTTGGCGCAGATGACGATGATGAGGCTGAAAATGACAAGGGCAAGGATGCTAAAGACCCCGAAGATGGGCAAGACAAGCAATAGGTCCTTTTTTTTTGTACTTTTTACTTTTTCATTTGAACGTAATGGAACTTTCCCATTTTTTGCTCAAAACTTTGGCCCAGTCCCTGATTGATATGACTTTAGACATTATCTTCGTCCTTCGGCGCTTAACCATCTACAGTGATGTGCCATATCCTCTTTTAAGGATTTAGCACCTTATCCCTTTGAGGGTTTCACGACCATATTCGGTCAACCTTCTTCAGAAGACTTCCCTTTCAAAAGTAGTTAGGAACCTTTCGGACCGACCGTGTTTGGTCGACCATCCTTGGTGTAACTTAATTTGTGCAAAAATCAGTTAAGTACCTTTGGGACCAACTATGTTCGGTCGATCACCCTCGATAAAAATTGTACTATATCACTCATGTAGTTTTAGAAGTAACCACATTCGGTTCACCCCCTTCTGCATCAACTATGTTCGGCGGCCACCTCCAGTAAAGCATTACTTATGCACCTTCAGAAACAACCATATTTGGTTGACCCCCTTTGGCGTCAACTATGTTTGGTCAGCCACCTTTGGTAAAACATTACTTATGCAATTTTGGAAGCAGCCATATTTGGTTTCCCTCATTCGGCGTCTTTTACACAATTTTTTCCTTAATAATTTTTCTAAGTGTAGAATTTTTTCAAAGAGTCTGAATGCCATGTATTTTTCAATTCTCCAACTTTGGTGTTACCGAGCTTATAGGCTCCTGGCCGAACTTCCTCAAGGACCAAATAAGGTCCATCCCAATTTGATCGAAGTACTCTATGAGATCGTCTTTGTGCCTTAAATTTAGCATTTCAAAGGATGAGGTCCCCTTCCTTGATTCCTTTACGTTTGACATGCAAAGTTTGTAGTAATGGCTACTCTCTGCCGGAAAGCTTTTCTCCTGAGCTTGGCCATCTCTCTATGCTCGTCAATCACATCCAACTTGGTTTTAAAACCGAGGTTGTTCCTTCCCTCATCGAACATCTGTATTCTAACAGATGGCTGTATGACCTTGATAGAGATAATGGCCTCTATGCTGAAGATGAGTGAGAAGGGTGTCTTACCAGTGGCCTTTCTAGGAGTTGTCCGGTAGCTCCAGAGCATGCTTGGAAGCTCTCCTAGCCATTTTCCCTTTGATTCTTTCAACCTCTTTTTGAGACCATCTTTTATCCTTTTATTGGACACTTTAACTTGTCCATTGCTCTGAGGATGGGCAACCGGGGTGAAGTGAAATTTTATCCCAAGGTTAGTTGCAAATCCCTAGAAACCTTTATCTGTAAACTGGGAACCATTATCAGCTACTATAACCCTCGATATGCCGAATCTGCATATGATGTTCTTCTACATAACTCTTTGTATGCCCTTTGCCGATGTTGTTGCTCAAGGCTCTACCTCAATCCATTTGGTGAAGTAGTCTATTGCGACTACGCAAAACTTCACTCTTCCTGGGGCTGTTGGGAGAAGCCCAATGTAGTCAATACCGCAAACAGTGAAGGGCAAGGATAGTTTGATGAAGTTATTGCTTCTGAGGGTAGTCTCTCGATGGAGGCATGTTTCTAGCACTTGTCACATTCCTGGACAAACTGCCTCGCATCCTTCCTTAAGGTAGGCCAGAAATATCCTTGGTGGAGTAGCACTCCAGTAAGGGCATCAGTCTTAATGCAAGAATCGCAGGCCCCCTCATGGACTTCTTTGAGGACAATCTTAACGTCCTCTTCACTGACACACCTTTGCAGTGGATTTGCGTACCCTTGTTGGTTCAACTCTTTTCCGCTTAGGAAGTACTTACCAGAGCGCTTTCGCACCTTCACGGCTTTAAAAGGGTCTTCGGGAAGCTCCAAGGTTGCGAGGTATTTCTTGATAGGATCTTTCCACCCTCTACCCGAGGTTGCTATGGACATTATTTTATGCTTGGCTGGTGCAGTACTTTAGTGGACTCCTTTGATTTGGCCAAAGTATATGCTTCCTTATTATCTCATCAAGGTACATTTTCTATTTGTACCTTGTCAAATTCTTAGATAAGCCTTTTTACGAGGTCGTGGTACTTTGCCAAGTTTGAGTCTTTTGCCTTGTAGTCCCCCGCCATTTGTCAAACCACCAGCTGAGAATTGCTATGGGCCTTTAGATTTCTAACACTAACTCTTTTTCCCAACCGTAAGCCTGCTATGAGGGCTTCATATTCAATGATGTTATTGGTGACATTGAAACCGAACTTAATGGACTTTGATGCTTCCATACCTTCAGGCCCCCATAGAATTACTCTGGCTCTTCGATGTTAAAAACAGGAGGCATCATTGATGAACAGTGTCCACTCAGGTTCGTCACTTTTGAGGACCTTCGATGCATCTTCAATTTTTGGTACTTAGGCAATGAAATCCACCAATGCTTGGGCCTTTCATGCCCTTCTTAGCTCATTGGTGATGTCGTATTTACTGAGCTCAATGCACCACTATGATAATGTTCCAGAGTGGTTTACCTTCCTCATGACATCCCAGAGAGGTAGGTTTCTTTGAACAATGATGATGTCCTTGGAAGTAAGGTCGCAGCCTTCTGTATGCCAACACTAGAATGTAGATGGCCTTTTATAGGAGAAGGTACCTAACTTCAGTAGTGTGCAGGGACTTGCTAGCATAGTATACTAGCCTCTGTTTTCCTCCCTTTTCCCTTACAAGTATCAAGCTTACAGTCTTTTCGGTAACAGTGAGGTAGAGGACAAGAGGTTCTCCTTCCAACGGCTACCACAGTATCGGTAGATGGGTTAAGTAGCTCTTGAGTTCGTCCCAAGCCTTTTGGTAGTCTTGTTTCCAAGGATGTACCTCAGAACCAAGGTTACCTTCATTCTTTGCTTCTTTGGTGAGCACTTTGAAGAATGGTTGGCACCAGTCCCCGTATCTAGAGATGAATATGCTAAGGGCCATGATTCTCCCAGTAACCCTTTGCACATCCTTGGTAGTTGTGGGAGTTCATAATCCTAGCAAGGCCTTAACCTTTTCTGGGTTAGCATCGATTTCTCTTTCAGACACCATGAACCTAAGGAATTTGCTAGCAGTCACCCCAAACACACACTTCTCGGGGTTAAGACGGATTCTAAATATCCGAAGTTGGTGGGATGTTTCCTCCATGTCTATGATATGATTATTAGGTTGTTTGCTCTTAACTATCATATTGTCAACATTTGCTTCCATATTTCTCCCAATTTTAGAGCTGAATACCTTATTCATCAGCCTTTGGTATGTTGCTATTGCGTTTTTAAGGTCGAAGGGCATTCTCATGTAACAGTAGGTACTGACTTTGGTTGTGAAGGCGGTTTTTTCCTCATCTTTGGGATTCATCCAAATTTGGTGATATTTGCTAAAGGCATCGAGGAAGCTAAGCCGACCGTATTCGGCAGTGGAGTCTACTAATTGATCTACTGGTGGCAAAGGATATGAATCCTTTGGACAGGTGTCATTTATGTTTCAGAAGTCAATGCATATTTGAAGCCTATCACTCCCCTCATTTGCCACAATGACTACGTTGCTTTGCCATTCAGGGTACTTGATCTCCTTTATTATTCCCGACTTCATTAGCTATTAGACTTTAATTTTAACGAAGTTGTTCTTATGCGCCGAGAGGCTACATTTTCTCTGTCGAATAGGCTTCACCTCTATACACACTTTAAGACAATGTTTAACTATGCTAGAGTCCACCCCAAGCATATCACTCGGAAAGTAGGCAAATAGATCTTTGTTCATTAATAGCAAGGATACAAGCTTTTCCTTGTTACCTTCAGCTAGTTTTTTCCCTACTGGGGTACTTTGGCCCCAGACAAGCTCTACATCCTTTGTTTCTATTTTTTCAAAGTCATTCATTTCCTCTTCCGTTGTGTCTTTGCTGATCATGCTCTTCTCACCTGAAGTGTGTGTATGAACTTTCATTGGGCTCTGTCTTGCCTTCATGAAGACTTTCCTTACTTCAGCCTGATCAATGAATATTCTCACTTCTCTTTGCTTTGCGTCGAACATGATAGTTAAGTACTTCACATCTGGGTGAATGTGAAGATTTCCTTGTGTCTTCCTTCTGATGATGGCGTTGTATGAAGAAGGGACATCTATGATGATGAACCTCATCATTGTTGAGCCAATGAGCTCTTCCTTATTCTAGACCGAGGTCCCCCTTAGCATTACAGGCAGTTCGATCCAGCCAAGTACAGGGAGTTCGGATGGACCTACGCCGAAGGTGGGGGAGGTAATAGGTTTAAGATCACCCTTGAGGATGCCCAAGTTCAACTACAAGTGTGAGAACAGAACATCAGCATTGGAGCCATCATCAATGAGCACTCTTTTGACAGCCCAGCTCGCTATCCTTGCCGTGATCAAGAGGGGATCATCATGGGGGAACTTCACAGTAGACGTATCTTTCTGAACAAGCTTGTTTGCTAGGTTTCTGAATTCCAGCATTGAGATTTCCTAGACTTTCCTTTTCCTCTCGCCCGAGGGTATTTCAGTGGTGATTGTCTGGATCACTCCTACCAGAGGTGGTGGGTGCTTTCTAGGACTTCGGTTCTAACTTCGGTCGGAATTGCAGTCCTTATCTTCTCTTTTCCACTATTCTTCCTTCCTTTCTCGAGCTTTGGGTGACGGCATCCGCAAGTAGGGTTAGAGTTGCACCTGCTTGATTAAGGGTTCAATGTACTTCCTCAGCTGGAAGCAATTCTTGGTATCATGCCTGTCATCTCGGTGGAATTGACAGAACTTCTTCATGTTCTTCTTGTTTTCCGAGGTCATGGCCTTCAGATGCTGGATAGCAGTTCCTTGTCTTTCCATGGCCATGAGTTTGTTCATCCTTGTAGTGTTAAGGGGGATGAATGACATTGACCTATACTCCCTTTGTTTCCGAGGGCTACTCCCACCCTTGATGGGATACCGAGATTGGTGATTCTGACCCTTGGGGTGATTATGATTAGATTTCTGCCCTCCCATCCTCAGTTATTCGGTGGTTATATGCTACTCTGCCCTTCAGTAGAATTCTCTGAGGGTATCAAGGGGATCTTTAGAGAACTCGTAGAAGAGTTGTGAGTCTCTCCTAAGTCCCCTGATCATGGCGAGGATGCAGAATTTAGGGCAAAACTCGAGCACACTGTGGGCTTCTCTATTGAACCTTTTGACATAGTCCTGAATGGTCTCCCCATTCTTTTGGGCTATGTCAAGCATTTGGACGGGCACTTTTGTCGTTGGCCTACTCCTGATGAACTTCTAGGTGAATATGGTGGATAACTCCTGGAAACCCATTATGGTTCTGGGAGCCAAGGAGCTATACCACGCAGTTGTTGGCCTTAAAAAGGTGACCTTGAAACATTTGCAGAGGGTGGCATTTTCAGCACCATACAACACCATGCTACGCCTATATCTTGTCAGGTGGGCTTGGGGGTCACTGCGTCCATCATATGTCTTCAAGCGTGGCACTGAAAAGACACTTGGCATAGGTGCCTCTACTACTGCACGGATGAAGGGTGACTCTTCTCGAGTGAAGGTCTCCGACAACCTTGACTAGACAGGTTTTCAAGAAACCTATTTTTCCACCTTCTCCAACCTCTCTAGGATTCCCTCCATGAGGATGGTAATGCTATCTTCTCCTCATTGCCTGGCAATCACTGGCAACAGAGACCAACTTCTACTTTTTGGATAGTAACTTCACCGGGGGGAAGATTGGGACTTCTCCTCTGAGGATGGACTTCACCAACGGGATGTTCTGGGCTCCTTTGACATCAATTCTCTAGCACGACATCCTCTAAAGGGTACATTCTCCATTCAAGACTCATTGTGAGAACCCCTACTTTTGGAGCCCCGATGAGGTAACCTTGGGCTTCTCTCTTGACGGGTACTAAGAGAAGGTGCCCTTCCCCTAGGAGGTGGTTGTGACCACATTTGGTCGAGCTGTTGGGTCATTTCAGCCACAACAGAGTGCTGAAAATCTCACAAAAAGCTCATCATGACGTTAGAGGATGTTCGTCTTCAAGCAATGAAGTCTCTACTACTGGTTGTTCAGTCGTTGTTTGAGCTTTCGGCACGGACTGGAACTTTAAGAGCCCCTTGTCCTTAGAATGTCGGGTCTCAACAACGGTGACCTAAGAATAAGTTCCCATAGATGGCACCAAATAATGCCCGGCAGCATCTTCGTTGAGTGACATGTTTGCCCACAGAGAGGACTTCTAGTGAGAGGGTATCTGAAACAATTAGAAGAACAAAGGTTGAGAACTCCCTGGAGTGTGTTTCAAGGGGAGGAGCCTCCGATGCCCAAGTTAGTATTTGTGTGAGTAGTAGTGGAGAGTAAAGAGCAGGGAATAAAAAAGTCTCTTTTCCTTACCAAGGTCCCTCCCAAGTATTTATACGAGGGTTGAGGGAATAGGCCATTTGACATAGCCTGTCCAGAACATGACACGTGTTCGGTCAGATCCGATCTGTAACTTTAGAGGTAGGAACCTCCAGCAAGTTGTAGACCGTTCTAGCCAGATGGCAAGGGCGTGTTCGAGGTCCCTTTGTTAGAGGCTCTATAACAATTTTTGTCGTATCTTTGTGAGACCCCTTCAGGTAGAGATTTTCCCTTGAAGGCTATCGAGGAAGGCTTGTCGGTAGAGTAGGTCACCTTCGGGCAACTTTTTCTTTTGTTGAGGATGGGGGATCTACTCAACCAAGGTCGGTAGGTTAGTACATCTGAGGGTGGTGAAAGACAACCATTCTTGAAGTTGTTCATGTTCCTAACCGAGGGTGGTGTTGAGGGTGTGCCAAAGTCGAGGCTAAGCTCTAACCGAGGTTGGTTTCAGGATAGCTGATCAAGAAACCTCAAAGGCCATAGCCCTTCAGCTATCAGCTGAGACACAATGGACTCCAGAAATAGGATACTGGATAGCAGCCGCATAACACAATAAGCACCATCACTAAAAATACAAAATGTGCTCCTAAAATCATTGAACTTTTTGGATCATAACTAGATACATGGAAGTTAAAATGCCTAAAATTTCAGGTCAAACATCAAATGAAAAAGGTCAGTTTGAATATGATCTTTCTGCAAGACCTGAAATGGTAGAATTGAGGGGAGTAAGTTTCATTGTCAAACCTACTATGGGAAACACTTGGTTTCTTAAGGAAATGTGACCCTCATTAAAACATGTATCCAATGACACTAAAACACAAAACCACAATACATATATACAACATATAGCAACCAAATACAGCAACCTTTCACAACTAACAAACACATGAGATGCAGCAACAACATAAACCATAAGTTAGTCCATAAAACATGCAATAAACTTTATTAAATCACAATGGCAGCCCTCCTCAAGCTAATGCTTGGTGTTAGGAGGATTTTAACATTAGTTAGTACTAACTTTGGGCTCTAGAAACTCTCACTTCACTACCATAATTGTGCACGTCACACTAGGTCATAAAACCTTCAATAAGCACACTTGCCTCGCTAAGCTTCGTTCATCAAGCTCATGGCTTTCTTCCAAGCTTACCCCCAACTCCATGGATGCTTGAAAATATAGTAAACAATCCATGAGAGCAAGAGAACCCTTACCAAGATGAGTAGGATGAATTTGAAGCTTGATCCTTGAAGTATTAAAGCAATAGCTCTAGTTTGCTTCCAATTGCTTCCTTTTGCCATCAATTTCAGTCTTGGAGGTATGGTGGCTATGGAGGAGCTATGGAAGAAGTGTGGAGGAGGGTGGCGGCTAGTTGGGTCAAATATTATAGAAGAAAAATTGAGTTTGGCTTCTTAAATTAGTTTTAGGACACTAAACATCCTTATTAGAGTTAATCATGCTTTATCTCATTTTCTTTGCCCATAAGCATGATTTATTTTCCCTAAACTTATTGGTCCACATTTTTCCCACCTTCTTTACTATTTATCAAGCCATAGCTACTTCCCCCATGGTGGGAGAACTTTGCAATTCCACCCTTCCACTTAAGTCAAAAGCTTGAACACCTTAAGGTTTACACTAAGATATTTAGGTCTTCAATGCCTTTAGTGTTTCCTTTGTCCAAACTTGTCTTCCATGAGTTATTTGGTCCTCCAATAGCACTTTCATACCATTCATATCCTTCCCATAACTTTCCAAGGCTTTTTCCTGAGAGTTTTGCAATTAAGTACCCGAATTTCCAAAACCTTACAAAAAGGTCCATAGGTTACCTGTAAAATAAGTAATCCTTAAGGCTTTTCTTTGTAGGGCTTCAAGAAAAAAATAAGCACAGTGGAATTTAATCGAAACCCTCCAGGATCCAAGTGAAATGGGGTAAACCAGGTGTTTGAAATTTTTCATACCTAATTTCGGTTGATATCTCTCACCCAACTGTAGAGTCAAATCACCAAACCTGAATAGTTGATGTCTTTAAGCTCTCTACAATATCCACATGAGCCTCTTGAGATCACCACACTTCCACCACGCCTCTACAGATGATTTTCTCTTGCACTAAAAGTGCTAGCTTGCGTCCTCCAAGGAATTGCAAGAGAAGAGTATAACTGTCCTTTTTGGGAGGCTAGGGCAAAAAGCTATGAATTTCTTACTAAAAGTTGTATTGATAGTGAGACTTAACTTTTAGGCCTAATGGGTTCCAAAGCCCTAATCCAATTAGGCTTTAATTTGGGCTTAATAATGGCTTAACTTTTGGGCCCATTATTAATATGAAATTATTATGAAACCGTAACCTAAATAATTAGCCCACACACTCTAATAATCCAAATAGCTCTGTGTGTGTGACTTAATGGGCTTTTACCATGTTGGCAATGATCATAAATCACATTTATGATCATAAGCAATAAGCGGTGTCTAGCAACACATTATTGCTACCCAAGTGACAAGATTGCCGGCGATTCAACTAAACCTTTATGATCATTACCCATATATGCCATTGTCCATTTGTCCAAGATATCAAGACTAAGCACGAGACATAGAATGTGTCACTCTCGTATAGCCCAATCATTGGTTTCTTGATTACCGAGTAGAGTAACTTAAATTGATGACATTTATATCATACATCAACTCATCCAAGCATGGCCATGCATTTTCTAAGTCTCACTCTATCAAGGGGCCCGAAGATATCACTCCCGTTAAATAGGAGAGACAAATCCCATCTTGATCATACTAATCCCCCCGTATGATATGTGACATACCTAATGACCTCATTCAAGTTCACTCAGTTACAAGCAACAAAGGGAAGTATCAAAGTATGTGACTCACATGTAGGGAACCTTGATGACCTTAGGTCAAAGGACTACATATACCATGATCACTATGAGAATCACTTGTGACACTCATATAATGATCCATGTAGTGTTCTCATGGTGTGTCGATCTAGTGCACAAGTTCTCCAACTTGTGCCCATATGTAGACTCCATATCTCATATTAGTCTCCACATAGGCTAGTCGTTATGTATTATTGTAACCCATTCCACAATAATACTATACTAGGTACAGTTGAGAATATCATTATTCTAGGGTTATAATTATGTTTATTATGTTACGCAGAAATGAAATAACAAATGTAATTACTGGATTAATGCCTTCATAAAATATCATGGCTCAATGTGCAAAATACAATCATCTTATGATTGGTTATTGGGCACATCATTAACATTCTTGGGGGCTAAGTTACCAACTTTGAACACTTTTAAGGCGGTGTTCATTATACCTTTTACCTCTCAAACTTCAATCACTATGAAGAGAATTACACAATAGAATGATTTTTTGACCAGTATGCCGCACTTGTAATTCTCCCATTTTTGTGAGGTAGTAACAGGTTAGGCACCCTCGACATGAGCAAATGTTGTCATTGTTGACTCTACATTTTTTCTGACCATGTATGTCAGGTGATTTTCAGCTCTATGTGAAGAAATTCTTAGTGTGCCAGCAAGACAAGCTGGAGCACTAGAGGAAAGTAAGCTTGCTTTAGCCTTTGCCCATTCCAGACAGACAATGGGTTTAAAATTTTTATGAACTCCATTGGTGGGTTTCTTAAGGTTGATGACATGGCATCTATGTTGGTCAGGGTGGATCAGTTTCCTAAGAATGGATTCATTGCAGTGGCTCCTTAGTCACGCACGACTGAGTTCGCAGTGAGGTTATTCCATAAGCATGTTGTGAAGCACTTTGGATTACCATTGGACATAGTGAATGACAAAGATGCTTAATTTACTAGACAGTTTTAGACTTCTCTCTTTAATTTATTAGGTTTTGAGTTGAAGTTCTCCACCACTAATTGCCCATGGATGGATGAGCAAATGCTAAGGGTGAATGGGTTGCTAAAGGAGTACTTGAGGAATTTTGCGTTAACTAGTCAGTAAAATTGGTTGGAATTGCTTGATGTGGCTTAGTTTAGTTACAACTTGCAGTGCTCTTCCTTCACTAGGAAGAGCCCTTTGGAGTTGGTGTTGGGTGTTTAGCCCTTGACTCCCAATGAAATGGCAAAGCAAAAGGTAGGCTATAACTGTTTAGTAGCATAAAAATTAACCCAAAGAAAGTAAGAGATGTTGGTTAAGGCTAGAGATAGCCTTGAGAAGGCCCCAGCGATGCATGAAGAAATATCTGGATAAGGGTAGATGCTCTATTAAGTTCTAAGTCGATGACTTGTGGTTGCCAAAACTCACTCTTCAAATGTGCCACTAAATCAGTAGTAAGAAGGCACACAAAAGGTTGATTCCACACTATGATGGGCCATTTAAGGTGGGTAAATGGGTAGGGAGTGTTGCTTATGGGTTAAGGCTACTAGAAAGATTGTAGTTGCACCCTACTTTCTGTGATAGCTTCTTGAAGCCTTACGATGCTAACTCTAGCAAGACTTCAAGGGGACAGAAGGTGCGTGCTCCTCCTAATGTGCGGGATCAATTTGAGCATAAGGTGGACAAGTTTCTATACATATGGGTTGAGGGGAAAACTAAGAAGAATTGGTGAACTTTTTACTTGGTGAAGTATAAAGGGATGCCTGAGTCTGAGGCTTCATGGGTGAAGGAAGCTAGTTTATGGCAGTTTAAGAATCAAGTCAAGAAGACTTGGGTTCATCGAGGTTGATGAATTCTTCTAGTAGGGGTGGTTTGTTAGTCCTCATATAACTTATGATAGCCAAAGTGCCCATCACCTTCCAGACCCCCAGACTTGGCCAAAGTACCAACCTCGGCAGAGAAACTACCTGCCACGGAAAGAAGGATGTTCGACCTCCCTAATCCGACCTCAGCAATCCTCTGTTCCAAGAAACAATAGTGCCAACCTCGAGGGGACAATTAAACCATCCTCGGAAGTGGAGGTATCCCTGAGAAAGACCACCCTTGGGAAACATACTCCTGTGATATTAGAGTAACCTCGGAACGTATGACAGGAGCAATTAAAGAGCCTCTGACACATCCCCAACATGTTGCCCCCAGACACGTTCTGACACGTCGCTTGCAGAGACACCCTAGTACGCCACTCTTGGGTTGCCTAGGCTCCTAGCCAGGTGGCCTGTGGTCGGTTGGGTGTCCCCTTGTTCCCCGAAGACGTGGATCGCATCTCACCGAACACATGTCACGATCTGGGACGGCCACATAAGGAGAACTACTACTGTTCGCTCCTCTATAAATACTTGGTAAACACCCCAGGTAAAAAAGTGGAGCACTAGAGACCATACTTCTCCACTCTCCATCGCCTCCATATCTCCTAAGTACTGACTTGGGCGTCGGAGGCTCCTCCCCGGAAACACACTCCAGGGACCTCCTAACCTCTGTCTTGCAAACATTTCTAGTACCCTCCCTTGGGAAATCGCCTCCTCAGGTGCTCTCCTCCACCGGAAGTCCCCCTTGCTCCTACCATGTCACATGACAAAACTGCTGCCGGGCACCGTTTAGCACCGTCTGTGGGAACTCTTTCCCATGTCACCATCATAGAGACTCGGGGCTAAAAGGACAAAGGGATTCCAAAATCCCTTCTATGCCCGAGGCTCAGCCGGCGACCACTCCACCTGTGGCAGAGACTTCTGTGCTAAAGGATGACCGCCCTGTAACGGTGACAATGGGCTTCCTACGAGACTTCCAACGCTCCATCATCACCAAAATGACTCATTAGCTTGATCAGAGGTTGCCCCAACCACTTCTAGTACGAAGGGCCTCGCCCCCAGTTGCTCATCGGGAAAGGAGTTCAAGGTCCACCCACCGAAGTTTAGGGAGCGGGGACTCCCTTGATGCCTCCTCAACAGAAAATGAACCCGTTGAGGTACGGCCTACCAGGAGGGGAGCCCCAAAAGAGAGTAGGGCCTCCTACCAACGGAGTGTGTCCCCCTACCGAAGGTCCTCGTCTCCTCCCCGCCGAAGTCGCTCCCCAAGGAGAGGGAGGAATTCGCCATTACCAGCGAACACGCGGCAGCAGAGAGAAGCCAACATGACTGTCCTTATGGAATCCTGGGGAGACTGGAGAAGGTCGAGAGACAGAACTCCTGAAAACAAGTCTGGTCCAGGCTGTCTGACTCTTACACCGGAGAAGAGTCACCTTTCGTGCGCGAGGTGGTGGAGGCACCCATGCCCAGTGATTTCAGGGTACCTCGCCTAGAAACATATGACGGATGAAGTACAAGCAAAGCATGGTACTCCATGGCGTAGATGACGCTACACTCTGTAAGTGCTTCGAAGTAACACTTTCGGGTCCAGCAACGGCATGGTATAACTTTCTGGCCCACGGAAGCTTGCTAAGCTTTCAAGAGCTATCCACTGCCTTCACCCAGCAGTTCATCGGTAGCAGACCAACTGCCAAAATGCTAGTACAAATGTTCGACATAGCTCAGCGAGGGGGGGAGACCATTCGCTACTACGTTGAGAGGTTTAACCGAGAAGCACTGAGCGTGCCCGACTTTCGAACAGAAATTTGCATCATCGCAATGGTCAGAGGACTTAGGAGGGACTCCTAACTGTTCTATGAGTTTTCCAAAGAGCCCCCAGAAACTCTTGGGGAGTTCTATAGGAGGGCCGAACAGCATATGACAGCCGAAGAACTCAGGATGGGAGGACCCAAAGGAGAACACCCTCGCGCCGAGGGGCCCAGCCATCAGCCTCGACATCAAAACGAAGGAGAAAGGGCCTAAAAGCAGAGGGGGAAAAGGCCCATGACATTCACCCCACTGAACACAACAAGTGCTAGCATCCTTATGGTGCTAGAAAGGCAATGGACCACAGTCCCAAGACCAAAGGCCATGACCTTGGAAAACAAAAGAAACATGAAGAAATTCTGTCAGTTTCACCGGGACCATGGCCATGACACCGAAGATTGTTTCCAGCTGAAGAAATATATCGAGTCCCTAATCAAACAGGGTCAACTCCATCGATACTTGCGGATGCCTTCCCCAAAAGGAAGGAAGGAAGAACAAAGGAGGGGGGACGACGAAGAATATGACTTGGACAGATGTCAGGACCAATGTCCTCAAAAAAATCTGCCACCATCAGTAGGGGTTATCCAAACCATCACTACCGGGATACCCTCGACTGAGAGAAAGAGGAAGATAAGAGAAATCTCCGTAATGGAGTACGGAAACTCCCCAACTAGACTCACTCGTAGAGATGGGTCTACAGTAAAGTTCCCCCATGACGATTGACTCCTTTTCATGGCAAGGATAGGAAACTGGGATGTCAAAAGGGTACTCCTCGATGATGGCTCAAACACCGACATCATCTTTTCTCATCTGTTGACTAAGTTAGGCATTCCAAGAAGCGATCTCAGCCCAGTCAGCTCGCCCACCTTCGCCGTTGGACCTTCCGAACTTCCAGTCCTCGGATATATCGACCTGCCTTTGATGCTGAAAGGGGTCTCACCCCATAGCCAGGAAGAGTTAATTACCTCGTACAGGACGAGGCTTATAGTCATTGATGTGCCATCAGCTTATAATGCTATCCTTAGAAGGCAGACTCAGGGCAACTTCCACATTCGCCCGGACATAAAGTACTTAAAGGTCACCTTCACTACCAAAGATGGAGACACAGAGATCTTCATTGACCAAGCCGAAGTCAGAAAGGTCTTCACAAGGGCCAGACAAAGCCCAGTAAAGATCCAAGTACAGACTTCGACAAAAGAAAAAATGGTCTCGATGGACGAGGAAACAATAGAGGACGAAACTGAAAGCCACAAAAAAGTAGAAACAGAGGATGTAGAGTTGATCCCTGGCCGAAACACCGGAATCAAGAAAAAACTGGCCAAGGAAGACAAAAAGAGGCTTGTATCCTTCTTGTGTATGAACAAAGATCTATTTGCCTACTCGCCAAAGGATATGCCTGGGGTCGACCCCAGCATAATTTACCACAATCTTAGAGTGCAACCAAATGCCAGACCAGTTCAGCAGAAAAAATGGAGTCTATCGGCTCACAAGAATTCATTTGTTAAAGCCGAAGTTAATCGCCTCATTGAGGCCGGGGTAGTAAGAGAGGTAAAATACCCCAAATGGCTCAGTAACGTGGTTATTGCCACGAAAGAGGGAAGTCAGAAACTCCGAATGTGCATCGACTTCCGAAATCTGAATGACGCCTGCCCAAAAGATTCTTACCCTTTGCCAGCCATAGACCAGTTGATAGATGCAACTGCCGATTACGGGCTTCTCCGCTTCCTCGATGCCTTTAGCGAATATCATCAGATTTGGATGAACCTCGAGGACGAAGAAAAAATAGCCTTCATCACGGAAATGGGCAACTACTGCTACGTCAGAATGCCCTTCGGGCTTAAAAATGCAGGGGCCACCTATCAAAGGCTGATGAACAAGGTATTCGATTCACAAATTGGGAGAAATATGGAAGTATACGTTGATGATATGATAGTCGAGAGCAAAATGCTTGGAAATCATGTCATCGTCCTAGCCAAAACCTTCCAACGGCTTCGAGAGTTAGGCATACGTCTTAATCCCGAAAAGTGTGTGTTCGGAGTAAGTGCAGGAAAGTTTCTCGGGTTTATGGTATCAGAAAGGGGATAGACACTAACCCTGAAAAATTCAAAGCCCTGCTAAATTTCCAAACACCTACATCCATCAAAGACATACAAAGGCTTACCGGAAGAATCACCTCCCTTAGTAGATTCATCTCCAGGTACGGTGACCAATGTCATTCATTTTTCAAAGTACTCACCAAAGTCCCCAAGGGCGACGACACCTCCAGGACCCAGGAGCATCCATGGAACCCAGAATGCCAGAAAGCTTGGGAGGAGCCTAAAAGCTACCTGACCCACCTGCCAACACTTCGGCAACCTCGGGAGGGAGAGCCTCTCATCCTCTACCTCGCGGTCACTGAAAAAGCGGTGAGTTTGGTCCTAGTAAAATAAGAAGGTGGGAGGCAATGGCCAGTATATTATGTAAGCAAGTCCCTACATGGTGCCGAGACCAGATACCATTTGCTCCAAACGGCTATCTACGCCTTAGTACTCGTAGGCAGAAGATTGTGACCCTACTTTCAAGGACACGCCATCACCGTCCGAAGTAACTTGCCCCTGCGCGATGTGATGAAAAAAGTGGAGCATTCGGGAAGATTATCAAAATGGTGCATCAAACTTAGAGAATACAACATTACTTATGAACCTAGAAGGGCAATAAAGGCCTAGGCACTGGCAGACTTCATTGCCAAAATCCCTGAGATCTAAAATGTTGATGCCATTGCAGAGGATCGAACAGAGGCTGATCCAGAATGGAAGCTCTTTGTCAATGGAGCATCAGGCGTAGAGCATCAGGGAGCTGGAATAGTCCTTCGGGGGCCCGAAGGCATGGAAGCCTCTAAACTAATCAAGTTTGGTTTTAATGTTACCAATAACATCGCCGAGTATGAGGCCCTCATAGTCGGACTAAAGATGGCCAGAAAAGTCAGCGTAAAAAACCTTATGGCCCACAGTGATTCACAGTTAATAGTACGGCAGATGAAGGGGGAGTACGCGGCAAAGGATCCAACCTTGGCAAAATATCACAACCTCGTCCAGAAACTCATTGGAGATTTTCACTCGGTACACATAAAGAACGTGCCCCGAAGTGGTAATACCCAAGCCGATGCCTTGGCCAAATCCAAGGAACCCACCAAAGTGCTGAAGCAGCCCAGTACACAATTAATGTGCATAGAAGCCTCAGGGGAAGGATGGTAGGATCCCATCAAGAAATATCTAGCAACCTCGGAACTCCCTGAGGACCCTAAAGAGGCCGCAAAAGAATGAAAGCGCTCGGGAAGGTACTTTCTCGTTGGAGAAGAACTATATAGGAAAGGGTATGCGAGCCCCCTGCAAAATGTGTAGGTGAAGATGATGTCAGAACAATACTTGAAGAAGTCCACGAAGGAATGTGTGGCACCCATATAGGAACAGACGCCCTTGTTGGAGTACTACTCCGGCAAGGTTACTTTTGGCCTACCTTGACAAAAGATGCAAGGCAGTTTGTCTGAAGATGTAACTATTGCCAAAGGCACGCCAACATCCAAAAGCTACCTTCAGAAAGAATAAATTAGCAGAGTATCCTTTCCCCTTTTCCATATGGGGTATTGATCTCATTGGACCTCTCCCAAACGCTCCCGGTGGGGTAAAGTCCTGCATAGTCATGGTGGACTACTTCACTAAGTGGATAGAAGCAGAACCACTAGCATCAATCTCAGCAAAGGATGCCTAAAAGTTTGTATGGAAGAACATCATATGCCAATTTGGCATACAGAGGGTGATGGCGTTGGGTTAGCCATCGTTTGTGTTCCCGCCGTGGCTCCACGACGGGGGTAACAGGGACCTCCTGAGGAATGTCGTGCATGGCCGTCCGATGGTGGATAGCGGTGGCAGTGAAGGGTTTCCGGTGCTGGAGAGAGCCTGAAAAGGGGATGCCCCCAAGTAGTCCAGCCTGAAACATACAAAAAACAGGGGTTAGGAGGTCCTCGGAGTGGTTTTCCGGGGAGGAGCCTCCGACGCCCAAGTCAGTGTCTCTAAATGACAAAGAGTAAGCACAAAATAGACTTGCCGGGAGTATTTCTCTAGTACGCACAGAAGGGAAAGAATCTCGCCGGAGGCATTTTTCTGGCATGTCCAGAGGAAAGAGGGGAGGAAGCCAGAACCCTGGAGCCCAAAAAGCCCTCTTTTACCGAGAGCCTCCCCTACTGTAAATAGGAGAAAATGAGCCCCTCGGATTGTGACACATGTATAGATGGATGCCGTCCGTACCTCTGAGTAGAAGAGTGGCCAGCCGCCTGCAGGCTTTATCGGGCAGTGGTTTGTCGAGAAGCGTGTCTCTACGTGTCAGAGCGCAGACTGCAGTGGCCTGTCAGAGTGCTTAAGGTCGACGTCTAGTGTGTACGGGCGAATATGTCAGAGACTCCTTCGTGGCATCCATCGCTCCTCCAAGGTCCCTTCGACTGACGATACTTTTAAGGGGACGAGCAAGGACCTCTCCCTGGGGTGATACCGTTTCTTCGGGGTGTTCTTATTCTTCCGAAGTCAGTTCATTCATCCTCTACTGGAGAGGTGATATGGGAGTTTTTCGAGGTTGGTACGATGGGGCTTCCGAGGTCGTATACCTCAGGTGTTTGGCTCCCTCTTTCTCCGAAGTCAGTGGACCAGGGCAATAGCACTTCGGCCATCAGAGGGTAATAGTGGCCGACAATGGAACTCAGTTTACGGATAGAGGTTTCTTGGAATTCATGGCTAACCTCAGCATAAAAATACATTTTTCTCCAGTAGCCCACCCTCAAAGTAATGGGCAGGTTCAAGTATCCAACAGGACAATAAAGGATGCCTTAAAGAAAAGACTAAAGGAGGCAAAGGGGAAATGGCCAGGAGAGCTCCCGAGTGTGTTGTGGAGCTACTATACGACTCCCTGAAGAGCTACGGGGGAAACTCTCTTCTCGCTCGTGTACAGGACAGAGGCCATTATCCCCATTGAGGTCATACAGCCTTCGGTAAGAATACAAGTGTTCGACAAGGGAGGAAATGATCTCGGCTTGAGGACAAAACTGGACCTCGCCAAGGAGCACCGCGAAATGGCCGAACTAAGAAGGAAGGCTTTCCAACAAAGAATAGCTCACGCTGCTAACTTACACATAAGAAGAAAAGAGATCAAAAAAGGAGACCTCATTCTCCGAAAGGCCGAATTTGAGCCACGAAGGCCATCAAAAGGGGTACTTCGGGCAAACTGGAGCAGACCTTATTTGGTCCTCAACGAAGTTCGTGCAGGGGTCTATAAATTGGGTGACATCGAGGGAGTAGAGCTGAAAAATACTTGGCATTCAGACTCTCTAAAAAAATTCTATACTTAGACATTTTTTCAAAGAAAACTTGTAACTACTCCTCCCTGAAGTTGTCAATGAAAATACATGTCGAATATGGCCGTGTTACTGGAGAAATGTTCCTTAATGGTTTTCTTTTTGGAACAAACTCCTTGATGGAGTCTAAAAACTTGGCAGAATATGGACAAAGTCTAAAATGGCTCTTTCCAAAAATGTAGGCGCAGGCGTCTACCAAAGATGCATACTTAGAATTACACCAACTTCTGATGACTTGCATTTGGAAGAAAGAATGGAGATTGGAGAAAAAATCTTCATTAAAAACCTTAAGGCAAAAAAGTACAAAGCAGCAGGAGTACAAGAAAGAAAGAAGAAGCCTATGGCTGAGTAGGGGCATTCGGCGTCTCTTCGACATTATCATCTTTAGGTGGCTCATCGGAGGCACAAGCCTAACTAGAGGGAGATTGAGAAACTCGATCTTAGACCATGTGCACCTGGGCTCTTTGGGGAAGTCTAAGCCAGACAAGTAAGAGAGGTCAAGCTCAGGGTGCCGAGCAAGGACATGGTGGCGCGCCAAGTAAAAGCCGTCTTGGTAAGACACCTTTAACATCTGCTCGGTCTGATCCTTCTCGGCACTAAGAGCGGCCAGCTTGGCCTTAAGCGCATCAATCTTCTCCTCCAGCTTCTTCTTCTTTTTGCTCTTAGTCTCCTTCTTACTCAGCAAAACAACCTCAGCTTGGAGCTCGGCATTCAAAGCGAGCGCCTTCGTAAGGTTCTCGCTATCTACAGCGTTCTCCTTTCGAAGGGCCTCATTCTCCGAAGAGAGAGTGGCACACTTTGAGCCGAGGTCTTCGACCTTGGCTGAGAAGTCAAGAAGAAGCTCCTGGTTGCTAGCCGCGAGCTCAGCCCGAAGATTCACAATGTCCTCCTTCGCAATCTTGTTCAACTCACCGCATTTGAGGACATATTTTGAGCAGAACTCCTTCGTCTTGCGCAGAGAATGTTCAGACTGAGAATGGGACTCCGTTTGCTTTACCGCCCAGGCATAAAAGTATTCGCTATATGCCAAAAGCTGCAGGAAAAAAGGGCCCCGAATAAGTATCAGAAGGAGATAAAAACTTAGAAGAAAATTTTCTAAGTAAAAAATAAGAAAGAAGCACTTGGGCAGCATGCTCGGTCATCCTCACCGGTAGGATCTCTTCATTGGGGCACTCGGTCACAAGCGACTGGAAGGTGGCATTGGTCATCACCCCCGACGCCATCTGGGGAGCCATCAGCTGGCTATCCTCAGAAAACAAATTCATGTCCTCTGTGAACGTCCAGAAGGGCTCCCTCGGCACATTATCTTGTAGGATCCTCCTCTCTCGAAGAGTCATTCGACGAGCGTGAGTCTCCATCCGAGGAGCAGCAAGCATGTCCTCTGCAATATCACACTAAAGTTCCGTCAAAACATCATCCCTTAGCAATTCATCCAAAAAATCGTAGATGCAAAAAATACTAAGATTTGTAGAGGAATGGCTAAGGAACCAACCTGGTGGAACTTCGGCGACGTCATCTTCAGACTCACCCCCCCGGACTTCAACGGGAACATCCTTCCCCTTCCTTCTTCTGCTCTCTTCGAGCTCCTAAGCAGATCTTTGCTTGCCCGAAGTCTCGGTAGTAAGAACGGGGCTTAGTGCTGATCTGAGGAGGGTAGGATCTGAAGGAGGATCTGTGAGGGTAGGAGGAGGGGTAGGGGACCGATCTTGCATCTCAATCACGTCTTCGGGGGAAGAAAGAGTGGTAGCCTTAGCCTTCTTGGACTTAGAAGGTCCACTGGCCATTTTCTTCCTCTTGGCAGGTCCCTTCTTGCCCGTTTGCTCCCCCCTCTCGGCCTGCCCGAGGAAGAGGGACTTGTAGAAGTCAGCGGATTGATCACCCATCTCTACAAAAGGAAAAAATATCAGTGTAAGTCCAAAATGAAAACAAATATCAAGCCCTGAAAAGTGACTTACTCTCGAAAAAAGCCTCATATGAAATTTCGCACCGAAGGAGCATGACTATCCAAGCCTTCTTCCCCGGAAGAATGGGCAAGGGCATACCAGGGTCACTCTTGTGCGCATTCACCACTCCTAGTTCCCGAAGGACCTCCTCGGTCATGAGGTCCCACTTGATGGGAAAAGGGTAAAATGAACGCAGAGGGACCTCGGGGTCCCAGTCTGCCACAGCCAGGATAAGTCTATCGAACTTATCAAACTCAGTAGATAGCTCTGGAGTTAGGAGCTTTCGAGGATCAACAACGTGAATCTTCAAGGTCCCTAAAGCCGATCTGATCGGCACGTGGCTCCAAAGCTCGGGGATCGGCAGGAAGAAACACTTCTTCTGCCACCCTTGCCAGCTGTCCTTGTTGTCGAAGGTGAAGGTAAATTTTTTACTTCCGGACCCTCGGGGAAGCAGGAAGTAAATGACGCCCATTGGGACCGGGTGGAGTTTGTAGCACTGCATGAAGAAGAGAAAGTAGGGGATTATCTTGAAAACCCCACACATGCAGAGGAAAGAGTTGAAGTAAGAATAAGAATTTGGAGGGAGTTGATTCGCGGCAATCCCGCGGAATTTACAAAACTCGCATATCACTCGATGGGAAGGATAACGAAGACCAGCCTTCAGCTAAGCTCGATAAACGGTAACCTCACCCGAAGGGGCCGAATAACCATATGAACCTGGGATAGGTAACCTCGGGATGACATAAGAAGGAAGGTAATATTTGGCCACCCATTTCATCATCTTTTCCGAAGTGGTGGAACAAGGGTGAGATTCGAGAGGGAGAAAGCTTTTAGGGAGAGGCTGGGTAGTCATCAATGGGGTCGGATTCGACATTTTTTGAAAGAAAAGAAGGAAATAAAAGGACTTCAGAAAAGCAACCTCGGAGGAAAAAAGAAAGAGAACTACAAAGGGGAACACCCACCAAAAGCTTTGCTGAAGTCGGGGTTCCTGGACACCGTCGTACAAGATGCCGAAAATCACTCCGCCGTAAAAATCATTGCCAGGAAAAGGAAAAGACAAGAAAAGGCTCTAGAGCAGATGAGAGCTAAAGCAAAGAGTGAGGGCAAAAATGAGGTGGGAGGTGCTTATATAGACCGAAAAGGGTAAGCAAAATGTCGTCATTACTATCCCTCAAAGATGCAACGGCCTCATTATTACTTCTCGAAGGCGAAGAGACGCAGTTAGTGTGACTGGCGTAACTATTTCGCCATCCACTAGTGGCCACATCTCATCCAATGCGAAGAACTAGGGCACGCCCCTCTGACATCATGAAAACCCAGGCACGCTTATCCATAACTGACATGTCTAACCAAAGGATGCGATGATTCACAAACCCGCAGCAGAAAAAGTGAAAACAAAATTTGCACGCATCTCGAGGTCACTGAGGGAACTAGGGAAGGGTACCTCGACTATGAAGGAACGCCTTCTGGAGAAGAGCAATTCCTTGAGTGGAGTTTCGACCGTGAATTCGATGAAAAAGCCTTCCCAGAAGCGTAAAGCTGAAGTCTCTGCTTTGACTTCCCGGGAGGGGGCATGTGATAGCCGAAGTGCCTATCACCTTCCGGACCCCTAGACTCGGACAAAGTACCATCCTCGGTAGAGAAATTACCTGCCACGGAAAGAAGGATGTTTGACCTCCCTAATTCGACCTCGGCAATCCTCCGTTCCAGGAAATGACAGTGCCAACCTCAGGGGGACGATTAAACCATCCTCGGAAGTAGGGGTATCCCTGAGAAAGACCACCCTCGGGAAACATACTCCTGTGATACTAGAGTAACCTTGGAACGTACGACAGAAGCAATTAAGGAGCCTCTGACACATCCCTGACATGCCGCCCCCAGACACGTTCTGCAAGCCACTTGTAGAGATAGCCTAGTATGCCACTCTCGAGTTGCCTAGGCTCCTAGCCAGGCAGCCTGTGATCGGCTGGGTGTCCTCTTGTTCCCCGAAGACGTGGATCGCATCCCACCGAACACGTGTTATGATCTGGGACGGCCACATGAGGAGAACTACTACTGTTCGCTCCTCTATAAATATTCTGTAAACACCCCAAGTAAAGAAGTGGAGCACTAGAGACCACACTTCTCCACTCTCCATCACCTCCATATCTTCTAAGTACTGACTTAGGCGTCGGAGGCTCCTCCCTGGAAACACACTCCGGGGACCTCCTAACCTCTATCTTCCAAACATTTCAGGTACCCTCCCCTGGGAAATCGCCTCCTCAGGCGCTCTCCTCCACCAGAAGTCTCCTTCGCTCCTGCCATGTCACATGACGAAACTGCTGTCGGGCACCAACTTACATGACATATGCATAGGCTTGCCTGTAGTGGCACTAGCGAGTTCAGGCATGAGCTAGACCTTGCTAGACATGCATGTAACCTAGATATACTGGTGGTTATGCTGGTCTAATGGTGGTAGGCTTACCTCACATGCTTGGTGCATGCCAGAGATAGTTGACAAGGTTATGGTTCGTTGTTGGTTATTGCATTATGCTTGATGGATGGCCCTAATGTGCCAAGTAATTATGCACATCCCTAGGTAGTTAGGCTCTAACTTCCAAAGGTTTTTTTGTAGGATTTTGAGTGTGGTGGTGGCTGGGGTCTAATCAGCAGGGCACACGCAAAGTAAACATTTTTATTTTTTTTACTTTTATGAGTGATAAAGGGTGGGTTGAGGAATTACCCTCTAATCTTGCTTGTGTTGCCTTAGTTTTTAAACATGTGCTAGCTATTGTAGTGTGTTTATAGGAAAAGGCTGGTCCAGTGTGGGCTTGACACAAATGTGGGTGCTCTTTATGCATAGGTGCTTTGTGGACCCATGAAAATATCTATGATCAAGGTCCAATGGTCCAATCATTCAGAGGATGGGCCATGTAGGAAACAAATTAGGACGTGGAGACTTAATAACCCTGGCTGTTCCTATAGTTAAAATCCAAAATGGAGGATGAATTTTCTTAAGAGGGGGAGGATGTGACAACCTTCATTTTATTAGGTAGTTAATTTATTTTGATTGCATGATCCTTGATTAAATTACACTTGCATGCTAGGTTTAAGTAAAGTCAATGAGTTAAGTAGTCCAAGTTCACAGAATTAAAATGTAAAGTAAATTGACCATAATGGAAAGTAGGAGCAAAGTGGTAATTTTATAATTCAAAGGTAAAAAAAATGACCAAGAAAGATAGAATTGAGCTTCTAGAGGTAAAATGAGGATCTTGATGGAATTTAAACTCAATTTGACCAAAGATTTGGCTTTTCTTGCTAAGAAAGCAAAGACTGCCAAAATGGTAATTTATAGGTTAAAATGGTCAAAATGGGTTTGAGAAGGTAAGAAATGGTATTTGAGACCATTTGATGGAGTTTGGTGATGATTGAAGCTAAATTGACCAAGTTTGAGACTTTTCTTGTAAGTGAAGCTAAGTAAGGCAATTTCATAATTTTGTATGATCTAACTTAGCCAAACCTAAGTCAAGGGGGTCAAAATGAAGACAATAATGGTCAATTGTAGTTTGGGGCATGGCTAGTTTAGAGGATGCTATATGGTATTTAATTTCCAAAGGAAACCAATGAGGAAGGTTTTATGGAGGTTGCATCCTTTTACCCAAGGGTTATGATGCCTAGAAGACTCTTTCACCCATGGCACATCTTGCAAAGCTTAGGGAATGAAGCAAGTTCTAAATGAGGTAGAATTTGCAACCTAAAAACTATGGAGGGAGGCCCATATCCCTTAGATAAGTATCTTAAACTGCTAGGGACCATGCAAAGCCTTTAACCTTCACTAAATTAGTCCTACATCCCTCCTTTACCCATTTTCACACACAAAAACAGCTCCAAACCCAGAAAATCACCCTTATCTCTTCCTTTTTTCATCCTCATACCAAAAATATTTCCAAACTAGTCAATCCTCATAAAAAATACAAAGAAAATAAAGAAAAGAAGAGCCCTTAATTGATAAATTGAAGGAAAGATGGACAAGTTGCAAGGGAGAGCTTAGGAGCCTAGATTTTGCTTTATAGGAGCACAACTTTTGGCTATTTGTTGAGGTGGGATACTTTTTTTTTACTAGACTTAGGCTACCTCTTCTTTAACCAACAACCTTATACTAATAAAGATTGTTAAGGTTAAGCATAAGAAGTGTAAGGAGAACTGTGAAGCTTCAAAAATGAGTTTTTGTTTTACTTCTTTTGCTAAGGTGAGGAGATCATTTTTTTCTTGTTCTTTGTGGTTTTTTTATGTGTAGAAAAATAAATTGCCCCTACGCTAAAAAATGTTGGTTGTTCAAATGGTTATTTTACTATTTAGTTAAGGGACACCAAGAAGGCTAGAAAAAGACATGCAACACTCAAAACTTAAGCTTGCAAAGTAGTAATCTAGACAAGGGTATGGTGTTCTAGCCTTTCGCTTTTTGAGAAGATTTAACTATGTTCTAGCTTGGTGAAAGCTAGGGAAAATGGCAGGGTAAAAAGAGCACCGGCTGACCAATGGAGCTAGAGAGGGCTTAAGAGGCACTAATGTTATGGACCTCCTAGTAGCAGGCGCTCCCGAGGAAGGTAAAGTGCCTTAAATTATGTTTAGAACCTTAATTATAGTTTGCATAGCAAGAATAGAGAAGTTTAGCAAAGTTTACTAAGTTTCAAGGTAGATAAGGTACTAAACGAGGTTTAGGGGCAAAATGGTAATTTTGCATCCTGAAGAGCCAGGATAAGTCCCAAGTGTTTTAAAATGAGTTTTTATAACTTAACTTTAAACCTTAACCCAAACTTCAAGAACAAACAAGAATTTAATCAAGAATAACTAAGTTACAAAGATGGGGGACTTAATTGCATTAAGCTTGATACCTTGGTGACTTTGAAGCTAAGTAAGGGTTTAAGAAGGGAAAGAGAAGGGGGAAGTTGCCATAACCACGTTTTTATCCTTCCCTCACTCATTTTTCTCTCAAATTAAGCTTGGAATCAAGTGTTCTTGGTGTTAAGAGGTGCAATTCAAGGTGTACAAGCTAAGAGAAGCCAATTTTAAGCTTTAAACCATGATTTTGAAGCTTGGAAGGGTGTTTTTCCACATCCCTTGCATTTGAGCAAGGTAATTAATGTGTTCTTGATTGAATTCATGTTATTTGCTTAGTTTGGAGCTTGGGTTTTGGTTAGAGAGTGAAGTTTTGGTGATTAGTGCCTTTGTTTTTGATTGGGACTTGTGTGGAACTTTGGTGAGCTTGGTTGATTGGAAAAGAGGTTGATTCTTGCTTGTTACTTGGAGTTAAGGTAAGGGAGTTATGTTTTCAAGTTCAGTTAATGCTATTGGCTTGAGTTTGCTTGAAGAATTTAAGTAATTCTAGCTATAGTATTAATTAGAGGATTTGGTTGAATTATGGTGGACTAGTGTGTTTGGCTTGATTAGGATGATGTTATAATGCATCATAGGAAGGCTTGTGATGGTTTATTGTGGTCTATGCAATGTGTACTACATGTATGTGAAGTTTAAAGGTTATCCATGCATGTTTGATATGTTTGGAGAGTGTTCAAAGTTTGTAGCAGTAAAACCAGAGATTTTTTGGGCATTTTGCAGGTTTGGCGATGCATCGCCAATCCACAAGAGTTCCCACAACACATCGCCAAGATCTCAGAAAATTGGCAGAATGTCGACAACTGTGGCGACGCGTCGCTAAGAGAACATTTGACACCCGATTTTGTTTTAGGCATAACTTTTTTCTTAGGTGTCCGATTGAGGTGATTCATGATTCCACATGAAGCTAAAAGGGAGTACTATCACCTTCATGTTTTAAAAACACTTAAAATGGCCCATTTTTAAAGTTGTTTTAACTCAAAGTTAAGGCAAGTTTTAGAGGAAATTATGGCCATAATAGAACACCATAAGTGGGTGCATGGTTTAGTACCATTAGAAGCCTAGTTGGGACTTTGGATTTAAGGCCTCAATATGGAAACCTTAGTGCACCTAGTCTACAAGGTCTTTATGGCCTAGTCTACAATAGCCCCACCATAATTCCCCTGTACAACATAAACGGGAGAGGTTCAACTGGTGATTTATCAGTAGTTAGGCTAGCAAGCTTTGCTTGCTAGAGGACAAGGCAATGCCTTGTAGTTCAAGGACAAGGATGAGGAGAGGTATCAAGGGACCTAGTTTTATATGCATATATTTTAGACCCTTAGGCTGTATGAGCTCACAGTAGATTACATATGTTATCATATGTGGTGTCCTTAGTAATTTTCTTATAGGTACACTGAAGACCTTTACTGAGAGTGTTATGTTATCACTCCGTTGTTATGTTGTGCAGAGACTGAAGTTGTTGGGCTGACTAATAATTGAGGATTATCGCGGTAATGCTCTTTTGTATGTACAGGTATAACACTTGAGTATCTTTATGATTCTAGTCTACATGGGTACTTGTTGGTTAAGTAATAGTACTAACTTAAGTCTTCCTTTGGCTGCAGAGCCTAGTAGCACTTGGACAAAGGTTTTGAGACTTGCCACTAGGATGTGAATCCAAGGTGGGAGTTAGTTCAAGAAGATCTCAGTAGAGGCTTGTATTTATAAAGTACTCTTAGTTGCCTCCACAGTCTATGTTATGAATAGTCCTAGACTCTAGGGTTGCTCTTAGGTGAGGGCATTAGTCCACTTTATGTATGAATGCTCCCATGAGTTGTTATGTTTAGTAAATTCACACAAAGGTTGATTCTGTATGCTTTGGCTATTTGTGTTTACTTTCTATAGAAATTACTTGGCCATGTTAATGCTTTATGTTTTTATTAATCCAAGTCAAAGCATGAAGAGCATGCATCTTGCATATTCTAGGTTAATCAACTAGTATCATGGGATTTAATTTGTGCACATATACAACTAGCGAATTGCAACCATTGTGAGACCAGTTCTCACAGGCTTCCTAGGCAGTGGCCAAGGACGGCCATGTTAGTTTTTGGTATCAGAGCTTAGAGCTCATTTCATAGATATTGGAGGCCAAAACTGAGGTCTAGATTGGAATTTCCATGTGCTAGTAAGTTAGTACTGACCACATCTGGGGAATGGATTCTAGCTTTGGTTGCTGGTTGCTATGGTTGACACTAGGTCAAGAACTTCAAGGGGAACTAGGGAACCTGGTGAGGGTTCTAGTGACCCAGTTGTGGGAAGGCTGGATGAGATATCCAGGGCACTACAGGGGTTGACACAGACTATGGCCCAATTGGCACAGGGGATGAATACTATCGTGACTGAGATGTTTAGAAATTATGTGGACAGAGATGTTGCTCAAGAGCAAAATGATGTATACCAGGATCAAGAAAGGCATACTGAGTGGCAGCAAGTGCCTAGTGCTCATGAACATAGAAATCATGTTCATAAGGAAGGAGAGGAGCCAGAGGTGGTGGAGGCTCCAAGGAGGGGAGACACTCCACATCAGATGAGATTGTTAGAGAAATTTAAGACTGTGAATCCACCGAGCTTTGATGGGACAGGTGATCCCGATTGAGCAGAGGATTGGTTATTGTGGATGAATCGACTTTTCACTTGTGGAGGTTATGAGCCTGAGCGGAGAATGACTCTAGTGCCTTTCCTTCTGAGGGGAAGGGCTAGTCCATGGTGGGATGATGTGATGGAGATACTGAGGGAAAGTAATGGTACTCGGCCAGAGCACAAGAAAAAGGTGTTCAAGTGGTCAGACTTCGAGAAGAAGTTCAGACAGGAGTACATCAATGAAGCTGCACAGGATCAAAGGAGGATTCAGTTTGATAATTTGGTATAAGGAGAAATGTCTGTGCAGGGGTATAAGCAGCGCTACAATTCTCTTATCTGGTATGCTCGGTATATGATTGTCAATGATGAGTTGAAAGCTAAGAAGTTCTTCCACGGTTTGAAACCCGTGCTTTGGAGGTATATGGCGATAGTGGATATCAGGAGCTATCGCCAAGTGGTTCAGAAGGTGTTGGCCTTAGAAAGAGAATTTGAGGATTCAAGGGCACCTAGTAAAAAGGTGGAGGTTGGACCAGCCAACCTGGGAAAGAGTGTCAGGAAGTAACCAATGGTCGAAAACCAAGGTCCATCCAAGAGAAGGAAGATGGGCTTATGTCCTAGGTGTAGATGGTTTCATGGTGGAAGACCATGTACTTTGGGGATAGATATTCACAATTTCCATGGTCAAAGAGGACATTGGGTGAGGGAACACCCAAGGGCTCAACCGTTGCTAGGTCCGCCCCGAAATTTACCCCCTGTACCCATTGCCAGAGGGAATCGGCCTGGTGTGGCCGCAACAGCAATTGAGCCGAGGGTTTTTTCCCTAGTGAGTCAGGTGACCAGAGAACCAACCGCTGTTCGAGGTAATTTTACTTTTCAAAATGGTAGTGTTAGAGTGCTTTTTGATACAGGAGCTACTCTTTTAGTGATATTTTCTGCCTTGGTAGACAAGTTTAAATTGCAGCAAGAAATCTCGAGTGAGTTAAGACTCATTAGGACTGCGGGGAGGGGTTTTATTGTAACCAATGAAGTGGTTACTAGGTATCCCTTACAGTTGGGCGACCATGATTTCTGTTGTGTGTTATCGGTGATAGATTTGAGGTCATATAACCTAGTGTTGGGAATGGATTCGCTAAGTAAGCATAGGGCACAAATTGACTGTGCGAATTGCTTAGTCGACATTACTGATGCTCAGGGAGCTAGAGTGACTGGCACAAGAGGATTGGTGTCTAGTGCTAAAAGTTTACACCTTAGACTTATGGATACCATCCCCACAGTTAATGAAGAAGAGTATTATTCATTGAATGGGGTTGCCATAGAGGAGGAACTTAAGAAAATTCCTATAGCGAATCAATTTCCTAAGGTGTTTCCTGTAGAGTTACCTGGGTTACCGCCTAAGAGGGATACTGAGTTTGCAATCCATCTGCAGCTAGGGGTTAAACCTATTTCAATAACACCTTACGGGACGTCAGCTCCTGAAGTGGATGAGTTAAAAAAGCAGTTGGAGGAACTGTTAGAGAAAGGCTTTATAAGGCCTAGTGTATCACCATGGGGGGCTCCGATGTTATTTGTGAAGAAGAATGATGGAACTTTTAGATTGTGCATCGACTATAGAAAGTTGAATGTATTGACAATCATGAATAAATATCCACTTCCTAGAATTGATGATATGTTTGATAGACTCAGGGGAGCAAAGGTGTTTTTTAGGATTGACCTTCGGTCTGGGTATTTTTAGATCGGAGTTAAGGAGGAAGATATCCCGAAAATTGCTTTCAGGACGAGGTATAGACACTATGAATATATAGTTATGCCATTTGGTGTGACGAATGCTCCAGCAGTATTTATAAAAGCCATGAATCGGATCTTTAAGCCGTTTCTGGATCAGTTTGTTGAGGTTTTCACCGATGACATTTTGGTATATTCACAGTCTACATCAGAGCATGAGAAGCACCTTAGAATAGTTTTGCAAGTGCTGAAGGATAATCAGTACTATGCAAAGTTGTCTAAGTGTGAGTTTTGGTCCGAAAAGATTCAATTTTTGGGGCACATCATCAATGCTCAAGTCTATCAGTTGATCCTGAAAAGGTCAGGCGGTAGTTGAGTGGAAGATACCAACTACAGTTACAGAAGTGAGGAGTTTCTTGGGCTTGGCAGGTTACTATAGGCGATTTATAGAGAAATTCTCTGTGATAGCTACACCGTTAACGGCCTTGACCAAGAAAACTCAGAAATTTGAATGGACACCAAAGTGTGAAAAAGCCTATATGGAGTTAAAGAAAAGATTAACTAGTGCACCTATACTTGTTTTGCCAGATTCGAACAGAGCTTTTACAATTTATATCGATGCATTTGGTTCTAGTTTGGGATTTATATTGCTGTAGGACAGTCAAGTGATTGCTTATGGTTCAAGACAGCTGAGGCCTAATGAATTGATCTATCCTATTCATGATCTTGGGCTAGCAGGAGTAATTTTTGCACTCAAGTTGTGGAGCATTACTTGGTGGGGAGGTCGCTCAGAATCTTCACCGATCACAAGAGTTTGAAATATTTGTTTACCCATAAGGATCTGAACATGAGGCAGTGGCGATGGATTGAATACATAAAAGATTATGATTGTTCGAGTGAGTACTGTGCTGGTAAGGAAAATGTGGTAGCAGATGCGTTGAGCCTGAAGTACACAGGAGTGATCTTATCTAAGGATCAGGCTACGAACTTCTCTGAAGGAGTATTGAGGGGTTGTTTCTTAGCTTTCCATGAATTATGGCAAAGTTGAGAGAAATCCCTAGTCTACGTTCTAGAAATACAGTCAGCTTGGTTAGTCAGAGTTAAAGAAGCTCAAATGAAAGATCCATTGTTGAAGAAAATTTCAGGAGAAGCAAAACTTGGCACTATGAGGAAGGAATTTAGATACAAGGATGAAATACTACATTATGGAGATCATCTCTATGTACCGAATGTGGATGGACTTAGGCAACAAGTCCTACAAGAGGCATATAGTAATACTTTGAATATCCACCCTGGTGTTAGTAAGATGTATCAAGATCTGAAGACACATTTTTTGTGGCCAGGATTGAAAAGGGATGTAGGAGGACATGTGGCAAAGTGTCTGACATGCTAGATGGTAAAAGCAGAACATCAGAAACCAGCAGGCACATTTCAGAGCTTACCTCTGCTGGTGAGGAAATGGGGATCCGTTACTATGGATTTCCTAGTGGGGTTACCGAATACCCGGAGTCAGCGTGATGCTATATGGGTAGTAGTCGATCGACTGACGAAGTTAGCACACTTCATACCTATCAAGATTTCTTATACATTGGAGAAGTTAGCTCAGTTGTATCTTAAAGAGATTATGAGACTCCACGGGATACTAGATTAGATTATATCTGATAGAGATCCTCAGTTCACATCACAATTTTGGAATGCTTTTCAAGAAGCATTGGGGAGCAAGGTTAGTCTCAGTACTGCTCTCCATCCTCAGACTGATGGGCAATCTGAGAGAGTGATTCAGACTTTGGAGGATATATTACGGATGTGTGCTACTGATTTCAAAAGTGATTGGAATCAGCATCTACCAGTGATCGAGTTTGCTTATAATAACAGTCATCAAACTGTTATTGGAATGGCACCATATGAGGCTTTGTATGGGAGGCGATGTATGACACCTTATTGTCGGGTAGACCCTGCAGACAAGGTAGTTATCAGACCTGAAATCATAGCTGACACTACAGCTAAGATTAAGTTAATCCAGTAATGGATTAAGATAGCCAATGACCGACAGATTAAGTATGCAAATTTGAGAAGAAGAACTTCAGTTTTGACGTTTGGGACAAGGTACTTCTCCAAGTGTCGCCCATGAAAGGAGTTAGCCATTTTGGTCAAAGGGGCAAGTTAGCTCCTAGGTATATTAGACGTTATGAAATATTAGAGAAGGTAGGGAAAGTTGCTTATCGGTTAGCATTACCACCTAACCTATCCCAAGTGCATAACATGTTTCATGTTAGTCTACTCCGAAAATGCACAGTGGAATCGGGACAGGTAGTTAATCCTTCAATCATACCCATCCAGGAAGACTTGACCTACGAGGAGAAACCTGTTCAGATACTTGGTAGGCAAGTCAAGAAACTTTAAACCAATTGGATTCCGATGGTTAAGATCCTTTGGTCTAACCATAGTAAAGAGGAGGCTACATGGGAAACGGAGCAGGATGTGCTGAAAAGCTATCCTAGCATTTTTTCAGACTAATAGTGTAATTTGGGGGACCAAATTCTAGAAGGAGGGGAGAATGTTATGGACCTCCTAGTAGCAGGCATTCCCGAGGAAGGTAAAGTGCCTTAAATTAAGTTTAGAACCTTAATTCAAGTTTACATAGCGAGAATAGAGAAGTTTAGCAAAGTTTACTAAGTTCCGAGGTAAATAAGGCACTAAATGAGGTTTAGGGGCAAGATGGTAATTTTGCATCCTGAAGAGCCAAGAGAAGTCCCAAGTGTTTTAAAATGAGTTTTTATAACTTAGTTTTTAACCTTAACCCAAACTTGAAGAATAAACAAGAATTTAATCAAGAATAACTAAGTTACAAAGATGGGGGACTTAATTGCATTAAGCTTGATACCTTGGTGACTTTGAAGCTAAGCAAGGGTTTAAGAATGGAAAGAGAAGGGGGAAGCTACCATAACCACGTTTTTATCCCTCCCTGACTCATTTTTCTCTCAAATTAAGCTTGGAATCAAGTGTTCTTGGTGTCAAGAGGTGCAATTCAAGGTGTACAAGCTAGGAGAAGCTAATTTGAAGCTTTAAACCATGATTTTGAAGCTTGGAAGGGTGTTTTTCCATATCCCTTGCATTTGAGTGAGGTAATTAATGTGTTCTTGATTGAATTGATGTTATTTGTTTGGTTTGGACCTTGGGTTTTGGTTAGACAGTGAAGTTTTGGTGATTGGTGCCTTTGTTTTTTATTGTGACTTGTGTAGAACTTTGGTGACCTTGGTTGATTGGAAAAGAGGTTGATTCTTGCTTATTACTTCGAGTTGAGGTAACGGAGTTATGTTTTCAAGTTCAGTTAATGCTATTGGCTTGAGTTTGCTTGAAGAACTTGAGTAATTCTAGCTATAGTATTAATTAGAGTATTTGGTTGAATTATGGTGGACTAGTGTGTTTGGCTTGATTGGAATGATGTTATAATGCATCATAGGAAGGCTTGTGATGGTTTATCGTGGTCTATGCAACGTGTACTACACGTACGTGAAGTTTGAAGGCTATTCATGCATGTTTAATATGTTTGGAGAGTGTTCAAAGTTCATAGCAGTAAAACCAGAGATTTTCTGGGCATTTTGCAAGTTTGGTGATGCATCACCAATCCACATGAGCTCCCACGATGGGTCACCAAGACCTCAGAAAATTGGCAGACCATCAACTACTGTGGCGACGCGTCGCCAAGACAACATTTGACACCCGATTTTGTTTTGAGCCTAACTTTTCGCTCGGGTGTCTGATTGAGCTGATTCAAGATTCCATGCAAAGCTAAGAGAAAGTACTATCACCTCTGTATTTTAAAAACAATTAAAATGGCCCATTTTAAAAGTTTTTTTATCTCAAAGTTAAGTCAAGTTTCAAAGGAAATTATGGCCACAACAGAACACCATATGTGGGTGCAAGGTTTACTACCATTAGAAGCCTAGTTGGGACTTTGGATTTGAGGCTTTGATGTGGAAACTGTAGTGTACCTAGTCTATAAGGTCTTTATGGCCTAGTCTACAACAGTACCACCATAATTCCCCTGTACAACATAAATGGGAGAGGTTCAACTGGTGATTTATCAGTAGTTAGGGTAGCAAGCTTTGCTTGCTTGAGGACAAGGCAATGCCTTGTAGTTCAAGGACAAGGATGAGGAAAGGTCTCAAGGGACCTAGTTTTATATGCATATATTTCAGACTCTCAGGCTGTATGAGCTCATAGCAGGTTACATATGTTATCATATGTGGTGTCCTTAGTAATTTTCTTGCAGGTACACTGAAGACCCTTACTGAGAATGTTATGTTCTCACTCCCTAGTTATGTTGTGCAGAGACTGCAGTTGTTGGGCCGGGTAATCGTTGAGGATTATCGCGGTAATGCTCATTTGTATGTATAGGTATGACACTTGAGAATCTTTATGATTCTAGTCTACATGGGTACTTGTTGGTTAAGTAATAGTACTAACTTAAGTCTTCCTTTGGCTGCAGAGCCTAGTAGCACTTGGACAAAGGTTTTGAGACTCGCCACTGGGACGTGTATCCAAGGTGGGAGTTAGTTCAAGAAGATCTCAGTAGAGGCTTGTATTTATACAGTACTCTTAGTTGCCTCCAAAGTCTATGTTATGAAGAGTCCTAAACTCTAGGGTTGCTCTTGGGTGAGGGCATTAGTTCACTTTATGTATGAATGCTCCCACGAGTTGTTATGTGTAGTAAATTCACACAAAGGTTGATTTTGTATGCTTTGGCTATTTGTATTTACTTTCTATAGGAATTACTTGGCCATGTTAATGCTTTATGTTTTTATTAATCCAAGTCAAAGCATGAAGAGCATGCATCTTGCATATTCTAGGTTAATCAACTAGTATCATGGGATTTAATCCACGCACATATACAAGTAGCCAATTGCAACCACCGTGAGACTAGTTCTCACAGGCTTCCTGGGTAGGGGCCAACGACGGCCATGTCAACTAAGGTCGGACCTAGCTCCTGGTTTAGGCAGTAAGTGGTGTCCTTAGCTCGTGGGATGTAAAATGGTGTGTGTACTAAGCCTTGGCTACTTGTTATATGTGCGTGGCTGAACCTTCAAGGTTTGGCAAGCACAAAAGAGTTATGCCTTGGTTTGGGTGTGTATGTGTTGTGACGGAGCTCAGGGGCTCGATATGTGCATGTGTGTATGTCCCAATGGCTCCTAGGTGAATCAATATTTTAGGGTGTATAAAACCATGGTGAGTTAGGTGTGCCAACATGCACATGGGTGCGCCCAAGGGGGAACATAGCCATGTGTGCACAAGGGACACCACAAGGCACATCAGAAGATGCACGTATGCATGTGCCTATTGGCAATGGCTGTGAAAACCTAGGGGGCCATATGGGCACATCCTAGGGCCTTGGGTTACTCTTAGGGATGACTCACAAAAGGAAGCACAAGGCAAAGCCCTAGGGTTGAAAAAACAGTAAGCGTACACATGGGCCCATTAGGCCAAGAAACCTTAGAGGGGGCAAGACACACCCTCCTACAACATTTAATAAAGGAACTTTTGAGACAATAAAAGCTTCCTAACTTAAAGGCAAATTCAAGGATGTGTACTCAAAGGAAAAAATCGACCAATATGTGTTTTTGTCTGTTTTTGCCATAATACACTAGTCAGACACACTTGGTCTTATGATTGTAAGGAGTTTTTGGGTACCAAATCTTGAGTAAGGAATACCTTATATGAAAGATAGTAGATGAGTATTATGCTCATTAAGCTAGCTTGCACTAAGTGGTTTGGTACAGAGACTTTGGGCGTCAAACCTAGAGTAAGTTTATTTAAGTTTAAGTGCTAACAGACAAGTTTAACTTATTAAGTTAGCTTACACTACTACATTTGGCACAGAGGCTACAAAGAAGGAATTTCATCAATGAAGACTTTTAAGTAAGTAACTATTAGTGTAAGGTTAGTGGACAAGTTTTAAAAACTTGTTAAGCTAGCTTATACTAGGTTATTGGGCGTAAGGATGAATGTTAAAGAAATGTGGACACCAATTTCACTAGGACTAGTTGAGATGCAAAAGGGATAGTAAGAGGTTATACTGTAGTCTTTAAGAGTAGAATTACAATAAGGTACTTTGGGCCATGTGAGCTCAATCAAAGGTAAGGAGAATAGTTGGCAATTTTTTGTGTGTTTTTAGTAAGGGCAACACCTTTGCATCTTAGGTAAACACAAAGACGGCAGGACAACCCACACCAACTAAAGCCTAAGCACTAGCTGGGAAGGCATATTAAACTAAAAGATCAAGGAGAAAAGCGGATGCTAGCCTTGGAAATAGGCTATAAGCTATGGAAAACTAAGGAAGGAAGCACTAAAAGGTAACCTTTACCTTTTTGATAAGCTCATTTTGGTGCTCTATGATACTGGTGCATCTATATCCATTATTTCAACTAACTTAGTTTGACTTATAGGTTATAATTTTACCTCAAATGTATATGACCAGAATAGCTAGAAGGGAAATGATGTTTTCACATCACATAGTTAAAGACTGTATGATTAGGCTAAATAAGATTGAATTAAAGACTAATTTGATCAATATGGAAACAACTGGTTATGACATAATATTGGGCATAAATTGGTTAGCTGAGAATAATGTTGTTATAGATTGTGAAAATAGGAAATTGATACTACCAGGATCAATAGAACATTCCTTAAAGGACTCTATAAAATGTGATATTGGGTAAGTAAAGGTAATGGATTGTATACCTATACTTTCTAAAGAAGAATATATGTGCTTGAATGACAAATAGTCTAAGACTAAGTTAGATAAAATTCTTATTATGAAACAATTCCTAAAAGTTCTTCCTTCTGAGCAACCTGGTTTACCTCCTTTTAAGGAAGATATAGTTTTAGATTAAGCTAACTCCATAAGCTAGCTCCCTACAGGATGGCAATTCTTGAAAGGAATGTGCTGAAAAAGCTGCTAGATGAACTCTTTGAAAGAGGATTCATTAGGCCAAATGTGTCTCCTTGGGAGGCACCAGTGCTATTTATGAAAAAGAAATATGGAATTCTTAGGTTATGCAATGACTATGGAAAGCTCAATGCTATGACTATGAAGAATAGGTACCCTCTCCCCAAGATTGAAGACTTATTTGATCAACTAAAGGGAGCCATAATGTTCTTAAAGATTGATCTCGGATCAGGGTACTTTAAATTAAGAGTTAAAGAAGCAGATATCCCTAAGACTGGTTTCAGAACAAGATATTGTCATTTTCCAAATATAGTAATGCCATTTGGCCTTACTAACGCTCTAGCTTTCTTTATGGACCTGATGTAGAGAATATTAATGCCATATCTAGATGACTTTGTGGTGATCCTTATAGATGATATTCTGGTGTACTCGAGAAATAAGGAGGAGCATCAAAAGCACTTGAGAATAGTGTTGGATGTGTTAAAGAAACATCAAATATATGGCAAAGTCAGCAAATGCTATTTCTAGGCCAATCAAATTGAATTTTTAGGCCATGTGATAAATGGGCAAGGAATGGCGATCAATCCAAGAAAAATTGAAGCTATCTTACAGTCAAAGAAACCATGTAATGTCAGAGAAATAAGAAGCTTCTTAGGTCTGGCTAGCTATTATAAAAGATTTGTCACAAATTTTTATATAATGGTAGCTCCTTTAACCAAGTTAACAAGAACTGGGCAGAGGTTTGAATTGTCTGAGAAGTGTGAAAGAAGATTCCATGGGCTTAAAGACAAGCTAACTTCCACTGATGTGCTAATACTGCCTAATCCCAATAAACCTTTTTAGGTTTATATAGAAGCATACATTGTGGTATTAGGGTGTGTATTAATGCAATAAAAACAAGCTATAACTCGTTGATTAAGGCAAATAAGACGACATTGAAAAGAATTATCCAGTGCATCATATGGAACTTGCAGCTATGATTTTTCCCTTGAAACAGTGGAGATATTACCTACTAGGTAATCAATTTCAAATCTCCACTGATCATAAAAGTCTCAAATATCTCTTTAGTCAAAAAGAGTTAAACATAGGACAGAGAAGATGGCTGGAATATCCTAAGGATTTTGATTGTACCATTGAGTACATTGAAGGCTGGGCTAATAAAGTAGTTGATGCCCTAAGCAGAAAATAGATAGGCATCCTTAAACATAGAGAAGAAGAACCAAATGAACTTAAAAGCCTAACTTGGTTGGCTAACAAGTCGCTAAGATGGGAACAAGCCAATTAAGAGTAGTCACTATCTAGTATACCTAAGAAGTAGAAATACAGAAGGCACAATAGTAGGATGTAGATCTTGCGAGAATATATGGGCAAAGACATGGGAAACTATTTCAAGGTTCTCTTATAGGCAGGGATTGCTGTATTTCCAAGATAGAACTTATGTACCCAAAGGGTATGAATTAAGATAACAAATTTTGAAAGAAGCCCACTCTAGTATGATAAGCATACGTCTTGGAACTATAAAGATGTATCAAAGTTTGGAAAAACACTTTTGGTGCCCTAATATGAAAAGGAAAATTCACACATTTGTATCCAAATGCGTAGTGTGCCAACAAGTGAAGGTAGAACATGAAAGACCAGATAGTAAACTACAAATTTTGCCCATACTAGAAATAAAATGGGGTTCCATATATATGCATTTCCTGGTAAGCATGCCCATGATAAGAAGAAAGCATCATACTATCTAGGTGATTATGGATAGACTTACAAAGTCAGCTCACTACTTGCCTATTAATCTCACATATCCTTTGGATAGGCTATCATAGATGTGCATTAAAGAAATAGTGAGATTGCATGGTGTCCTAGATGACATAGTTTTAGACAGAGACCTAAGGTTTATGTCTAGATTTTGGAAATCACTACATCAAGGATTGGTTACTCAACTAAAACTAAGTTCAGATTACCACCCTTAAACTGATGGGCAAATAGAAAGAACCATACAAATTCTTAAAGATATGTTAAGGTACTATCTATTGTACTTTAAAGGAGAATGAGATCAACTCCTATCCTTAATACAATTTTCCTACGATGACAGTTATCATTCACTAATAAGGATGGCACCTTATAAAGCTTTGTATAGTAGGAAATACATAATTCCCTACTGTTGGTAGGATCCTAAGGATATAGTTGACATAGGACCAAAACTGATCCATGAGACCACTAAAAAGTTCAAGATGATCCAAGAAATGATCAAGGCTGCCAATGACAGAGAGAAAGCCTGTGACAATTAGAGAATGAGAAAAGACATAGAATACCAAGTAGAGGACTACATGTGGATCAAAGTCTTTCCAATGAAAGTAGTTATGACATTTGGCAAGGAAAGCAAACTAGCACCTAGATACATTAGACCATTTCAAATAATGGCTAGGATTGGTAATTTGGCAGATAACATAATAACTTTAGAGTTGGGTCAGATACATGATACTTTTCATGTTAGTATGCATAAGAAGTACTTATTCGATCCATAATAAGTCTACAAGGGTTCTAGCTAAAGATGTGAAGAAGTTAAGGAGTAAATGGATAAATATGGTGAAAATCCAATGGTCTCACCATTTTAGGAAATAAGCTACTTGGGAAATAGAGGTTGAAATGCTCAAAAGATACCCAAGGCAATTTCCCACCTTACTTGAGAATTTGGAGGACCAAATTCTTTAAGGGGGAGAGAATGTCATACCTGTAACTTGCATAGGCCATGGGCTATGACTCTTATATGAATATGATGGGCATCAGAGATGTGAATAGATAATGCAAGTTAGGAAACACTAAGAGAAAGACACCTACAAGTCATTCTAAGGGTACACAAGTGGAACATGGGAGAAAAGTGCCCTATTCCTAGGCCACAAGTGGTTAAAATGTGGCCATGATGGGTCCTGAAAGGAAGACTCATGGCTTGAGTAAATATTACAAAGTACTTGAGAGCATTAAGACAAAAACCAAGGAGTGCCTTAAGTAGGGCTCTAAGCACCCCCCATGTGTGCATTGAAGTAAACTTGAGGGCTCTAAAGTCTAAAACACTAAAGGGAATTGAGTGAGCTCAATGCTGAAGGTTAAGATACAAGTGAGGGCAACCAAATAATCCCAATAAATGTGAATAACACATGATAAATGACAAGGGCACTCTAGGGTGCACTAATGGACCTTTAAGTGCACCTTTGTGTTCAACAATCTGCCTATGAAGGCTCTAAAGCCTAATGTATCAAAAGGGATTACATGAGATTGATGCTTATCATTTAAGTGAGAATGAGGGCTATAGTGTGGCCAAGAGATGGTAGAAAACACATGGAACCTATAAAAACACCTTACAGTACGTTAAGCAGCTCTCAGATGCACTTTAAGTGTACCTATGTTCAACACAAAGTTTGAGGGCCTAATTGGCTGAATTAATTGACAAAGTAGGTGCTTAATATGTGCCACTTGAATAGAAAAGTATTAAAAAAATCCATTATTATGGGATTTGAGGTACTTGGGAGGATATTGGGCCAAGAACTAGTCAAGGTCCTTAGCTGGCAATCCATTCAGCTACCGTCTAAATTTATAGTCTTCAAAACAACTTCATTATAGCTTTTTAGCTGGTTCCTAGGACCACTACAAACTCAAAATCCTAGCCAAATACCTACTTAATAACTAATACATATGCAAAATAAAAGACAAAATAAACTAGCCAAAATTGAAAGTAAGTATGGTGGTGTATGGCAAGCCAACGATGGTGCTCTTTGTAACTTGATTTCTTCTTTTTTTTTTTTTATGTCTTCTCATCCTCTAAAACTTGGCTAAACCTTTAATAATACACCTTAAATCCACCAAAAATAAGGAAGGCATAGTAGAACAAAGATAAAGCCAAATCGAGACATAGTGATGCCAATCTAGCTCATAATGGTGTCTGTTGTTACATGGTCTATGATCAACCTTCCTTGATGCTATTTCAGCTATAGGTGAAGACCTATATGAAGCTTTTTCCCCTATATTTTTAAGGATAAAATCTACCCTAGAGGATGGCTAAAGGCCAAAGAAACCTAGAGGCTATTTAGTGGACTTTGTGTGCAATAAGTACTATGTTAAGCTAGCTAGTTTGATTTTGGCAAGCATAGGGTTTTTGTTCAAGTTTGGGCAAGCTTGATCAATCACTTGTAGCTCTATGTTAAGTCAATCTAATCAAAGTCATCACATGAAGAAACTGAAGGAAAATCGTGCTTGCTATGTTAAGGAAATCATGTGTATGTGGTGTTTGTGTTTGTGTGCTTCTCTGATTGTATGCGTATGCTAAACATTGATTTATATATATATGTATCTTGTATTATCTTGTATATACTACTTGTGGTGTCTTCCTTGTCTTTGGATGCATGTTATTAAGCAAAAGTGGAGGTTTATTTGCATAACAATGTTATAAACATTGTAAGGGCACTAGGTGCTGTATTGGGTCTTTACTAAGTGCCTATGCCCTCACACCCTCTTTTGAACCTTTTAGGAAAATAATTGTAAGATTTAAGGGCTAGGGAACCTTTAGGATAGGTCTATGTATAGAGTGGTATACTTTAGACTCATGGCTTATGAAAAGGAAGCATGCAAAAGTTCATAAAAATGAACTAATGGTTGTGTTTTGTTGCTGTGTTTGTAGACCCTAATGTCTATTGTGGGACTTGCTATGTTTGGATCTGTCATGGTATGCATTAAAACTAGAAGAGTAATAAGATAGTTATGGCCTAAGTGTCAAGTCAAAGTGGGGGTTAAAGTGACTATGGGCTTATAGACAATTTAGGCCTTGCAATGTTCTATGCATGAAACTTAGTGGACCAAACTTTTCTTGTGCATAACTCTGGGCCGTGTAGTCCCAATTTGCCCAATTTTGGTCTATACATATTTGTATGCAACTTATGGCAATAGGACTTAGTGTAAAACATGGCTAGTCCCTTGAATGTATTTCGGGCTTAGGAAAGCCGTAAGGTACTTTGCGTAACAAGCTACAATGTATGCATGCATGTGTGTGTGTATGTTTTGGTTCATGAACAATGTAGGCTCTCAATAAGCCTCTTAAGGACACAGAACACAAACATAAGTCACCTAGGTTCATTAAACCCCATATACATTAAAATAAGGTCATTAAGTTTGGCTAGGTAAGTACATTCACTAGAATAGCACGTTAAACAGGTAACATAATGTGTTAAAGTTAGCTACTTAATGTATTAAACTGATAATCTAAGGTGTTAAGTTGGTAACTTAACCTACTAAATCAGTTACACCCGCCTAAGTTTAGGTTAAGAATCCTAAGAGTCATGACCTAATCTACCATCAGCAACTAAACCTCCAAGGAAGGTTTAGGGTGGTGGTGAATTGGGTCCTGACAAGCTACCCCTGCTCTTTTTCTGTATAGGGAATCAACCTAATCGGTCCTTTACCTATAGCACCAGGAGGTGCTAAATACTGTGTTGTTGTAGTAGATTAGTTCACTAAGTGTATCAAAGCATAACCATTAGTGACAATCTTGGTGAAAGATATCCAAAAAATTGTTTGGAAAAATATCATATGCATGTTCGGTTGCTTAAAGTTGATAGTGGCACATAGTGGTGCGCACTTCATAGACAAAGGGTTCCAAGAATTCACCACCAACCTTGGCATAAAATTGCATTTTGCTCTAGTTGCTCATCCATAAAGCAATAGACAAGTAGAACTGTGGCGGAACGGGGGCCCATTGCCCCATTAACTCATCTTGTAGGCCCTTAGGGACTATGAATCCCACTAAGTTACTATTGGCTAACTATTACTCGTCAAGATAATTTAAAACAATTTATATGCAACTAGTTTCTTAGCCTACCCAGTAAAAGATATGCATGCTTTTGTCCTGGCAATGCAAACGAATAAGTAGATTATTTGTTAAAAACGTTGCTCGAGCATTTCACTTAAAACATACTCAAAACGTGCCAAGACAGTGAAATACTAGTTACTTCGACTTCAAGTAATAGTTTGTGCATACTTTACACCACTAGCATGCACCCAAAAGTAACTAGATGGTTTTACATTACAATGTATCCTAATAGAGGCAACTTCTTAGTACACAAGGTACTATATACATGAGACAAAAACCTAACTAAGATCATCTACTTGAGCCCCACCTTAAGCTATCCAAGCTCCAAGTGTAAGCCCTTCCTTAATCCTTGTGCACCTTTCTAGCCTCTACATTGTAAAGGCATAAAACTTAGTTAGTACATAGCTTAGTCCACAAGTAAACTTAGAATCACAAGGATTCTCAAGGAAGAATACCTGCAAAAGAGAAAGCTTAGGCCACAGCTACGACTAGTTACTAGGCCTGGGGTTAGAACCTGCACAATAACTTAAGGGAGTGAGTACATGAATGTACTCAGTAAGGGTCCCTTGGGGTACTTGCAAGAAGATAGCAGCAAGCCAACATGCAACCATGACAAACAAGCAAACAGACAAGTGATCAACTAACAAAAAAACTCAAGCAACCAACAACATGTAAAATATGCAATGCATGAATGTATGACCTGAAATTCACATAACACTTGGGACTTCTTGCACACTAAGTGCCATAAGTTGCTGTGAGCTCAAACGGCAGAGGTACTTGAGACACTGGCCCTCGTATCCCAGATACTTTACCTCCTATAAGTCCCACCTACGGGTTCTAGAGTAGGTTGTCACCTCATCTCAAACTTACCCGCCTTTACCATTAACTTATTGTGCAAGGTAGCCATCCTATGTGGTTTAACTAGCCAAACCCTTAGAGTTTAGCTTAGAGCTCCATAGTGGGTTGCTTACCAAACCAAATGGTTCGGTTGGGATTTACTTAGGTTTCCTCTTTATTGACCAAAGGTCTATGACATTCCACTCGGCCAACAAAGAGTCTGAAAACTGACTTAATCCCCTTAGTGCTCATTTAGGAACTTAAGCACTTTAATTTCCTTAGCCACCATTTCATACTCTTCCTTAACCACACAACTTAGCTACCACATAAATAATGCATAATTCCCAACTTAGGAATGAGTTCTAGACCCAACTGAGAGTAGGAAAGTCTTAAGTTAGCCTAGGGATGAAAACCGAGAGTTTGAGACACTCTTAGGATGCCCGGAGCATGGGGGAAAAATGCCTTGGCGGCGCCGTTGGCGACGCGTCGCCAAAGGCATCAATTTTCTGTGAATTTTTGCACTCTCGGCGACGCGTCACCAATATGGCGTCGCCAACACTTTCCAGCATTGCGCAACAGCGTGCAACCTTGCACGAAAACTGCTCAAACTTCCTCATCCCAAACTTAAATCACATGGGTCTTGTTTCTACCTCATTGCCACAAAGCAAGAATCAAAGCACAAGCCATCCTTAGCTCAACCAAGCTCTCTTGAGTTCCACACCTAAAACCAATATGATATGGCACCAATAACTTTAAACCGAGACCATTTCTAGCTATAGAAACAACTTAGAACCAGCCCATGAAAACCCAAGAAGCTTACCTACGAATTTTAAGTCCAAACAAGCATCAAAGAGCTAGTTGAAGCTAAAGCACCAACAATGAAGCTTGAGGCTACTTGTAAACACCTTGGGCCTTCAAAAATCGATGAAGAAGTGTAGAAATGGGAAGCTTTGGAGCAGCAATTTTGGTGAGGAGATGAAGCTACGAAATTGGGGAAGGAAACAAATGGCTATGGGAAGTCAACTTAACCAAAAAACATACTAACTCCCCCACAACGCACACTTCTTCCACTCTTGCTCCCTGACCCACAAGTTCTCATTTGTTTTAATTTGGTCACCAAACTCTCAACCCAAAACCATCTTTCCTTTGTTCTAAAGGATGCCAAAAAGCTTCTCACACTTGGCCTCTTGGACACTTTGGTCACTTAAGATCTAAATGGCTTAAATAAACACTTAGTGCCACATTTTACTCAAAACCTTCAAAGACGGTTCTAATAGCTAGGATAACTAATGGTCTTGATTTAACTAAGCCAAATTTTCTTACATGACCCTAATTTATCAAAATTATATTCATGCTTCTAACTTGGGTCAAAATTACCAATTTACCCACTTTTGACTTTAAAGTGCCAAACCACACGTAGGAACTCACTTACTTAGTTAAGCTTGCCTTTTTTGCTTAACAAGGTGCTAACTTGAGGTACCTAATTTAATAAAAACACTTAAACAAACTAAAATAAATACTTACTTGGTTAAGAATCTTCTTTAGCTATGAGAGCCGTCACAAGAACTATCAAACAGAACTTCAAAAGAGGGTTTGAAAAAATGGGTTGTTGAAGCCAATGGAAAGTGGCCTACTGAATTACCAGGTGTACTGTGGAGTTACCGAACAACCCTAGAAAAGCTACTATGGAAACCCCTTTCTCTCTTATGTTTGGAATAGATGCCCTAATTCCTATCAAAATTATGAAGCCCTCCATAAGGACACAAGTGTTCAACGAAGAAGGAAATGACCTCGTCTTAAGAGCCAAACTTGATATGATTGAAGAAGGGCTTTCTAGCAATGACTTGGAAGCACTGCAAGCTTGAAAGTGAAACCTAAGGGAATCAAGGTGGGAGACTTTATTCTTTGAATGGCTGAATTGGAAGCCCAAAGACCATCTCACAGGGTACTTTTGGCAAATTAGGAGGGACCTTATTTAGTCACTGAAGAAGTTCGGCCAAGAGTGTTCAAAATGAGAAAAGCTGAAGAAGAAGAATTGAAAAACACAAGGCATTCGGATTCTTAGGAAAAATTCTACACTTATAAATTTTCTAAGGACTTAAACATTTTCCAAGGAACACTGTTGAAGTACATTACTTAGAGGAAATTTTTCGAAGTTGTACAAATGGAGTGTTTTTGAAAAAGTTGTACAAATGCCAAGAATTATTATTTTTCTCAAAACACTAAGACAAATTTTTATTGCTCAATCTGGCAAAAATAGTAATATGTGATAATCCTTGAGAAGTTCACCAAAGATGGTGAACTAAACATTTGCTAAAGACACCAAACTAAGTATTCACTGAAAGTGGTGAATCGCCAAAAATAGTGAACTAAACATTCATCAAAGACGCCGAACTAAGTATTCACTGAAGGAGGTGAACCACTGAAAATAGCAAACTAAACAATTGTTGAGGGTGCTAATCTATGCATTCACTAAAGGTGGTGAATTGAGCATCCGCCAAACATAGTGAGCTAAGCACTCACCGAAGATGGTGATAAATGAGCACAATTGAAAGTACTATCATAGAAAGAAGTCTCAAACTTGGGTGAAAGTATTTATGAAAAATAAACATTTCATTCATGACTAAAAAGGTAAATGGAGAACATGACTAAGTTAATTCGAAGATCACATGCTATTCCTCCTTGTCTCCATACTAAGACTTGATGGTGAGCCAGATAGAAGCCATCTTGGAAGGACCGCTTCATCATTTCATTAGCTTCAGCGTTTTCCTTCTTCAAAGCCTCCACTTCCTTCTTTTTCTTCCTTTTCCACTTCTTCAACTGCTGGACGTCGGCTGAGGGCTAGCCCTTGTCTATAAAGGCTTGGGCTAGATTGAAAACCAAAGACTCATGTTCTTTTTTAAGAGCCTAAAACACAGATGTCTGCTCCACCAACATCACTTTGAGTTTGGATACCTCGAAGAAGTAGTTATTAAGGAGCTTTTGCTTAACTTCAACAAGATCTTGGCAAAGTCCCGCCAATCCTTCCTTAGCAATTTGGTTCAACTCCCTGTATTTATGGCAAGTTGTTGGTTAGGCTTTCTTGATCTTTGACAAGTTTAGATCAAAGTATGCTTACCGGCCCATGCTCGGAAGTTGCCCCCATAGGCAACCATGTACAAAAAAGAAAGGGAACATAAAAATGAGTGAAGCACCTAAGGAGTGGGCAAGATTTTTTTATGTATTTCAAGAGAAAGTGTACATGAGTTGCATGCTTGAAAATTCATGCACTGAAGATTTCCTCATTTGGACAAGACTCTATAAGAGTTTGAAAGGTCACATCAGCCATGATCCCCCTTGCCATTTGAGTGACCATTTTCTGGCAATCCTCCAATAGTAGAACCATGTCCTCAGAAAACCTCCAGAAGGGTTCCCTTGGAACCTTCCTTTAAGGAATCTTCGAGTTATGCCGATGTCATCTCTGGTCATGCTTGGCTATCCAGTCCAACTCTATGATCTCCTCTGCAAAATCTCTCTAAAGTTCAATCACCGCATTATCTGTGAACCATTCATCTATAAAGTCTAAAATCCCAAAAAACCCAAAACTTATAGATGAAAGGTCAAAGGATGAACCTGTTAAAGGAACCTTAGCATCCTCCACCTTGTCATCACTCACTTCTTGGATATCAGTAGGAATATCCTTTCCTTCCTCCCTTCTTCTTTACTTCACCTATTCAGTTGAAAGAATGGCCAAAGACGTCCTTAGTGTCTCCATAGCCAAATTTGAACTAACTAGGGTTGAGAGAATGGCAACCTCGGGGATAGTGCCTTGAACTTCCTTCAGCACTACAAGGAGAGGAGGAAGAATGTTACCACCTCACAAAAATGGGAGAATTACAAGTGTCATAATGGCTAAAAACCACTATATTGTGTAATTCTCACCATAGTGATTGAAGTGTGGGGGGTAAATGGCATGATCGACACCTCTTTAAAAGTGTTGCATGTTGATAACTTGGCCCCCAAGAAAAGCGTTAAGGATTGCTTGTTTTTTAAGCAACCTATGGACTTTTTTGTAAGATTTTGGAAATTCAAGTTCTCAATCGCAAAACTTTCACAAAAGAGATTTGGAGAGTTATGAGAAGGACATGAATGGTATGAAAGTGCTATTGGAGGACCAAATTACTTATAGAAGACAAGTATGGACAAAGGAAAACACAAAAAAAATCTTTAAGGACTTATGTGTCCTATTGTGTGCCTTTGGTTGCCCATGCTTATGACTTAAGTCAAATGGAAGTTTTGTGGGGTTATCGCACATAAGGAAGAGTTGCTATGGCATGGGATAAGGAGGTCAAATGTGGGCCAAGAGATTAAGGTAAAGAAACCATAGTCTTGTAGCAAGGAAAATGGCATAAAGCTTGGTTAAGTTTGTTAAGTGTGTTTAGTGCACTTAAGACCATATAAATGTCCATTCTTGGTCCTTATCTCCCAAATTTTGACCTCCACCAACAAAAAAAGAAGCCATCCCTCTCCTCCACACTTCCTCCATAGCCACCATACCTTCAAACTCAAAACTACTTGCAATTGAAGTCAAGGAAACACAATTGGAAGCTATTTGGTGGTATTGCGTGGGTGCACCTAGGATCAAGCTCTAATTTCAGCATACCCATCAAGGTAAGGGATCTCTTGCAACCATGGATTGTTTACTGTATTTTCAAGCATCCATTGAGCTAGGGTTAAGCTTGGAAGAGAGCCATGAGCTTGATGAACGAAGCTTAGTGAGGGCAGTGCACTTATTGAAGGTTTTGTGACCTAGTGTGAAGTGCACAGTGATGGCATCAAATTTCTAGGTCTTTAGAGCCCAAAAGTTATTAGTAACTAGTGTTGAAATCCTCCTAAGACCAAGCGTTAGCTTGAGGAGGGCTGCTACAGTTATTTGGTTATGTTTATTATGTGTTTTATGGACTAACCTATGGTATATGTTGCTACTGCATTTCACGTGTTTGTTGGTTGTGAATGCCTGCTGCATTTGGTTGCTATATCTTGTATATATGCATTGTATTTTTTCTATTTTGGTGTCATTGAATGTAGGTTTTAATGATGGTCACATTTCTTATTGAATTAAAGTGTTGCTCTTACTAAGTTTCTCAATGAAACTTACTCCCCTTAATTCTGTCATTTCAGGTTCAGCAAAAAGGTCACATTCAAACTGACATTTGCAGATTGAGTTTTGATCTGAATTTTAGGTACATGAAATTCCATATTTCTAGTTATGATCTGGAAAGTTTGGTGATTTTAGGAGCACATTTGATATTTTTAGTCATGGTACTTATTGTGTTGTGCAGCAACTATCCAGCATCCTGTTTCTGGAGTCCATTGTGTGTCAGGTACTCCTGCAACTTGGGTGCTTATTTAGCTAAGTTAAGACCATATTGCAGTGAATGTATGCATGTACATGTAGTGTATGTAAAATGAGACAAGTATGTGAACATTTTAGTAATGTTTTGGCTATCTAAATGATGTGGACCAAAGCTCACTAAGTGTGAACGATGGGCTGCTTACTTGTAAATTCTATTTTGGCCGTATAAAGTTGTTAAAACCAAGGGAATGTAATTACCATGTGTAATGGACATATATGGGATAGCTTTGGAGGGTTTTCCCTGTTACCACCTCGCAAAATGGGAGAATTACAAGTGTGTCATAATGGCTAAAAACCGTTATATTATGTAATTCTCACCATAGTGATTGCAGTGTGGGGGGGGAAAAGGTATGATCAACACCTCCTTAAAATTGTTCCAAGTGGGTAACTTGGTCCCCAAGAAATGCCTTAAGGATTGCTTTTTTGTCAAGCAACCTATGGACTTTTTTGTAAGATTTTGAAAATTCGGGTACTCAATTGTGAAACTTTCACAAAAGAGATTTGGAGAGTTATGGGAAGGATATGAATGGTATGAAAGTGCTATTGGAGGACCAAATTGCTTATGGAAGACAACTAAGGACAAAGAAAACACAAAAAGGCATAAAGGACCTAAGTGTTCTAATGTAGGCCTTAAGATGTGTATGACTATGACTTAAGTCAAATGGAAGTCTTATGGGGTTATCCCACATGAAGAGGGCTACTAAAGGAAGGTAAGGATGGTCAAATGTGGGCCAAGAGATTAAAACTAAGAAACCATAGTCTTGTAGCAAAGAAAATGACATAAGACAAGGTTAAGACTATGTAAGTGTGTTAAGACTACGTAAGTGTGTTTAGTATACTTTTGACTATTTAAGTAGTCAAGACCACCTTTGCTTCTCTAAATTTAGGCCTCCACTTGCAAAAAGAAAGCCAGCCCTCTCCTCCACACTTCCTCCATAGCCACCATACCTTCAAACTCAAAACTACTTGCAATTAAAGTCAAGGAAGCACAATTGGAAGATATTTTGGTGCTATTGCTTGAGTGCACCTAGGATCAAGCTCCAATTTCAGCATACCCATCAAGGTAAGGGTTCTCTTGCTCTCATGGGTTGTTTTCTACAATTTTCAAACATCCATGGAGCTAGGGCTAAGCTTGGAAGAGAGCCATGTGCTTGATGAACCAAGCTTAGTGAGGGGAGTGCACTTATTGAAGGTTTTGTGACCTAGTGTGAAGTGGACAGTGATGGCAGCGAATTTCTGGGTTTCTAGAGCCCAAAAGTTAGTACTAACTAGTGTTAAAATCCTCCTAAGACAAGCATTAGCTTGAGGAGGGCTGCCATAGTGATTTGGGTATGTTTATTATGTGTTTTATGGACTAACCTATAGTATATGTTGCTGTCACATTTCATGTGTTTCTTGTTTGTGTTTGGCTGCTGCATTTGGTTGCTATATCTTGTATATATGCATTGTGGTTTTTGTGTTTTAGTGTCTTTGGATTCATGTTTTAATGAGCATCACATTACCTTAAGAAATCAAGTGTTACCCTTACTAAGTTTCTCAATGAAACTTACTGCCCTCAATTCTGTCATTTCAGGTCCAGCTGAAAGATCACATTCAAAATAACCTTTTTAGTTTGATTTTTGATCTGAAATTTCAGGTACATGAACTTCCATATGTCTAGTTATGATCTGGAAATTTTGGTGATTTTAGGGGCACATTTGGTATTTTTAATGGTGGTACTTATTGTGTTGCGTAGAAGTTGTCCAGCATCCTGTTTTTGGAGTCCATTGTGTCTCAGGACCTACTGTAAGCTAGGGTGCGTATTTAGCTGAGTTAAGACCATATTTTAGTGCATTTATGCATGTACATGTAGTGTTTGTAAAATGACACAAGTATGTGAACATTTGAGTAATGTTTTGGCTATGTAAGTGATGTGGTGCAAAGCTGCCTAAGTGTGAATGATGGGCTGCTTACTTGTAAATTTTGTTTTGGCCACATAGAGTTGTTAATAGAAAGGGAATGTAATTCCTATGTGTAATGGACATATATGGGATAGGCTTGGAGGGCTTTTCCCTTGTGAATGAAGTGTTTGCATGGTTTGGAAAAATTGTATGGGCAAAATGGTCCAAAAGTTGCCAGAATTTCGACTCTGGACATAAAGTTTAATATCTCCCTGTGTAGAATGAACCTTGGTATGAAATTTTGACCACAAATAGAGGACATCTATAGGGTTAACAGGGATTTGTAATTTATGGATTTAGAGCCCTGTAGCCAAAGATATGACGTTGCAAAGTTGGCTGAGTTACTGTTCATTTGGTCAGAATTTTGTAACCAACTTCAAAAATCCATAACTTGGTCCATAGGTGGGCGATTGATGTAAAACAAAATTCCTTGGTTTTCTCTAAGTCTCTACTTCATAATGGACCAAATAAAATGGGGGCGGTATGAGGCTAGAATGATACAGTTTATTAGTGGAAGTTACAGGTGCAGTAGCTGGTCACTAGAACTTAACAAGATTGCCTAATGTGTGGAAGCCAAAACTAAGACTTGTGCTAGTATTTTCCTTCCTAGCTGCCATGGTGTGCATGAAATGTGAATATGTGTGTGATGGTTGGACCAATATGCATGTGTTTACATAGTGCTCAAGAGGGCCACTTGGGTATGCACACTAAGGGTAGTGTTCTGATGGCCTACAGAACATTACCAAACCTGGGAGTTTAAATGCACAGTTTTGGCACCATAACTGGACTACCCCGGAGTGGGTAACAGAAGATGGTATCAAAGCTAGGTTTATAACTATACATTGCATATAGTTGGCATTGCATGCATCTATAGATATGAACTCAGTTTGGTCAGCTGCTAGTGTCAAGTACCATTGAAATACCTATGATCTTTATATGTGCTCTATGATGGATCATCAATGCAGGAAGTAAACATGGTTGCCACAAGGAGAGGGGATCCACCTCGAAGGCCTCATACTGATTCTAGGCAGCAAAGAAATGAACAGAATAGAGGGAATTAGGGGCAACAGGGGGTAGCAAACCCTGAAGTGCCTCAGGTTTGGTTAGAGCTTCAGAGGAACTTAGCTCTAATAAATGAAAACTTAATGAGGCTGATTCAAGAACAACAGCAGGGAGTCCAAGTAGCTCCAGCAAAACCAGTTTGGGATGCACAGCTACAACCAGAAGAGGATACTAGGAACACATCTGAATATGTTCCTTCAGAAGCTTAGAAGACACAAATGATGAGACCATTGAGGTGGAAGAAGAGGATAGGAGAAATCCAAGAGGCAGAAGAGTAAGATCTGAGATTGGTTAGGTGTCCAGGACCAATCCCTCAGTCTATGACCATTCCTGCACTAGGAATGAGATTGAAGAAGGCCATGAGAGAAGATCTAGCAGAAGGCAAAGAGATCATAGAGAGCATCACCATACAGAGGACTCTCATAGATCCAGAAGACATAGATCAGAGGATCTAGAGGGACTAGATGAGATTAGATTGTTGGAGAGGTTCCAAGGCGTAAGACCTCCACAGTTTGATGGAAGAGCTGGGCCAGAGAGAGCTGAGGAGTGGTTAATCTTCATAGAAAAGATGTTTGAGAGGATGCCACTCAGCTCCACCAAGAAGGTGTCACTGGCTACTTACAACTTGGTAGGCAGTGTAGAGATGTGGTGGAGAAACACCAGAGACAGGTATGCTTTCCAGAAGGGTAGAAGGCCAGGAAGAGATATTGAGATGAGCTGGCCAGAGTTCACACAGCTGTTCCAGGAATAGTACAACAGTGATGCCATCAAGAATATGAAGCAAGCTGAATTTGATGCTCTAAGGCAGGACAACCTTAGTGTCCTAAAGTATGAGCACAAATTCAATCAGTTGGTGAGGTATGCTCCTCAATATCATGGATTGGAGGAATTAAAGGCCAAAAGATTTGTCAGAGGCCTAAAGTCAGACATTAGAAAGGCTGTTAGACCTTTTGGAGTAGTTACATACTATGAAGCAGTGCAGAAAGTTCTATTAGTAGAGCAAGAGGAGTATGAGACTAAGTACTTTCCTAGTGGACCAGGGGAAAGTAGTCAGGCAGGAGGCAAGCAGAAGAAGGCACCACATGGCAAAGGAGTTACCAAGAATTCTCATCTTGGTGGTGAGGGCAAGGTTAAGTGGAAGTTCCCTGGCCTAAGGTGCCCTAAATGCAAGAAGTTTCATGGGAAGAAACCATGTTATTTTGACACCCAAACGTGTCTAAGATGTGGATCCATGGATCATTCGATTAAAGACTGCCCACAGGTTCAAAGGAGGCCAGAAGACCAAGGTCCAGTAAGACCTATTGGGGTAGGACCTAGAGGAGGAGCACCAAGGGAAGGACAGCAGAGGCCAGTTCTCCAGTGCCTCGGCCTCTAGTGCAGAGAGCTAGCAGAGTCTTCCAACTGGAGATGCCAAAGACATCAGAGCAGGAAGGAGCGCTAAGAGGTAACATTTACCTTAGTGGTATGCCTGTTAGTGTTCTATTTGATACTGGTGCATCTGTGTCTATAGTGGCTAGGAAATTTGTTGATGCCATGAAATTGCCTACTGAAATCATGCCTAGGATATCCTTAGTGAAAACAGCAGGTAGTTAATGTCTTTTTACTAATGACCTAACTAAGGATTGTGAGCTAGTAGTAGGAAAGACTAGGGTTATGACTAATCTGCCAGAGTTGGACATTCCTAAGTATGATTTAGTGCTAGGTATGAATTGGCTTGCTATGCATAACATAAGAATTGATTGTGCTAAGAGGGAAATCACATTGCCTGATGGTGAAGTGCATGCATTAGTGAATTCTAAGGAATTAGTGTATGAAATGCATGGCGTGGAGCTAGAGGTATTAGATGAGATACCTGTGATTTCTGAGCATGATTACTGTTATGCATTGAATAAATTGCACTGTAATAAAGAAGTGGACAGAATACCTATAGTGAAAGACTTTCCACAAGTCTTTCCTAAAGACCTGCCAGGTATTCCTCCACAAAGGGAGATTGAATTTGAAATCAAGCTGCAACCAGAAGCTAGTCCAATATCCATACCTCCTTACAGAATGCCAATCACAGAGATGAATGAGCTCAAGAAACAACTTGATGAACTTCTTGAAAAAAGGGTTCATAAGACCAAGTGTTTCACCATGTGGAGCTCTTGTTCTCTTTGTGAAAAAGAAGGATGGATCTTTGAGACTATGCATTGACTACAGAAAGCTTAATGTAGTGACTATCAAGAACAAGTATCCACTCGCTAGGATTGAGGATCTGTTTGATCAACTCAAGGGAGCTAAGATCTTCTTCAAGATAGATTTGAGATCTGGATACTTCCAGTTGAGAGTAAAGGAAGAAGATATTCCTAAGACTGCATTTAGGACCAGATATGGGCATTATGAGTACACAGTCATGCCATTTGGTTTGGCTAATGCCCCAGCTGCTTTTATGGACTTGATGAACAGGGTGTTCAGACCACATTTGGACAAATTTGTGGTCGTGTTCATTGATGACATCCTAGTGTATTCCAAGGATGAAAATGAACATGAATATCTTCTGAAGATTGTCTTAAAGACTCTGTTGCAGCATCAGCTTTATGCTAAGTTATCCAAGTGTGAATTTTGGATGAAGGAAGTGTCTTTCCTAGGACACATCATAGATGCACAAGGCCATAAGGCAGACCCTGAAAAGGTCAAGGCAGTGCAAGAGTGGGGAAGACCAAGGACTGTGAAGGAAATCAGAAGTTTTCTAGGATTAGCTGGAAACTACAGGAGAATTGTATCAGGCTTTTCCATGATTGCCTCAGTTCTTACTCATCTGACCAAGAAGGCTCAAAGATTTGAGTGGATTGAGAAATGTGAAAGGATTTCAGGAGAGGAAAAAGGTTCCTTGTATGAATCCTTTGACTACAAGCAAGGATTACTGTACTTCAAGGACCGAATCTATGTGCCTAAAGGACCACAACCTATTTGAACAAAAAAAAAAGAATGAGAGACTTAGAATTTGAGGTTGGTGACAATGTTTGGCTGAAAGTTGTACCAACCAAACGCACTGTCAGATTTGGAAAAAGAACCAAGATAGCTCCAAGATACATCGGTCCTTATGAGATCTTGGATAGAGTTGGCAAGGTAGCATACGGGTTAGCTCTACTGCCAAGCATGTCAAGTGTTCATAATGTTTTTCAGATCAGTATGCTTAAGAAGTGTCTATTAGACACAAAGCATGCTATTGTAGTGGAAGACACACAGTTGGAACCTAACTTGACATATGAAGAGAAACCTATAGCTATTTTAGCCAAGGATACCAGAAGGTTAAGAAACAAACATATTCCCATGGTTAAAGTTTAGTGGTCACACCACTCTGAAAGAGAAGCAACTCGAGAAACTGAAAAAGACCTTATGGAAATGTATCCTAAAGAATACCCGAAGCTAAAGGCTATTTTCGAGGACCAAAATTTTTAAGGGGGGGAGGATTGTTACCACCTCACAAAATGGGAGAATTACAAGTGTCATAATGGCTAAAAACCATTATATTGTGTAATTCTCACCATAGTGATTGTAGTATGGGGGGGAAAAAGGTATGATCAACACCTCCTTAAAAGTGTTCCAAGTTGGTAACTTGGTCCCTAAGAAAAACCTTAAGGATTGCTTGTTTGTCAAGCAACCTATGGACTTTTTTGTAAGATTTTGAAAATTCGGGTACTTAATTGTAAAACTTTCACAAAAGAGTATTGGAGAGTTATGGAAAGGATATGAATGGTATGAAAGTGCTATTGGAGGACCAAATTGCTTATGGAAGACAACTAAGGACAAAGAAAACACAAAAAGGCATAAAGGACCTAAGTGTTCTAATGTAGGCCTTAAGATGTGTATGTCTATGACTTAAGTCAAAAGGAAGTTTTGTGGGGTTATCCCACATAAGGAGGGCTGCTAAGGGAAGATAAGGATAGTCAAATGTGGGCCAAGAGATTAAGACTAAGAAACCATAGTCTTGCAGCAAGGAAAATGACATAAGACAAGGTTAAGACTACTTAAGTGTGTTTAGTGTACTTTTGACTATTTAAGTAGTCAAGACCACCTTTGCTTCTCTAAATTTCGGCCTCCACCAGAAAAAAGAAAGCCAGCCCTCTCCTCCACACTTCCTCCATAGCCACCATACCTTCAAACTCAAAACTACTTGCAATTAAAGTCAAGGAAGCACAATTGTAAGCTATTTTGGTGCTATTGCTTGAGTGCACCTAGGATCAAGCTCCAATTTCAGCATACCCATCAAGGTAAGGGTTCTCTTGCTCTCATGGGTTGTTTTCCGCAATTTTCAAACATCCATGGAGCTAGGGCTAAGCTTGGAAGAGAGCCATGTGCTTGATGAACCAAGCTTAGTGAAGGGAGTGCACTTATTGAAGGTTTTGTGATCTAGTGTGAAGTGCACAGTGATGGCAGCGAATTTCTGGGTTTCTAGAGCCCAAAAGTTAGTACTAACTAGTGTTAAAATCCTCCTAAGACCAAGCATTAGCTTGGGGAGGGCTGCCATAGTGATTTGGTTATGTTTATTATGTGTTTTATGGACTAACTTGTAGTGTATGTTGCTGCCACATTTCATGTGTTTCTTGTTTGTGTTTGGCTGCTGCATTTGGTTGCTATATCTTGTATATATGCATTATGGTTTTTGTGTTTTAGTGTCTTTGGATTCAGGTTTTAATGATGGTTACATTGCCTATTGAATCCAAGTGCTACCCTTACTAAGTTTCTCAATGAAACTTACTCCCCTCAATTCTGTCATTTCAGGTCCAGCTGAAAGATCACCTTCAAACTAACCTTTGTGGTTTGAGTTTTGATCTGAAATTTCAGGTACATGAACTTCCATATGTCTAGTTATGATCTGGAAAGTTTGGTGATTTTAGGAGCACATTTGGTATTTTTAATGGTGGTACTTATTGTGTTGTGCAGCAGCTGTCCAGCATCCTGTTTTTGGAGTCCATTGTGTCTCAGGACCTCCTGTAACCTAGGGTGCGTATTTAGCTGAGTTAAGACCATATTTTAGTGCATGTATGCATGTACATGTAGTGTATGTAAAATGAGACAAGTATGTGAACATTTGAGTAATGTTTTGGCTATGTAAGTGATGTGGTGCAAAGCTGCCTAAGTGTGAATGATGGGCTGCTTACTTGTAAATTCTGTTTTGGCCACATAAAGTTGTTAAAAGAAAGGGAATGTAATTCCTATGTGTAATGGACATATATGGGATAGCCTTGGAGGGCTTTCCCCTTGTGAATGAAGTGTTTGCATGGTTTGGAAAAATTGTATGGGCAAAATGGTCCAAAAGTTGCCAGAATTTTGACTCTGGACCTAAAGTTTAATATCTCCCTGTGTAGAATGAATCTTGGTATGAAATTTTGACCACACCTAGAGGACATCTAGAGGGTTAACTGGGATTTTGAATTTCTGGATTTAGAGCCCTGTAGCCAAAGATATGACGTTGCAAAGTTGGCTGAGTTACTGTTCATTTGGTCAGAATTTTGTAACCAACTTAAAAAATCCATAACTTGGTCCATAGGTGGGCTATTGATGTAAAAAAAAATTCCTTGGTTTTCTCTAAGTCTCTACTTGATAATGGAGCAAATAAAATATGGGGGTATGTGGCTAGAATGATACAGTTTATTAGTGGAAGTTACAGGTGCAGTAGCTGGTCACTAGAACTTAACAAGATTGCCTAATGTGTGGAAGCCAAAACTAAGACTTGTGCTAGTATTTTCATTCTTAGCTGCCATGGTGTGCATGAAATGTTAATATGTGTGTGATGGTTGGATCAATATTCATGTGTTTACATAGTGCCCAAGAGGGCCACTTGGGTATGCACACTAAGGGTAGTGTTCTGATGGCCTACAGAACATTACCAAACCTGGGAGTTTAAATGCACAGTTTTGGCACCATAACTAGACTAGCCCGGAGTGGGTAACATTCCCCATGTGAATGAAGTGTTTGCACACTTATGAAATTTTTTATGGGCAAAATGGTCATAAGCTGACCAGAATTTTGACTCTGCACTTAAAGTTTTGTATCTCCCTGTGTAGAAAGAATCTTGGAATGAAATTTTGACCACACATAGATAACATCTATAGGTTGAACTACGATTTATAATTTTTGAATTTGGAGCCCTGTAGCCAAATATATGAAGTTGCAAACATGGCTAAGTTACTGTTCATTTGGTCAGAATTTTGTAACCAACTTCAAAAATCCATAACTTGGTCCATTGGTGGGCTATTGATGTAAAACAAATTTTCTTGGCTTTCTATAAGTCTCCACTTGGTAATGGAGAAAATAAAATAGGGGTATGTGGCTAAAATGGTACATTTTATTAGTGGAAGTTACAGGTGCAGTAGCTGGTCACTAGAACTTAACAAGATTTTCTAATGTGTGGAAGCCAAAACTAAGACCTATGCTAGTGTTTTCCTTCTTAGCTGCCATAGTGTGCATAAATGTAAGTATGTGTGTTATCGTTAGACCAATATGTATGTATTTACATAGTGCTCAATAGGGTCACTTGAGTATGTACACTAGGGGTGTTGTTCTGATGACCTACAGGACACACCAAACATAGGAGTTTAAATGCACAGTTTTGGCACCATAATTGGACTACCCTAGAGTGGGTAACAGAAGTTGGTATCAGAGCATGGTTTATACATGTACATAGCATATAGTTGCATTGCATGCATCTACATATATGAACTCAGTTTGGTCAGCTGCTAGTGTCAAGTACCATTGAAATACCTATGATCTTTATATGTGCTCTATGATGGATCATCAATGCAGGAAGTAAACATGGTTGCCACAAGGAGAGGGGAACCACCCCGAAGGCCTCCTACTGATTCTGGGCAACAAAGAAATGAACAGAATAGAGGGAATCAGGGGCAACAGGGGGTACCAAACCCTGAAGTGCCTCAGGTTTGGTTAGAGCTTCAGAGGAACTTAGCTCTAATCAATGAAAACTTAATAAGGTTGATTCAAGCACAACAGCAAGGAGTCCAAGTAGCTCCAGCAGAACCAGTTCAAGATGCACAGCAACAACCAGAAGAGGATACTAGGAACACATCTGAATATGTTCCTTCTGGAAGCTTAGAAGACACAAATGATGAAACCATTGAGGAGGAAGATGAGGATAGGAGAAATCCAAGAGGAAGAAGACTAAGGTCTGAGATTGGTCAGGTGTCCAGGACCAATCCCTCAGTCTATGACCATTCCTCCACTAGGAATGAGATTGAGGAAGGCCATGAGAGAAGATCCAGGAGAAGGCAGAGAGATCATAGAGAGCATCACCATACAGAGGGCTCTCACAGATCCAGGAGACATAGATCAGAGGATCTAGAAGGCCTAGATGAAGTCAGACTGTTGGAGAGGTTCCAAGGCCTAAGACCTCCATAGTTTGATGGAAGAGCTGGGCCAGAGAGAGCTGAGGAGTGGTTAATCTTCATTGAAAAAATGTTTGAGAGGATGCCACTCAGCTCCACCAAGAGAGTGTCACTGGCTACCTACAATTTGGTAGGCAGTGCAGAGATATGGTGGAGGAGCACCAGAGATAGGTATGCTTTCCAGAAGGGGAGAAGGCCAGGAAGAGATATTGAGATGAGCTGGCCAGAGTTCACACAGCTATTCCAGGAGCAGTACATCAGTGATGCTATCAAGGATATGAAGCAAGCTGAATTTGATGCTCTAAGGCAGGACAACCTCAGTGTCCTAGAGTATGAGCACAAATTCAATCAATTGGTGAGGTATGCTCCTCAGTATCATGGACTGGAGGAATTGAAGGCCAAAAGATTTGTCAGAGGCCTAAAGTCAGACATTAGAAAGGCTGTTAGACCTTTTGGAGCAGTTACATACTATGAAGCAGTGCAGAAAGCTCTATTAGTAGAGCAAGAGGAGTATGAGACTAAGTACTTTCCCAGTGGACCAGGGGAAAGTAGTCAGGCAGGAGGCAAGCAGAAGAAGCCACCACATGGCAAAGGAATTGCCAAGAATTCTCATCTTGGTGGTGAGGGCAAGGTTAAGGGGAAGTTCCCTGGCCTAAGGTGCCCTAAATGCAAGAAGTTTCATGGAAAGAAACCTTGCTATTTTGACACCCAAGCGTGTCTAAGATGTGGATCCATGGATCATTGGATCAAAGACTGCCCACAGGCTCAAAGGAGGCCAGAAGACCAAGGTCCAGTAAGGCCTATTGGGGCAGGACCTAGAGGAGGAGCACCTAGGGAGGGACAGCAGAGGCCAGTTCCTCCAGTGCCTCGGCCTCCAGTGCAGAGAGCTGGCAGAGTCTTCCAAGTGGAGAGGCCAGAGACATCAGAGCAGGGAGGAGCACTAAGAGGTAACATTTACCTTAATGGTATGCCTGTTAGTGTTCTGTTTGATACTGGTGCATCTGTGTCTATAGTGGCTAGGAAATTTGTTGATGCCATGAAATTGCCTACTGAAATCATGCCTAGGATATCCTTAGTGAAAACAGCAGGTAGTCAATGTCTTTTCACTAATGACCTAGCTAAGGATTGTGAGCTAGTAGTAGGAAAGACTAAGGTTATGACTAATCTGCTAGTGTTGGACATTCCTAAGTATGATTTAGTGCTGGGTATGAATTGGCTTGCTATGCATAACATAAGAATTGATTGTGCTAAGAGGGAAATCACATTGCCTGATGGTGAAGTGCATGCATTAGTGAATTCTAAGGAATTAGTGTATGAAATGCATGGCATGGAGCTAGAGGTACTAGATGAGATACCTGTGATTTCTGAGCATGATTACTGTTATGCATTGAATGAATTGCACTGTGAAGAAGGAAGTGGACAGAATACCTGTAGTGAGAGACTTTCCACAAGTCTTTCCTAAAGACCTGCCAGGTATTCCTCCACAAAGGGAGATTGAGTTTGAAATCAAGCTGCAACCAGAAGCTAGTCCAATATCCATACCTCCTTACAGAATGCCAATCACAGAGATGAATGAGCTCAAGAAACAACTTGATGAACTTCTTGAAAAAGGGTTCATAAGGCCAAGTGTTTCACCATGGGGAGCTCCTGTTCTCTTTGTGAAAAAGAAGGATGGATCTTTGAGACTATGCATTGACTACAGGAAGCTTAATGCAGTGACTATCAAGAACAAGTATCCACTCCCTAGGATTGAGGATCTGTTTGATCAACTCAAGGGAGCTAAGATCTTCTCCAAGATAGATTTGAGATCTGGATACTTCCAATTGAGAGTAAAGGAAGAAGATATTCCTAAGACTACATTCAGGACCAGATATGGGCATTATGAGTACACAGTCATGCCATTTGGTTTGACTAATGCCCCAGCTGCTTTCATGGACCTGATGAACAGGGTGTTCAGACCACATCTGGACAAATTTGTGGTTGTGTTCATTGATGACATCCTAGTGTATTCCAAGGATGAAAATGAACATGAACATCATCTGAAGATTGTCTTAAAGACTCTATTGGAACATCAGCTTTATGCCAAGTTATCCAAGTGTGAATTCTGGATAAGGGAAGTGTCTTTCCTAGGACACATCATAGATGCACAAGGCCTTAAGGCAGACCCTGAAAAGGTCAAGGCAGTGCAAGAGTGGGAAAGACCAAAGACTGTGAAGGAAATCAGAAGTTTCCTAGGATTAGCTGGATACTACAGGAGATTTGTATCAAGGCTTTTCCATGATTGCCTCAGTTCTTACTCATCTGACCAAGAAGGGTCAAAGATTTGAGTGGACTGAGAAGTGTGAAAAGAGTTTCCAGGAGCTCAAGCAGAGGTTGATTGAAGCTCCAGTATTGATTCTTCCTGATCCAAGTAAGCCCTACATCATATATACAGATGCATCTAGATCTGGGTTAGGTTGTGTGCTTATGCAAGACAGAAATGTCATTGCTTATGGGTCAAGGCAGTTGAGACCCCATGAGCAAAATTATCCTACCCATGACCTAGAACTGGCAGCAGTGATTTTTGCTCTGAAGCAATGGAGGCATTACTTGATGGGTAGTTCCTTTGTGATCTACACTGACCATAAGAGCCTAAAGTACTTGTTCACTCAGAAAGAGTTGAACATGAGGCAAAGGAGATGGTTAGAGTACATCAAGGACTATGACTGCAGTATACAGTACACAGAGGGCAAAGGCAATCTAGTAGCAGATGCCTTGAGCAGGAAGTACACAGGACTTTTGAAAGGAGGATCCATAGCTGATCATGATGAGCAGAATAGTCTGCTATGCCTATGGCATAAATGGCATAAGTGGGAGGAAGCCCAAATTTACACATTGACAATTCAGTCTGGATGGATTGAAGAAGCCAAAAAGGCACAGGAGACAGATCCTGATCTGAAAAAGATTTCAGGAGAGGAAAAAGGTTCCTTGTATCAATCCTTTGCCTACAAGCAAGGATTACTGTACTTCAAGGACCGAATCTATGTGCCTAAAGGAGCAAAGCTCAGGGATGAAATACTTGAAGAAGCTCACACAAGCAAGTTGAACATCCATCCAGGAAGTGAGAAAATGTATAAAGATTTGAAGACTCACTTCTGGTGGCCAAATATGAAGAGAGACATAGCTACTTATGTCTCCAAATGTGCCACATGCCAGAGGGTAAAGGTAGAGCACCAGAAGCCAGCTGGTACCCTACAGACTCTACCTATACTAGTGAGGAAGTGGGGCAACATAACCATGGACTTTTTGACTGGGTTGCCTATGACCAGATTAAGGCATGATACAATCTGGGTCATTGTGGATAGGCTAACCAAATGTGCCCACTTCTTACCTATGAAACTCACAGACTCCTTGGAGAAGTTAGCCCAGATGTATGTCCAGGAGATAGTGAGACTACATGGAGTGCCAGACTCCATTGTATCTGATAGAGATCCAAGATTTACAGCTCGGTTTTGGAGTGCTTTTCATAAAGCACTAGGAACCAAAATCCACCTGAGTACTGCTTATCATCCTCAGACAGATGGGCAATCTGAAAGGGTGATACAGATACTGGAAGACATGCTCAGGAGCTGTGTGTTGGATTTCAAAGGTGAATGGGACCAACACTTGCCATTGGTGGAATTCTCATATAACAATAGTTACCAAAGCACCATTGGCATGGCACCTTATGAAGCATTATATGGAAGAAGGTGCATGACACCCCACTGTTGGGTGGAAGCCTCAGACAGGCTAGAGTTGGGTCCTGAAATTATTGAAGAGACTACTGCCAAAATCAAGAAAATTCAAGAGAGATTAAAGGCAGCCAATGAAAGGACCACAGCCTATGTGAACAAAAGAAGGAGAGACTTGGAATTTGAGGTTGGTGACAATGTTTGGCTGAAAGTTGCACCAACCAAAGGCACTGTCAGATTTGGCAGAAGAACCAAGTTAGCTCCAAGATACATAGGTCCTTATGAGATCTTGGACAGAGTTGGCAAGGTAGCATACAGGTTAGCTCTACCGCCAAGCATGTCAAGTGTTCATAATGTTTTTCACATCAGTATGCTTAAGAAGTGTCTATTAGACACAAAGCATGCTATTGTAGTGGAAGACATACAGTTGGAACCTAACTTGACATATGAAGAGAAACCTATAGCTATCTTAGCCAAGGATACCAGAAGGTTAAGAAACAAACATATTCCCATGGTTAAAGTTCAGTGGTCACACCACTCTGAAAGAGAAGCAACCTGGGAAACTGAAAAAGACCTTATGGAAAGGTATCCTGAAGAATACCCAAAGCTAAAGGCTATTTTGGAGGACCAAAATTTTTAAGGGGGGGAGGATTGTTACCACCTCACAAAAATGGGAGAATTACAAGTGTGTCATAATGGCTAAAAACCATTATATTGTGTAATTCTCACCATAGTGATTGAAGTGTGGGGGGTAAAAGGCATGATCAACACCTCCTTAAAAGTGTTCCAAGTTGGTAACTTGGCCCCCAAGAAAAGCCTTAAGGATTGCTTGTTTGTCAAGCAACCTATGGACTTTTTTGTAAGATTTTGGAAATTTGGGTACTCAATTGCAAAACTTTCACAAAAGAGATTTGGAGAGTTATGAGAAGGATATGAATGGTATGAAAGTGCTATTGGAGGACCAAATTGCTTATAGAAGACAAGTATGGACAAAGGAAAACACAAAAAGGCTTTAAGGACTTAAGTGTCCTATTGTGTGCCTTTGGTTGTCCATGCTTATGACTTAAGTCAAATGGAAGTTTTGTGGGGTTATCCCACATAAGGAGGGCCTGCTATGGCATGGGATAAGGAGGTCAAATGTGGGCCAAGAGATTAAGGTAAAGAAACCATGGTCTTGTAGCAAGGAAAATGACATAAAGCTTGGTTAAGCTTGTTAAGTGTGTTTAGTGCACTTAAGACCATATAAGTGTCCATTCTTGGCCCTTATCTCCCAAATTTCAGCCTCTACCAGCAATAAAGAAGCCATCCCTCTCCTCCACACTTCCTCCATAGCCACCATACCTTCAAACTCAAAACTACTTGCAATTGAAGTCAAGGAAGCACAATTGGAAGCTATTTGGTGCTATTGCTTGAGTGCACATAGGATCAAGCTCCAATTTCAACATACCCATCAAGATAAGAGATCTCTTGCTACCATGGATTGTTTACTATGTTTTCAAGCATCCATGGAGCTAGGGCTAAGCTTGGAAGAGAGCCATGAGCTTGATGAACCAAGCTTAATAAGGGGAATACACTTATTGAAGGTTTTGTGACCTAGTGTGAAGTGCACAGTGATGGCAGCGAATTTTTGGGTTTCTAGAGCCCAAAAGTTAGTACTAACTAATGTTAAAATCCCTTTAAGACCAAGCATTAGCTTGAGGAGGGCTTCCATATTGATTTGGTTATGTTTATTATGTGTTTTATGGACTAACCTATGGTATATGTTGTTGCTGCATTTCATGTGTTTGTTGGTTATGAATGGTTGCTACATTTGGTTGCTATATCTTGTATACATGCATTGTGTTTTTTCTATTTTAGCATCTTTTGATGTAGGTTTTAATGATGGTACATTGCCTATTGAATTCAAGTGTTACCCTTACTAAGGTTCTCAATGAAACTATGACTTGTGCTAGTGTTTTCCTTCTTAGCTGCCATAGTGTGAATAAATGTAAATATGTGTGCTATGGTTAGACCAATATCTATGTCTTTACATAGTGCTCAAGAGGGTCACTTGAGTATGTACACTAAGGGTGTTGTTCTGATGACCTACAAGACACACCAAACCTGGGAGTTTAAAAGCACAGTTTTGGCACCATAAATGGACCACCTCGGAGTGGGTAACAAAGGTAATCCTCCTTTTCTTTCTTTTAAGGTGGCTCCACTATGGGCTACCTCTTTTTTCTCTTCGGGACCTTCTGTTCCCCTATTCTCCTTTCTCAGCTTGACCGATGAAGAGATTCTTGTAATAGTCAGCTGCCTTGTCACCCATTTTTGAAAAATGAAAAATTATCTGTGTATGTATGAATTAATCAAATAAATATTGGATGAAAAGTAACTTACTATTCAAAAAGACTTCATAAGATAGTTTTTTCTGAAGAAGCAAGACTATCCAAGACTTCTTGCCATCTGCCTTCAGTTTGGGCATCACGAGGTCAGTAATGTGTTCCTTAACAACACCTAATTCCTGAAGGACCTCTTCAAACTTTAAATTCCACCTGATGGAGAAGGCATAAGGTGAAGGCAACGTCACCTGATCATGCCAATCCGCCACTTCCTGGATCCAGCTACCAAACTCCTTGAACAGAAACTCTAGCCCTTAGGTCAAAAGCTTCGATGGATCCATCACATCGATCATGAAAGTCCCTGAAGCCCATGTCATCAGGATATCTTTCCAACTCTATACCACCTCCATGAATACGTACTTTTTTTTTCCAACTATCCTTGGTGGTGAAGGTGAAAGTGTACTTCTTGAATGACCCTTTTAGAATTGGATGAACTTTGTAATATTGCATAAGAAAGATGAAGTGGTGACCTATCTTAAAAATGCCACACATATGCATAAAAGCATTAAAATAGGAGTATCAGTTCGGAGATAGTTGATTAATAGCAATGCCATGAAAATGGCAGAAATCAGAGACCATCTTTGGAGGTGGTGTTAGTGTTGTACCCAAAAGGCCAATCATGAGATGATTGTATTTTTGCACATTGAGTCATGATATTTTATTAAGGCATTAATCAAGCAATTATGCTTATTGTTTTGTTTCTGCGTAACTTAACAAACATAATTGTAACCCTAGAATAATGATATTCTCAAATGTCCCTAGTCTAGTATTATTGTGGAGCGGGTTGCAATAATACATAACGATTAGCATATGTGGAGACTAATATGAGATATGTAGTCTACATATGGGTACAAGTTGGAGAACTTGTGTACTGGACCGACCCACCATCAGAACACTACATGGATCGTTATATGAGTGTCATAAGTGATTCTCATAGTGATCATGGTATATGTAGTCCTTCGACCTAAGATCATCAAGGTTCCTTACATGTGAGTCACATACTTTGATACTTTCCTTTGTTGCTCGTAACTGAGTGAACTTGAAGGAGGTCATTGGGTATGTCACATATCATACGGAGGGATTTGTATGATCAAGATGGGATTTGTCCCTCCTATGTAACGGGAGTGATATCTTCGAGCCCCTTGATAGAGTAAGACTTAGAAAAATGCATGGCCATGCTCAGATGAGTTGATATCTTCGGATAAGCTGACCGGCCAGTGGGACCACCATATGCGAAGTGCCACATAAATAAAAACTGGTTAATCAACGCCCGTCAATTGGCATGCATTTTTGTTGAATGAGATTTGACATGATATGCTAATTGGTGTTTGAAGCATGGTGCATGGTTATAGCCCTTGATTGGTTGTACTTGTAAATACGGCCTGCGAGTCGTGCCTTCTCTTTTTACTCTCATTGTACATTTTCTTCTCACCTTACTCCCCTCGAATGTAACTCGAGGTTCTTATTATTGATGAAATGGTACATTATGGGATCATCCAAGGTGGTATGTCCAAGGAGGTGACAACAAAAAGGGCAACCAAGAAAGAAAGAGAAGGAGCTTGTGAAGACCCTTTTCTTTTCTTAGGCTTTTTTGATATTCTCATTGGCTTGAGAATATTGCATAGTTTGGGCTATAACCATGTCATGTTTATTTTCTTATAAGCATGTGATGCATGTTTTATATTTGTATGTGATGCATGTATAAGACAACCGGAGATAACAAATTGGTGAGATCAAAAGAAAAATCCCTCAAACAAATATTAAGTCATTAAATGTGATGCCTTCCAAATGTTGGCACTCGTCAAGAATTTGATCAACATTAGGTGGGTTTGCCAAAGCAAAGCACCTATGTTCATCTTGGTAAGGCGTGATGGGATAATAGTGATATCCAAATTGCTAACTTTGGGTTCGACTTAACTAAGTCATCCTAATAGGATTAGGGACTTAGAGGCATAAAGTTGGGCTTAAGTTCATGAGATGAGCTTGGACAAGTGTTGTTCACCCAACTATCCAAGAGTTGCATGGGAAGCAATTGGCAACGAGTTGCCTACCTAAATTGCTGTAACTTGAGAGAAAAGCCAAAGCTGACTCAAGTTGTGGTCAAATATGGATCTTGGCCCACTAGAATACCTTAGTGTCGAGGTGTTCCGAAATAATATTGAGGGTTATTATTTTGAGGAAAATAGTGGGATATCGTTTAATAAAAGTCCTTATTAAATGAATTAAAATACATGACTCTTACATTGCATATTTACTGTTGTAGATAACCATGGCACAAAACACATCGACACTTTCTTTATGATCGATCCTTGAGAACTAAAAACTGAATGGGACCAACTTTCTCAAATGGTACTAAAACTTGAGGATAGTCCTCAAGCAAGATAAAAAGGCTTATGTCCTAGAGTAGCCCATTCCGAATGAGCCTACTGCCACTGCTCCAAGAGCTGAAAGGAATGCTCACAAGAGGTATTCTGATGATGCTTTGGATGTTGCATGCCTCATGCTTATTACCATGGAATCTGAGCTTTAGAAGCAACATGAGAACATGGGGGCGTTCGATATGATCGAACATCTCAAAATGCTTTTCCAAGAGCAAGCTACGCATGAGAAGTTTGAGACCTCTAAGGCATTGTTTCAGTGCAAGATGTCTGAGGGAAGTCCCATGTGTCCTCATGTGCTCAAGATGATTGGGTACATTGAGAATCTTGAGAATTTGGGATTTGTTCTTCAGAAAGAGTTAGCTATTGATGTAGTCTTGCAATCATTGCCTGAAGGCTACAGTCAGTTCGTCATGAACTATAACATGAACGACCTTGACAAGTCCCTTCCTGAATTGCTCAACATGTTAGGAACTGCTAAGCAAAACCTTAAGAAGGCTAAGCCCAATTTGATGGTTCAAAAAGGCAAGGGAAATGGAAAAGCCAACAAGAAGAAGGATCAAGCTAATGGAATGTCCAATGCTAATTCTTCTCCAGCTGCACTGAAACCACAGGGTGGTGTGGCAAAGGAAGGGGAGTGCTTCCATTGTAAGCAACCTGGGCACTGGAAGTGTAACTGCAAGCTCTATCTTGAAGAACTTGCTAAGGAAAAGGGAAGTAAAACTTCCACTCCAGGTATTTTTGTTATAGAGGCTAACTTTTCTACTTCCTCACCTTGGGTATTGGATACTGGATGTGGATCTCACATTTGTGCAAATGTGCAGGATCTAAGTAGAAGTAGAAGATTGGCCAGAGGTGAAGTGGACCTATGTGTTGGAAATAGAGCAAGGGTTGCTGCCTTAGCCGTAGGGACTTATGTTCTTTCTTTACCTAGTGGATTAGTTTTAGAATTAGACAACTACTACTTTGTGCCAACTATTAGTAGAAATTTGAATTCTGTTTCTTATTTGGACAAGAAAGGTTTTTCATTTATAATAAAAGACAAATGTTGTTCTATTTATTTGAATGAAATCTTTTATGGTAGTGCTCAACTTAGCAATAGGTTGTATGTTCTAGACATCGAAGATCTAATCTATAATGTGAATACCAAGAAGGTTAAATTAAATGAGTTGAACCCGATCTATCTCTGGCACTGTCGCTTAGGCCATATAAATGAGACCTGCATATCCAAGCTCCATAAGGATGGACTTTTGGACTCATTTGATTTTGAATCATATGAGACATCTGAGTCATGTTTGTTGGGCAAAATGACCAAAGCCCCATTCACAGGGCAAAGTGAAAGGGCTAATGACTTACTAGGACTCATACATAGTGATGTATATGGCCCTATGTCTACACAAGCTAGAGGAGGTTTCCAATACTTCATTACTTTCACTGATGACTTCAACAGATATGGCTATGTGTATCTTATGAGACACAAGTCAGAATCCTTTGAAAAATTTAAAGAATTCAATAATGAAGTAGAGAATCAACTCGGGAATAGTATCAAAGTGCTTTGATCATATTGAGGTGGAGAGTACTTGGATCGAGAATTCCTTGACTATCTGAAGGAGTGTGGTATAATATCACAACTCACTCCACCAGGTACAGCTCAATGGAATGGTGTATTAATCAAACTTTGTTAGACATGGTTCACTCTATGATGAGTCAAGCTGACCTTCCAAACTCCTTTTGGGGACATGCTCTAGAGACAGCCGCTTTTACAATAAACCGAGTTCCATCTAAATCGGTTCAAAAGACACCATATGAGATATGGAGTGGGAGGCATCCTAATTTGTCTTTTATGAAGATTAGGGGCTGTGACGCTTATGTGAAATATCAATCCTCTGACAAACTAGGGCCCAAATCTCAAAATGCCTTTTTGTTGGGTATCCCAAAGAAACAAAGGGTTACTATTTCTACAATCCTTCTAAGCAAAAAGTGTTTGTTGCTCGAACTGGTGTCTTTTTGGAGAAAGAGTTTATCTTTAAAGAAACTAGTGGGAGGAAAGTAAAACTTGAAGAAATTCAAGAACAACAAAGAGACATCGAACCTGAAATAGAACCTGAATAGACACCACAAGATGTTGTGGTTCAAGAGTTTGTTCATATAGCATAGAGCCCACGTAGGTTTGGTAGGATTCGGTGTGAGCCTGAAAGATATGGATTTCTCATGACTCACACTGGTGATGTGATGCTCATGGATCAGGATGAGCCCACAACCTACCAACAAGCTATGTCGGGGCTTGACTATGAGAAGTGGCTAGTGGCCATGAAATCCGAGATCGAATCCATGTATGAAAACCAAGTATGGACTTTGGTTGACCCACCTGAAGGGGTAAAACCTATAGGGTGAAAATGGGTTTTCAAGAAGAAAACTAACATGGATGGTAATGTGATTACCTTTAAGGGATGATTGGTTGCAAAAGGTTTCAAGCAAATTCATCGTATTGACTATGATGAAACTTTTTCACTAGTTGCTATGCTTAAATCCATCCGAATTTTGTTTGCTATTGCTGCACACTATGATTATGAGATATGGCAAATGGATGTCAAAACTGCATTCCTAAATGGAAAGCTACTTAAGGATGTGTATATGACACAACCAGAGGGTTTTGTCACTCCTGAGAATGCCAATAAAGTGTGCAAGTTGCAAAGGTCCATTTATGGACTGAAGAAGCTGCTCAAAGTTGGAATCTTCGTTTTAATGAAGCAAGCAAAAAGTTTGGTTTTATAAAAAATGAAGATGAACCTTGTGTCTACAAGAAGGTTAGTGGGAGCGCTATTGTCTTCTTGGTGTTGTGTGTAGATGACATACTACTCATCGGGAATAACATTCTTGAGCTACAGTCTGTGAAGACTTGGTTGGGGAAATGTTTCTCTATGGAGGACTTGGGTGAAGCAGCCTATGTGTTAGGCATCAAGATCTATAGAGATAAATCTAGAAAGCTTCTTGGCCTAAGTCAAAGTACATACATTGATAGGGTGCTAAAGAGGTTTAGCATGCAAGATTCCAAGAAAGGATTCTTGACCATGTCACATGGTATAACTCTTTCTAGATCTCAGTGTTGGAGTACACCCGAGGAGAGAGAGCGCATGAGTAAGATTCCATATGCTTCAGCAATTGGATCTATCATGTATGCCATGATATGTACTCATCCCAATGTCTCATATGCCTTGAGCATGACGAGTAAGTACCAATCGAACCCTGGTGAGAGTCACTGGACAGCTGTTAAGAACATCTTTAAGTACTTATGAAGGACTAAGGATGCATTCTTGGTCTTTGTAAGGGGTTACACTGATGCAAGCTACCAATCTGATAAGGATGATTTTAGATTGCAATCTGGTTATGTGTTTTCTATTGATGGTGGTGCTGTGACTTGGAAGAGTTCAAAGCAAGAGATAGTAGCTGACTCTACAATAGAATCTAAGTACATTACCGCCTCTGATGCTGTGAATGAGGTAGTTTGGATCAAGAAGTTCATCACTAAACATGGACTGGTTCCAAGCATTGCCGAACCGATAGAGCTCTATTGTGACAACAATGGAGCAATCGCACAGGCTAAGGAACCTCGATCTCACCAGTGATCCAAACACATACTCCGATGCTATCATCTCATCAAGGAGATCATTGAGAGGAGTGATGTAAGGATATGCAGGACATCGACAGACAGCAACATTGCTGACCACTGACAAAGCCCCTTATGCAGCAGAAGCATGATAGCCATTCTAGATCCTTCGGTATTGATGCATGGGTGATTCGCTTTTAGTGTAAGTGGGAGATTGTTAGTGTTGTGCCCAAAAAGCCAATCATAAGATGATTGTATTTTTTGCACATTGAGTCATGATATTTTATTCAGGCATTAATCCAGCAATTATGTTTGTGGTTTTGTTTCTGTGTAATGTAATAAACAAACTTGTAACCCTAGAATAATGATATTCTCAAACGTCCTTAGTCTAGTATTATTGTGAAGTGGGTTGCAATAATACATAACGACTAGCATATGTGGAGACTAATATGAGATATGTAGTCTACATATGGGTACAAGTTGGAGAACTTGTGTACTAGACCGACCCACCATGAGAACACAACATGGATTGTTATATAAGTGTCATAAGTGATTCTCATAGTGATCATGGTATATGTAGTCCTTTGACCTAAGATCATCAAGGTTCCCTACATGTAAGTCACATACTTTGATATTTTCCTTTCTTGCTCGTAACTGACTGAACTTGAAGGAGGTCATTGTGTGACGGCTCTCCTAGTTGAAGAAGAGTTCTAATCAAGTAAGTATTTATTTTACTTTGTTTAAGTGTTTCATTAAATTAAGTACCTCAAGTTAGCACATTGTTAAGCAAGAAAGGTAAGCTTAACTAAGTAAGTGAGTTTCTAAGTGTGATTTGGCATAGTTAAATCAAGACCATTAGTTATCCAAGCTATTAGAACCATCTTTGAAGGTTTTGAGTAATTGTGGCACTAAGTGCTCATTTAAGCCATTTAGATCTTAAGTGTTTAAAGTGTCCAAGAAATCAAGTGTGAGAAGCTTTTAGCATCCTTTAGAACAAAGGAAAGTTGGTTTTGAGTGAGGGTTAGTGACCAAATTAGAACAAATGAGAACTTGTGGGCTAAAGAGTAAGAGAGGGAGAAGTTACCTTTGAAGAGGGGGAGTAGTATAATTTGGCTAAGTTTTTCTTCCCCAAGCCATTTTGTTTCAACTCCATTTTCGTAGCTCCTTTCCCTTCTCCAAAATCACTGCCCAAAGCTTCATTTTCTTGCAATTCTTCATCATTTTGTGAAGGCCCAAGGTGTTGGTAGGAAGCCCCAAGGTTCTTGGTTGGTGTTCTAGCTTCAATTAGCTCTTGGAGGCTTGTTTGGACTCAAAATTCATGGGTAAGCTTCTTGGGTTCTTATGGGTTGGTTCTAAGTTGTTTCCATAGCTAGAAATGGTCTTGGTTTGAAGTATTTGGTGCCATATCACATTGGTTTTAGGTGTTGAACTCAAAGGGAGCTTGGTTGAGCTAAGGTGGCTTGTGTTCCAATTCTTGCTTTGTAGCTAAATTGAGGTAAGGGTTCAAGTTAATTAAGCTCAAATAATGCATAGAAATGTAGTGTTTTGTGTGGGAATGAGTTAGAAACAAGACCCAAGTGATTTGAGTTTGGGATGAGAAAGTTTGAGAAGTTTTCCTGCAAGGTCGCACGCTGTCGCGCAACGCTGGAAAGCGTTGGCAACGCTGAAAAGCGTTGGCAACGCGTCGCCAGTGTCGACACCATATTGGCGACGCGTCACCGAGAAGTGAAAAAAAGTTCTCCGAACACTGATGCCTTTGGCGACACGTCGCCAACGGCGCCGCCAAGGCATTTTGCCCCCAAGCTCCGGGCATCCTAAGAGTGTCTCAAACTCTCGGTTTTCATCCCTAGGCTAAGTTAAGACATTCTGTAGCCTTGGTTGGGTCTAGAACTCATTCCTAGGTTGGGAATTATGCATTATTTAAGTGGTAGTTAAGTTGTGTGGTTGAGAAAGAGTATGAATTGGTGGCTAAGAGAATCAAAGTGCTTAAGCTTCTAAATGAGCACTAAGGGGGTTAAGTGGGTTTTTAGACTCTTTGTTGGCCGAGTAGAACGTCATTTACCTATGGTCAATGAAGAGAAAAACCTAAGTCGATCCCAACCAAACCATTTGGTTTGGTAAGTAAGCCACAACGAATGCTCTAAGTTAAACCTTAAGGGTTTGGCTAGTTAAACCACATAGGATGGCTACCTTGTGCAATAAGTTAAGGGTAAAGGTGGGTAAGTTTGAGAGGGGTGACGACCTACTCTAGAACCCGTAGGTGGGACTTAAGGGAGGTAAAGTACCCGGGATACGAGGGCCAGTATCTCAAGTACCTCCGCCGTTTGAGCTCATGGCAAGTTTTATGGCACCTAGGGTGCAGAAAGTCCCAAGTGCAAGTGTTATGTACATTTCATATCATACATTCATGCATTGCATATCTTATACATGTTTGTGGGTTGTTCGAGTTGCTTGTTGGCTGATTCACTTGTTTGGTTGCTTGTTTGCCATGGTTGCATCTTGGTTACTGCTATCTTCTTGCAGGTACTCAAGGGACCTTTACTAAGTACTTTCAAGTACTCACTCCCTTAAGTTTATTGTGCAGGTTCTAACTCCGGGCCTAGTCACTAGTGGCTAGCTGAGGCCTAAGCTTTCTCTTTTGTAGGTACTTTTCTTTGGGAATCCTTGTGATTCTAAGTTACTTGTGGTATAAGCTATGTGTAAGGTGGGGCTCAAGTAGATGATCTTAGTTAGATTTTTGTCTCTTGTATATAGTACCTTGTGTACTAAGAAAGTTGCCTCTAATAGGATACATTGTGTAAATCCATCTTGTTACTTTTGGGTGCATGCTAGAGGTGTATTGTATGCAAAAACTATTACTTGTAGTCGAAGTAACTAGTATTTCACTGTCTTGGTATGTTTTAAGTATGTTTTATCAGAAATGCTTGAGCAACATTTTCAACAAATGATCTATTTATTCGTTTGCATTGCCAGGACAAAAGCATGCATATCTTAAACTTAGTAGGCTAAGAAACTAGTTGCATATAAATTGTTTTAATTTACATCGATGAGTAATAGTTAGCCAATAGTAACTTAGTGGGATTCATAGTCCCTAAGGGCCTAGAAGATTATGGGGCACTGGGGCCCCGTTCTGCGACACATTAGGTATGCCACATATCATTTGGAGGGATTTGTATGATTAAGATGAGATTTGTCCCTCCTATGTAACAGAAGTGATATGTTCGGGCCCCTTGATAAAGTAAGACTTAGAAAAATGCATGGCCATGCTCGGATGAGTTGATATACGATATCAATGTCATCAGTTTAAGTTGGTCTACTAGGTAATCAAGTAACCAAAGATTGGGCTATACGAGAGTGACACATTCCATGTCTCATGCTTAGTCTTGATATCTTGGACAAAGGGACAATGGCATATATTGGTAATGATCATAATGGTTTAGTCGAATCACCAACAATCTTGTCACTTGGGTAGCAATGATGTGTTGCTAGACACTGCTCATTGCTTACGATGATAAATGTGATTTATGATCATTGCCAACGTGGTAAGAGCCTATTGGGTGGCACACATAGAGCTATTTGGATCATTAGAGTGCATGGGCTAATTTTTTGGGTTATGGTTTTACAATAATTTCGTATTAATAATGGGCCCAAAAGTTGAGCCATTATTAAGCCTAAAATTAAAGCCTAATTAGATTAGGGCTTTGAAACCCATTAGGCCTGGAAGTTGAGTCTCACTATAAATACAATTTTTAGTGAGAAATTTGCTGGTCTTCTTGCCCTAGCCTCCCAAAAGGGCAGCTGCACTCTTCTCTTACAATTCTTTGGAGAAACTAAGCTAGCACTGCGAGCGTAAGAGAAATGCATCTGCCGGGGTGTGGTGGAAGCGTGGTGATCCCAAGATGCTTGTGTGGATACCATAGAGAGCTTGAACATGTGAACTATTCAGGTTTTGTGATTTGACTCTACAGTTGAGTGAGAGATCTCAACCAAAAATTAGGTATGAAAATTTTTGAACACCCGGTTTACCCCGTTTCACTTGGATCCTGGAGGATTCAGGTTAAATTCGACTACATTGTTTGGCTCCTGAAACCCAACACTGGGCAATGCCCTTGTGTCCTGCCAATGTCCAAGTGCACCCTAACATCCCCACCCTTATGTCCTAGTGCACCTAAAGTGCTTAAGAACATGTAACTAGTACACACTAAAAACTTAAAACTAAGTTCCTAGTTAAGATCAAATTGACATACTTTTCTGTCTTAACCATGTTTTCTTGAGGTCTAAGTTTCCCATATGAACTAGTGGTTATGTTGGGCATGACAACTTTTGTTGGTATCAGAGTTTAGTTGCTCTTACGACCAAATTTTTAGTCTGTTTGAGGTATAGACTTGTTCCAACACTAGGTTGTGGGCATTTATGAATATTGAGCATATGTGTGTATTACTTGTTGATATGTGTAGGATGAAGACCTAAAACATGGAAAGAGAGGCTAGAGGCCAAGATGAAAATAGAACTAGCCATCTAGAGGATGGGCGGCCTAGATTGATGCATGAGAGACAGGCTAGAGCTATAGCACCTGCAAGAACTACAAATCCTATTAGGGCTAATGCACATGGGCCAAGTTTAGATAGCCAAGGAAGAATAGGGCTGTTACCCACTTCGGGGTAGTCCAATTATGGTGACAAAATTATGCATTTAGACTCCCAGGATTGGTACTATTCTGTAGGCCATTAGAACACTACTCCTATTGTGCGTACCCAAGTGGCCCTCTTGGGCACCATGTAAACACATGCATAATGGTCCAACCATTGCACACATATTCACATTTCATGCACACCATTTTAGGAAAGAAGGAAAACACTAGCACAACTCTTAATCTTGGCTACCATACAATAGGTAATCTTGTTAAGTTCTAGTGACCAGCCGTTGTGCCTGTAATGTCAACTAACAAACTATATCATTATGGCCATGTACCCCCTATTTTATTTTCTCCATTATCAAGTAGATACTTAGAGAAAACCAAAGAATTTTTTTTACATCAATAGCCCACCTATGGACCAAGTTATAGATTTTTTAAGTTGGTTACAAAACACTGACTAAATGAACAGTAACTTAGCCAATTTTGCAATGTCATAGCTTTGGCTATAGAGCTCCAAATTCAGAAATTTGAAATCCAAGTTCGACCTCTAGATGTTCTCTAGGTGTGGTAAAAATTTCATACCAAGATTCCCTCTACACAGGGAGAAATAGAACTTTAAGTGGACAGCAAAAAATCTGGCCACTTTTGGACCATTTTACCCACACAAAATTTCATAAGTGTGCAAACACTTCAGTCACAAGGGGAAACCCCTCCAAGGCTATCCTATAAATGTAATGAAAATGGAAATACATTCTCTTACATTTAACAACCATATCTAGCTAAAACAGAATTTACAAGTAAGCAGCCCATCATTTACAGTTAGGCAGCATTGCACTACATCACTTACATAGCCAAAACATTACTCAGATGTTCACATACTTGTCTCATTTTACACACACTACATGTACTTGTATACATGCACTACACATTGGTCTTAACTCATCTCAATAAATACCCTAGGTTACAAGAGTGCCTGAGACACTGTGGACTCCAGAACAGGATCTTGGACAGTTGCTGCGCAACACAATAAGTACCACCAATAAAAATATCAAATGTGCTCCTAAAATCACCAAACTCCCCTGATCATAACTAGACATATGGAAGTTCATGTACCTATAATTTAAGATGAATTCTCAAATCATAAAGGTTAGTTTGAACGTGGTCTTTCTGCTGGACCTGAAATGACAGAATCGAGGGGAGTAAGTTTCTTTGAGAAACTTAGTATCGGTAGCACTTGGTTTCTTAAGGTAATGTGATCCTCATTAAAAACTACATCCAAAGACACTAAAACAAAAAAACCATAATGCATATATACAAGATATAGCAACCAAATGCAGCAGCCATTCACAATCAACAAACACATGAAATGCGGCAACAACAATAACTATAGATTAGTCCATAAAACATGCAATAAACATAAATAACTCACTATGGAAGGCCCCCCCAAAGCTAATGCTTGGTCTTAAGACAATTTTAACAATAGTTACTACTAACTTTGGGCTCTAGAAACCCCCATTTCACTGCCATCATTATGCACTTCACACTAGGTCACAAAACCATCAATAAGTTCACTCTCCTCACTAAGCTTGGTTCATCGAGCTCATGGCTCTTTTCCAAGCTTAGACCTAGCTCCATGGTTGCTTGAAAATAAAGAAAACAACACATTAGAGCAAGGAAACCCTTACCAAAGTGGGTACACCGAAGATCAAGCTTGATACTTGAAGTATCCTAGCAATAGCTATAGTTTGCTTCCAATCACTTCCTTTTGCTTTCAATTTCAATCAATTGCAAGTTTGAAGGTGTGGTGGCTATGAAGGAATGGTGGCTGTGTTCTTGGGCTGGAGGAGGCCAAAAATGGGAGAGAGATAAGTGAATTGGCCACTTAGATGGCCTTAAATGAGCTTAAGGGCACAAAACACACTTAACAAACTTAACCTTGCTTTATGTCATTTTCTTCTTACTAATTATAGTTTCTTTGTCTTAAAATCATTGGTACACATGTGCCCAACATTTTTGACCCATTTATCAAGCCTTGGCTACCTCCCCCATGGTGGGATAACCTCACAATTCCACCCTTAGACTTCAGTCAAAATCTTTAACACCTTATGGTTTACACTAGGACATTTAGGTCCTGAATGCCTTTGGTGATTCCTTTGTCCAAACTTTTCTTCCATGAGCAATTTGGTCCTCTAGTAGCACTTTTATACCATTCATATCCTTTCCATAAGTCTCCAAAGCTCTTTTGTGAAAGTTTTGCAATTAAGTACCCAAATTTGCAAAACCTTACAAAAAAGTCCATAAATTGCTTGACAAACAAGCAACCCTTAAGGCTTTTCTTGGGGGCCAAGTTACCAACTTTGAACACTTTTAAGGAGGTGTTCATTATATCTTTTATCTCTCACACTTCAATCGCTATAAAGAGAATTACACAATATAATGGCCTTTTGACCATTATGCCACACTTGTAATTCTCCCAGCTTTGTGTCATGGTAACAATCCTTCCCCCCTTAAAAATTTTGGTGCTCCAAAATAGCCTTTAGCTTTGGGTATTATTCAGGATACCTTTCGATAAGGTCTTTTTCAGTTTCCTAGGTTGCTTCTCTTTCAGAGTGGTGTGACCACTGAACTTTAACCATGAGAATAAGTTTGTTTCTTAGCATTATTCAGAATACCTTTCCATACAAGTTCCAACTTTATGACTTCCACTACAATAGCATGCTTTGTGTCCAATAGACATTTCTTAAACATATTGATGTGAAAAAAATTATGAACACTTGACATGCTTGGGGGTAGAGCTAACCTGTATGCTACCTTGCCAACTCTGTCTAAGATCTCATAAGGACCTGTGTATCTTAGAGCTAACCTGGTTCTTCTACCAAATCTGACAGTGCCTTTGGTTGATGCAACTTATAGCCAAACATTGTCACCAACCTCAAATTCAAAGGTCTCTCATTCTTTTGTTCACATAGGCTGCAATCCTTCCATTGACTACCTTTAATCTCTCTTGAATTTTCTTGATTTTAGCAGTTGTCTCTTTAATAATTTTGGGACCCAACACTAGCCTGTCTAAGAGTTCCACCCAACAGTAGGGTGTCATGCACCTTCTTCCTTATAATGCTTCATAAGATGCCATGCCAATGGTGCTTTGGTAACTATTGTTATATAAGAATTCCACTAATGGCAAGTGTTGGCCCCATTTACCTTTGAAATCCAACACACAGCTTTTGAGCATGCCTTCCAATATCTATATCACCCTTTCAACTTGCCCATCAGTTTGAAAGTGGTAAGCAGTACTCAGGTGGATTTTGGTTCCTAGTGCTTTATGAAAAGAACTCCAAAATCAAGCTGTAAATCTTGGATCTTTATCAAATACAATGGAGTCTGGCACTCTATGTAATCTTACTATCTCTTGGACATTCATCTGAGCTAACTTCTCTAAGGAGTCGGTGAGTTTCATAGGTAAGAAGTGGAGACATTTGGTTAGCCAAAGCACAATGACCTAGATTGTATCATGCCTTAATCTAGTCATAGGCAACCCAGTGAAAAATGCCATGGTTATGTTGCCCCACTTCCTCACTGGTATAGGTAGAGTCTATAGGGTACCAGTTGGCTTCTGGTGCTCTACCTTTACCCTTCGGCATGTGGCACATTAGGAGACATAAGTAGCTATCTCTCTCTTCATATTTGGCCACCAGAAGTGAGTCTTCAAGTCTTTATACATTTTCTCACTTCCTGGATGGATGTTCAACTCGCTTAGGTGAGCTTTTTCAAGTATTTCATCCCTGAGCTTTGCTCCTTTAGCCACATAGTTTTGGTCCTTGAAATACAGTAATCCTTGCTTGTAGGCAAAAAGATTGATACAAGGAACCTTTTTCCTCTCTTGAAATCTTTTTCAAATCAAGAACTATCTCTTGCGCCTTTCTGGCTTCTTTAATCCAACCAGACTAAATTTTCAATGTGTAGCTCTGGGCTTCCTCCCATTTATGCCATTTGCGCCATAGGCATAGCAGACTATTATGTTCATCATAATCAGTTATGGATCCTCCTTTTAGAAGACCAGTGTACTTCCTGCTCAAGGCATTTGCTACTAGATTGTCTTTGCCCTCTGTGTAATCTATATAGTAGTCATAGTCCTTCATGTATTCTAACCATCTCCTTTGCCTCATGTTTAACTCTTTCTGAGTGAACAAGTACTTTAGGCTCTTAAGGGCAATGTATATCATAAAGGAACTACCCATCAAGTAATGCCTTCTTTGCGTAAGAGAAAAAATCACTACTTCCAGTTCTAGGTCATGGGTAGGATAATTTTGCTCATGGGGTCTCAACTACCTTGACCCATAAACAATGACATTTCTATCTTGTATAAGCACACAACCTAACCCAGATCTAGATGCCTCTGTATATATGATGTAGGGCTTACTTATATCTAGAAGGATCAATTCTGGAGCTTCAATCAACCTTTGCTTGAGCTCCTGGAAACTCTTTTCACACTTTTCAGTCCACTCAAACCTTTGACCCTTCTTGGTCAGATGAGTAAGAATTGAGGCAATCCTGGAAAAGCCTGATACTAATCTCCTGTAGTATCCAACTACTCCTAGGAAACTTCTGATTCCCTTCATAGTCTTTTCTTTTTTCCACTCTTGCACTGCCTTGACCTTTCCAGGGTCTGCCTCAAGGCCTTGTGCATCTGTGATGTCTCCTAGGAAAGATACTTCCCTTATCCAAAATTCACACTTAGATAGCTTGGAATAAAGTTGATGTTCCAACAAAGTCTTCAGGGCAATCTTCAAATGATGTTCATGTTCATTTTTATGCTTGGAAAACACTAAGATGTCATCAATGAAGACAACCACAAATTTGTCCAGATGTGGTTTGAACACCCTGTTCATCAGGTCCATAAAACAAGTTGGGCCATTAGTCCAACCAAATGGCATGATTGTGTACTCGTAATGCCCATATCTTGCCCTAAATGCTGTCTTAAGAATGTCCTCTTCCTTTACTCTCAACTGCAAGTATCCAGATCTCAAATTTATCTTGGAGAAGATCTTAGCTCGCTTGAGTTTATAAAAAAGATCCTTAATCCTAGTGAGTGGATACCTGTTCTTGATAGTCACTACATTGAGCTTCCTATAGTCAATGCATAGTCTTAAAGATCCAGCATTTTTTTCACAAAGAGAAAAATAGCTCCCCATGGTAAAACACTTGGCTTTATGAACCCTTTTTCAAGAAGTTCATCAAGTTGTTTCTTAAGCTCATTCATCTCTGTGATACGCATTCTGTAAGGAGGAATGCATATTGGACTAGCTCCTGGTTGCAAATTGATCTCAAACTTAATCTCCCTTAATGAAGGAATACCTAGCAGGTCTTTAGGAGAAACTTGTGGAAAGTCTCTCACTACAAGAATTCTATCCACTTTTTCATCATAGTGCAATTCATTCAATGCATAATAGTAATCACACTCAGAAATCACAGGTATCTCATCTAGTACCTTTAGCTCCATGCCATGCATTTCATACACTAATTCATTAGAATTCACTAATGCAAGCACTTTACCATTAGGCAATGTGATTTCCCTATTAGCACAATCAATTCTTATGATATGTATAGCAAGCCAATTCATACCCAGCACTAAATCATACTTAGGAATGTCCAACACTAGTAGATAGTCATAACCTTAGTCTTTCCTACTAATAGCTCACAATCCTTAGCTAGGTCATTAGTGAAAAGACATTAACTACCTGCTGTTTTTACTAAGGATATCCTAGGCATGATTTCAGGAGGCAATTTCATGGCATCAACAAATTTCCTAGCCACTACAGACATAGATGCACCAGTATCAAACATAACACTAACAGGCATACTATTAAGGTCAATGTTACCTCTTAGTGCTCCTCCCTGCTGTGGTGTCTCTAGCCTCTCCACTTGGAAGAGCCTACTAGCTCTCTGCACTTGAGGGCAAGGCACTGGAGGAACTAGCCTCTGCTATCCCTCCCTAGTTGCTCCTCCTCTAGGTCCTGCCCGAATAGCCATTTCTGGACCTTGCTCTTCTGGCCTCTTTTGAGCCTGTGGGTAGTCTTTGATCCAATGATCCATGAATGCACATCTTAAAGATGCTTGGGTATCAAAATAGTGAGGTTTCTTTCCATGAAACTTCTTGCATTTAGGGCACCTTAGGCTAGGGAACTTCCCCTTAACCTTGCCCTCACCACCAAGATGGGAATTCCTGGCAATTCCCTTGCCATGTGGTGGCTTCTTCTGCTTGCCTCCTACCTGACTACTTTCCCCTAGTCCACTGGGAAAGTACATAGTCTCATACTCCTCTTGCTTTACTAATAGAGCTTTCTACACTACCTCATAGTTTGTAACTACGCTAAAAGGTATTACAACCTTTCTGATATCTGACCTTAGGCCTTTAACAAACCTTTTGGCCTTTAACTCTTTTTGGATTTCTCTTATCTTCATCTTCCTGCTCAACAATTCATCATTTGTATTTTCTATGCTTCCAAAAGGAACATATTTAGATGTGTTCCTAGTATCCTCTTCTGGTTTCTACTATGCATCCTAAACTAGTTCTGCTGGAACTACTTGGACTCCTTGCTGTTGTGCTTGAATCAGTCTTACTAAGTTTTCATTGGTTAAAGCTAAGTTCATCTGAAGCTCTAACAAAACCTGCGGCACTTTAGGGTTTAATACCCCCTATTGCCCCTGATTCCCTCTATTTTGTCCATTTCTTTGTTGCCTAGAGTTAGTAGGAGGCCTTCAAGGTGGTTCTCCTTTCTTTGTGGCAACCATGTTTACTTCCTGCATTGATGATTCATCATAGAGCACATATAAAGATCATAGGTATTTCAATGGTACTTGACACTAGCAGTTGACCAAACTAAGTTCATCTATGTACATGCATGCAATGCAACTATATGCTATGTACATGTACAAACCATGCTTTGATACCAACTTCTATTACCCACTTCAGGGTAGTCCAATTATGGTGGTAAAATTGTGCATTTAGACTCCCAAGATTGGTAATATTTTGTAGGCCATCAGAACACTACTCTTAGTGTGCATACCCAAGCGGCCCTTTTGGGCACTATCTAAACACATGTGTATTGGCCCAACCATCACACACATAGTCACATTTCATGCACACCATGGCCGCAAAGAAGGAAAACACTAGCGCAAGTCTTAATCTTGGCTACCACACATTAGGCAATCCTATTAAGTTCTAGTGACCAGCCGCTGCACTTGTAACATCCACCAATAAACTGTATCATTATAGCCACGTACCCCCTTTTTTGTTTGGTCCATTATCAAGTAGAGATTTAGAACAAACCAATGAATTTTTTTTTACATCAACAGCCCACCTATGGACCAAGTTATGGATTTTTGAAGTTGGTTACAAAATTTTGACCAAATGAATAGTAACTTAGCCAAATTTGCAACGTCATACCTTTGGCTATAGGGCGTCAAATTCTGAAATTCCAAATCCCAGTTCAACCTCTAGATGTTCTCTAGGTGTGGCAAAAATTTCATGTGAAGATTCCTTCTACATAGGGAGGTATAGAACTTTTAGTGTGTAGTAAAAAATCTGGCCACTTTTGGACCATTTTGCACATACAAAATTTCATAAGTGTGCAAACATTCCATTCACAAGGGGAAAGCCCCCAACGCTATCCCATACATGTCCAATACACAAGCAAAATACATTCTCTTGTATTTAACAACCATATGTGGCTAAAACAAAATTTACAAGTAAGCAGCCCATCATTCACACTTAGGCAGCTTTGCACCATATCACTTACATAGCCAAAACATTACTCAAATGTACACATACTCGTCTCATTTTACATGCACTACAAGTACATGCATACATTCACTACACAATGGTCTTAACTCAGCTTAATACACACCATAGGTTACAGGAGTGCCTGAGACACTATGGACTCCAGAATAGGATGTTGGACAGCTGCTGCACAACACAATAAGTAGCACCATTGAAAATATCAAATGTGCTCCTAAAATCACCAAACTTTCCAGATCATAACTAGACGTATGGAAATTTGTGTACCTAAAATTTCAAATCAAAACTCAAACTAAAAATGTCAGTTTGAAGGTGATCTTTCTGCTGGACCTGAAATGATAGAATTCAGGGGAGTAAGTTTCATTGAGAAACTTAATAAGGGTAGCACTTGGTTTATTAAGGAAATGTGATCCTTATTAAAAATTGCATCCAAAGACACTAAAACACAAAAGCCACAATGTGTACATACAAGATATAGCAACCAAATGCAGCAGCCATTCACAACCAACAAACACATGAAATACGACAGCAACAATAACCATAGATTAGTCCATAAAACATGCAATAAACATAAATAAATCACTATGGAAGCCCTCATCAAGCTAATGCTTGGTCTTATGAGGACTTTAACACTAGTTAGTACTAACTTTGGGCTCTAGAAACCCACATTTGATTGTCATCATTTTGTACTTCACACTAGGTCACAGAACCTTCAATAAGTGCACTCCCCTCACTAAGCTTGGTTCATCAAGCTCATGGCTCTCTTCCAAGCTTAACCCTAGCTCCATGGTTTCCTGAAAATACATAAAACAACCCATGAGAGCAAGAGAACCCTTACCAACGTGGGTAGGCCAAAAATCAAGCTTGATCCTTGAAGTATCCTAACAGTAGCTCTAGTTTGCTTCCAATTGCTTCCTTTTGCCTTCAATTTTAATCAATTGCATGTTTGAAGGTGTGGTGGCTATGGAGGAAGTGTAGCTGTGTTATTGGGCTAGAGGAGGCCAAAAATGGGATAGGGATAAGTGAATTGGACACTTAAATGGCCTTAAATGAGCTTAAGGGTATAAAACACACTTAATAAGCTTAACCTTGCTTTATGTCATTTTCCTTCTTACTAATTATGGTTTATTTGTCTTAAAATCATTGGTACACATGCGCCCAACATTTTTGACCCATTTATCAAGCCTTGGATGCCTCCCCCATGGTGGGATAAACCCACAATTCCATGCTTTGACTTAAGTCAAAAACCCTAAACACCTTAAGGTTTACACTAGGACATTTAGGTCCTTAATGCCTTTATTGTTTCCTTTGTCCAAACTTGTCTTCCATGAGCAATTTGATATTGCAATAGCACTTTTATATGATTCATATCCTTCCCATAACTCTCTAAAGCTCTTTTGTGAAAGTTTTGCAATTAGGTACCCAAATTTCCAAAACCTTACAAAAAAGTCCATAGGTTGCATGACAAACAAGCAACCCTTAAGGCTTTTCTTGGAGGCCAAGTTGCCAACTTGGAACACTTTTAAGGAAGTGTTCATTATACCTTTTACCCTCAGACTTCAATGACTATGAAGAGAATTACACAATATAATGGTTTTTTAACCATTATGTCACACTTGTAATTCTCCCATTTTTGTATGGTGGTAATAGGAGCAAGTGATGGAGGTTATGCAAGCAACCATTGCTCAACTAGTTGCTAGCATACATGCCCTGACTAGAAGTTAGGCACAAGCCCTAGAACTTTCTAAGCAAGTTAGAGAACCTTAAATGGTAAGGAGCCCTAGGAAAGAACGTATGCTTGGAGATCAAACTAGTGGAAATGGCGAGGAAAATCATAATGTTGATGATGAAGAAGGGAGGAACCCAAGAACTAGGAGAGTGAGGTCTAAAGTAACATAAGAGACTAGACTTGAGGAGGAAGTAAGTCCAGAAGTAGAAGAGCTAGACACAGAAGAAATTGAAAAAGCAACTCAACTCACTGTCACCACTAAGGGAGTGAGGGCACAAAAGGAAATGCATAGCAATAGACAAGAGAGGGGTCTTAGGCCAATGAAAGAAGGCCTGAGGGAAGGCCAACTGGAGGAGTTCCTTGCCCTAAAACCACTAGTCTTCAAAGGAGGATGTGATCCTGAGGAATCAAAATTTTAGGTCAATCAAGTGGAGAAAATTTTTGAGAGAATGGAGCTTTCCTTTTTTTGAAAGGTACTACTTGCCATATTTAGGTTGGAAGGCAATGCAAAGTTGTGGTGGAAGGTATTCCACAGGACCTACACTAGCAAGAATGCTAAGAGGCTAGCTTTTAGAAGAAGGACCATGAGATCGGCAGAGTTTCAGCAACTCATCCTACAGTAATACATTAGTGAAGCACTAAAAGATCAAAAACAAGTGGAATTCGATCTGCTTGAACAGGGATACCTTAAAGTCTAGATTATGAGCAAAGGTTTAACAACCTCATACATTATGCTCCTTAATTTGAAGGTTAAGAAGAATTAAAGCGCAAAAGGTTTCTCAGAGGACTCAAACCTAAGCTAAGACAAATACTCAAAGCTGTGGGGGCTAGAGAGTATTATGATGTGGTATAAAGAGCCATGGCCTTAAAGCAAGAGTTTAGAGGGCAGATTGTGAGTGGCCTTGGAGATGTAAGTTGTGTGCAAAAACCACCCAAGAAAATAGGCTGTGAGGAAGTCGTACCTAAATCAAGAAAGGATGTTAAGAAAGAAAAGAAAGTAAACCACTATGGACCTCAATTCAGGACATGTGGAAAGTACCATGGCCAAAAACCATGTTTTAGACTAACTGAGGGATGTTTCAAGTGTGGTGCCCAGGATCACTTGGTAAGGGATATTCCCATCACAAAATGAAGAATAAAGGATGATGGAAGGGTATGGAAATAGATGCGCATAGGGACAATTACCCATAAAGAGGCCAAATGTACCTCTAATGGATAAGGATCAAGGCCCAAATTACCTCTGGATAGGAGAAGTTAGAATCTAGCTCCTATAAGAGTTTTCCAGTTAGATACCTGAAGAAGGACTCAAGAGGCCAAAAAACCCAAGGTTGAAGAAGAGATAAATCAAACCACAATGATTAAGAAAGCTTTGAAAGGTACAATTATTTTCAATGGTTATGAAGTATCAGTTTTATTTGATACTGGAGCATCTTTATCTGTGATATCTACTCAGCTTGTAAAATCTATGAATCTTAAAGTATGCACTATGAATGAAATGTACTAAGCTAGAACTGCTGGTAATGAGATTATGTTCACTTACCATGTACTGAAAGATTGCATAGAGCTGACCTAATAGTCGTAGATACTAATGGCTATGACATCATACTAGATATAAACTGGCTAAGTGATAATAGGGTGATTGTAGACTACCATGCTAGGCATCTTTGCTTGCTTGGGTGTGAACCATGTTTTGTGAAAAGCTCATTTGAGCTAGCACCCAAAAGCTATTTAAAAGTGGTGGAACACAAACCCTTGGTGGTTGAGGGTGAATATCTAGAACTAAATAGAACTAAAGTAACTAGTGAGTTGGATAAAATCCCTATAGTGCATGAGTATCCTAAAGTGTTCCCCATAGATCTTCTAGGACTCCCTCTTGTAAGAAAGGTTGAGTTTGAAATCAAATTAGTGATTGGAGCTACACGAGTATCCATTACTCCATATAGAATGGCTATGCCTAAAATGATTCAGTGAGGGAAGCAATTGGATGAATTGCTAAAGAAAGATTTCATAAGACCAAGTACATCCCCATGGGGAGCACCTGTACTTTTTGTAAAGAAGAAGGATGGGACCATCAGGTTATGCATTGATTATAGAAAACTCAATGCACCAACCATTAAGAACAAGTATCCCCTCCCAATGATAGAAGATTTGTTTGATCAGTAGAAGGGAGCTAGAGTTTTCTCCAAGATAAACCACAGATCTATATACTTCCAGCTGAGATTCTAGAATGAAGACATACATAAGACAGCTTTCAAGCCCAGATATGGTCACTTTGAGTATAGAGTGATGCCATTTGGGCTCACTAATGCTCCAGCCTTGTTTATGGACCTTATGCAAAGAGTGTTCAAGGCTTATTTGGACCACTTTGTTGTGGTTTTCATAGATGATATATTATTGTACTCAAAGGATGATGAAGCTCATAAGGAACATTTAAGGTTAGTACTTGGCTTGCTAAATGAGCATAAATTGTATGGTAAGCTAAGTAAATGTCAATTTTGGGTTAAAGAAGTAAGATTTCTTAGACAAGTGATCAATGAACATGATTTAGCTGTTGATCCCAAAAAGATTAAGGCTGTCTTAGAATGGAAGCAACCTTAGAATGTAATAGAAATAAAAATTTTCTTGGGGTTTATAGGTAATTATGGGAGATTTGTGCCCAAATTCTCTATAATAAGAGCTCTACTCACTTAGTTGACAAGGACGGATCAAAAGTTTGAGTGGGGTGAACAATGTGAAGCTAGTTTCCAAGAACTCAAGAAAAGATTAACTACAGCCCCAATACTGATTCTACCAGACCCTACTAATGTTAGGACCCTTACCTCAACATTTAGCCCAGGCCTAAAATGCAAGGTAAATGCATTAAGGCCAATGGGACCTAAGTGAATAAGTAGGCAATATCATGAGTAGACCTACCCGAGGCTTATCGGGTTTGTTTTGTGCATGCAAAAATGGATTTAGTTGGTGATATTGGGGAACAAAGTTTGATGGCTGAGATGTACTTATAATCAAGTGTTAAAAAGGATGTAAGCGTTCATGAAGGGACTCAAATGCACCATGCAAAAAAGAGTAAAACCAAGAAGGGCAATTGATCCCATGTCATGCACTTGTGGTAGCTAGCCAAATTTTGCATGGCTCTACTACTCAGTTGATTGTCTAAATGGGTCAGAGGATCCATTTCAAGTCAATCCATGTGTTCTGGGTGAAGGAGAGTCGGGTTCTTGGTGAGCCACTGCAAATTCCTATTGTTTTGAGCTTGGATTGAAGAATCAAGCTCATAGTTGGTGATTCCGGCCATAGGAGACCAAGTAAGCTTGAACTTAAAGCTTGATATTGAAGATTTGCACTTATTCAAAAGCTTAAAGCAAGAAATGGGTAAGGATGCACTATTTTCTACTTGATTTTGGTATTGTTCCATGTTCAAGTAGGTATTTGGCTTCTACGTGATAGTAGATTGACTTAGAATGCCGTAGGGGCTTATGTTCTACCTTCATGTATATGTATTATGGTTGCTACCTAGCTACCAAAGGCAAGTACTAAAGTTCATCATAGGTAGGCTAGCCTATGGTTGGACTTGCAGCTCTAGTGGAATTGGAATTGATAGAGATGAAACTTGGAATGGATTTATGTGTGCTTGCTAGTTTGGCCTTCTGCCGAGAATGAACAATGTGTGTGGTGTGTGAGTTGTGTGCTTTGGTGCCTTGTTTGTGCTTGATAACCTTCACTAGTTGTAGTTGTTATATATATGTATGTTGTATACATTTGTGCTTCATGTTTTCATGTCTTTGTTATAGGGTAAGCTTGAAGATGGGAGGTTAAGTCTTCAGACTTAACTAAACAAGCTCAATGGAGTTGTGTGAATTCCTTACTGAGCTATATAACTTACGCCCCATATATGTATGTTTTTCAGGGAAAGGTTTTGAGCTTGACTAGCTCGTGTGCTAAGCTTATAATCAGTTGTACTAAGGTATGTACTAGAACCGAGAAAGTTGCTCAATAAGTGCATAGTACAAGGCTTGTATAATCAAGTAACTCATATGTTTGAGTTTTTGCAGGCTTGTATGTAGATTGTGGGACAAGTCTAGAAACATGGATGTGTGCTCATAGGTTTAGTGTTATGGCTTGCTCTTTTGATCATGGGTCTAGTTGTGAGAATTTTTCTACAAACTAGGATCATGTACTATACGTTTAAAGTAGCTTTTAGGTACTTATAAGTACATGGGCATGTAATGCATAACTAATTTATGTTTTGGAGTTTAAGTGCTCTTGGAAGTGTTCCAAGGATATAAGCACTAGTAGGGTGTGTATTTTGTATATGTAGGCTCGGATGGCTTATGAAACTTATGTATGTGTTATGAGTGGAAGGATAAGCCTATGATGTGAAAGTTATAGGTACTATTGACTATGAGCCATAATTTTGTCTAACCTCTTTTGGAACTACTGTGGAGAAGGGATGAAAAAATTATGATTTAAAACTTTGAATGATATGGGCATCTTGGTTGTCATGCATTAAAATGCCAGACCTAACAAGCACACATGAAACACTTCAATAAGAATAAATTAAAACCTTGCCTTGTGATGCAAGTAATGGTTTTATGCTTAAATTTATGAGATTCTTAGGGCGCCTCGCAGTACCATGGCCTTATCAGTAAAGCATGTATGCATGCTTATTAAACTTGGGTAAGTGTTAATTCTATGTATAATTCATTAGGGGTAAACCTAAGAAACATAAGTTGTGTGTTTTTAGCACTATAGGTTAGCCCTTGATGTGCACTGGCTAGGGCCTGTGTGGGGCGTGACAGCTTAGCTGGTGTCTAAACTTGTGGTTAAGTTATAAGTGTTTGTCTATACTTGTTACCACTTAGGTTTGTATAGATTTTTACTTATTGAGCATATTTATATATATGCAAACTATGGTGCAGGATGAGAACTTGAGGGAAGGATAGAGAAATCCTTGAACAAGATGATAGTAGAATAACCCATCCTAAAGATGGACAACCTACAACTGAGCTGGAGGGACAACATGAGGTATTGGAGCCTAATTTGGCTGAGGGGACTAATGCGAGGGTAAATGCACCTAGACCTAGTAGGGGTGGAAAAGAAAAGATGGAACAGATGATGGAAATAATGCAGGCCACCATAGCTCAATTGGTGGTGGATATGCAAGCCTTGACTAGAGGCCATGCTCAGGTATATGAAAGCCCAAAGCAAACTAAGGCAGAAGAGAACAGAGAAGGTGAAGGTAGGAAGGGAAGAACGCTTGGTAAAGAACCAGTGAATTATGACCAACCAAGTAGGAATGAAGGAGACAGAGATGAACAGGAAGGTGATGAAGAGAGGAGATATACAAGGACCAAGAGAGTGAGATCAGAAATAAGGCAATACACTAAAGCTGAAGTAAATAAAGGAGAGTCTAGAGGTAGAAGAACTTGACCCTTACATGGGTCCAAGGAGGACTGAATCTCCTACAGAAGTTATAGCCAAATGAGGGCCACCAAGAGGTGGAACCCGAAATATAGAAATAATAGGAGGAAGAAAAATAAGAGGTGGACTTAGGTAGGGCCGGTTGGAAGGATTCCTAGCATTGAAACCTCATATTTTCAAGGATGGTTGTGACCCAGAAGAAGCTGAATTTTGGGTCTATCAGGTAGAGAAAATATTTTGAGAGGTTTGAAGTATCCTTTAAATAGAAAGTACTCCTAGCGACTTTTAGACTTGAGGGGAATGTGGAAAAAAAATTTAATAGCTTGATAAGATATGCTGCACAATATGATGGACAAGAGGAACTTAGAACCAAGAAGTTCTTAAAAGGCTTAAGGCTTGAACTGAGGCAAATACTTCAAGCTGTGGGAGCTAAAGACTACTATCAAGTAGTGCAAAGTGCCATAGCACTTGAACAAGAATTCAAGGAGCAAACAAAGAATGGCCCAAGAAGTGGAAGTGGCACACAAAAAGGTCACAAGAAAAGACCTAGACAAAAGCCCAAATCTATAGGAGGAAAAAGAGAAGGCAAGAATGCAAAAAAAACCGCAACAATATGGTCCACAGTGCCCTACCTGTGGAAAATTATATGGCAACAAGCCATGTTTTATATTGACTAATGGCTGCCACAAGTCTGGAGCCCTAGACCACTGGTGAAAGATTGCCGAAAAATGGGGGATGAAAGGAAAATGCTATGGAGGTTCAACCCTAGGTGGCCTGGAGGGCAATTGCCTATGCCACAAATGAAGGCCGATTTGCATAACCTAGTAAGGAAGCATATACCTAAACTACCACAGGATCAAAGGAGGCAAAATATACCTCCTGGAAGAGTGTTCCAATTAAAGACCTCCAAAAGAGTGCAAGATGCACCAGAGGTCGAAGTAGTTTAGAAGGAGACTAGACAACAAAGGCTGAGTAGAAGAGCTTTAAAAGGTACTATTTATCTTAATGGCCAATTAGTGTCTGCACTATTTAATATTGGAGCTTCATTGTCTATAATTGCACCTAACTTGGTTAAGACCATGAACTTGAAACTAAAGCACATGCCAAATATGTATCTAGTCAAGACTGTTGTCAATGAAATCTTGTTTGCTTATCACATCCTTGAAAATTGTGTGATCCAGTTTGATATGCTAGAACTTAAAAGCAGACTTAATAGTGTTGGACACTTATGATTATGATGTAATATTAGGCATGAATTAGCTCAGTAAAGATGAAGTGACGATGATTGTGTTATGGCTCTCCTAGTGGGAAACATGCTTGAGGAAGGTAAATTGCTCTAAATTAAGTTTGGAGCTTTAATTCAAGTTTACATAGCAAGAATAGGAAAGTTTATCAAAGTTCACTAAGTTCCGAGAAGGTTAAGGTGCTAAATGAGGTTAAGGGGCAAAATTGTAATTTTGCATCCTGACGAGTCGGGCTAGGTCCTGAATGGTTAAAATGAGTTTTTATAACCAAACTTTCAACTTTAACCCAAACTTAGTTGAAATAAATAAAAATTGACCAAGATTGACTAAGGTTACCCAAAGAAGGGCGTATAAGTGTACCATGTTTAATACTTGGTTGGCTTGGGTTTTGAACTTAGTTTCTAAGATGCTAAAGAGGGAGATGGCTGCCATAACCCGAGTTCATCCTTCAGACCATCATTTGTTCATCCATTGAAGCTCAGAATGAAGAGTTTTAAGTGAAAAATGGAGCCACCACAAGTATATAGGCCATTGAAAGCTTGTTTCAAGCATAAAATCATGGTTTTGGAGCTTGGAGGCATGTTTCCTTCTAACCCTTATTTTTTATATTGGTAATCAATGTGTTCTTGAATGATTTCATGTTTATTAGTTGATTGGGAGCATGGTTTTTCGTTAGGAGTTAGTAACTTAATGTTTAGCGCCATATTCTTGGAACTTAGGTTGGAGTTTGTGGAACTTGGTTAGTGCAAAAGAATTGCATAATTCTTGCTTGTTACTTGGAGTTGAGGTCAGGGAGTTGTGTTTTTGAGTTCAATTAATGCTATTGGATTGAGTTTTCTTGATGAATTTGAGTAGTTTTAGCAATAGCATTAGTAAGTGGGCAAGGTTGAATTATGGTGGATTACGATGTTTGTGATGATTAGAATGATGTTATAATGCATCATAGATTGGCTTGTGATGGTTGGTTGTGATCTATGCAACATGTTTTACATGTATGTGAAGTTTAGAGGCTATCCAAACATGTTTGATATGTTTGGGAAGTGTCCAAAGTTCATAGCAACGAAATTGGGAATTTTCTGGGCTGTTGCAAAAATTGGCAACGCGTTGCCATAGGCATGTTGGCTGAATTTTTCAAGATTTGCTCGGTAGGTTAAGGAGAGACCTAAGGGGGTTCTTATGGTAGCATGGGGCATAAACATTCCAAGGTCACTCCGAGACTTTCAAAAGTCCTTCGAGACCTAGAAGTTTTCTTGAGTTTTGAAAAGTTTTATGGTTACTTGTTCCATAAGCAAGAAAACTAGTTTACAAAGGATCACAACTAGGTATCACTAGCTTGAGTGAAAGGTTTAGAACCCTTGGTAGGCTAGTTGTGCATTTAGCCATGAGGTTACAAGGTGAAACCTTAGTGCACCTAGTCTACAAGGTCTTTATGGCCTAGTCAACAATAGTGCCACTATAATGCCCCTATACAACATAAACGGGAGAGGTTCAACTGGTGATTTATCACTAGTTAGGCTGGCAAGCTAAGCTTGCTAGAGGACAAGGCAATGCCTTGTAGTTCAAGAACTAGGATGAGGAGAGGTCTCAAGGGACATAGGTATATGCATATATTAGACCCTCAGGCTGTGTGAGCTCACAGTAGGTTACATATGTTATCATATGTGGAGTCCTTAATATTTTTCTTGCATGTACAGTGAAGACCCTTACTAAGAATTACTGAATTCTCACTCCGAAGTTATATTGTGCAGATTCTAAAGTTGTTGGGCCGAGTAACCATTGTGGGTTATCGCGGTAGATGTTCTTGTTATAGGTATTTCACATGAGAATCTTTATGATTCTTGTCTACTTTGGTAACTTGTTGGTTAAGTCATAGTACTAAGTACAGTCTTTCTTTGGCTGCAGAGCCTAGTAGCATATGGACAAGGACTTTTGTGACTCACCACTGGGACTTGCATCCAAGGTGGAAGTTAGTTCAAGAAGATCTCAGTTGAGGCTTGTATGTATAGTACTCTTAGTTGCCTCCATTATCTATGTTTTAAGGAGTCCTAGACTCTAGGGTTTTTCTTGGGTGAGCGCATTAGTCTACTTTATGTATGAATGCTCCCATACAGTTGGTATGTGCAGTAAACTCACATTAAATGTTGATTTTGTATGCTTTGGCTATTTGAACTTTTTTTCTTTGGAAATGTTTTGGCCAAGTCAATGGTTTATGGAATTTTATTAATCCAAGTCAAAGCATGAAGAGCATGCATCTTGCATATTCTTGGTTAATCAACTAGTGTGACAGAATTTTTAATCTGTGCACATATGCAGCTAGCCAATTGCAACCATTGTGAGACCAACTCTCGCATGCTTCTTGGGCAGGGGCCAAGGACAGCTGTGTCAAGTTTTGGTATTAGAGCTTAGAGCTCACTACATAGATATTGGAGGCTAAGACTAAGATCTAGTTTTGGAAGTCCATATGCTAGAGTAGTTAGTACTGGCCAACATCTGGGGAATGTCGTCTGGCTTTGGTTACAGGTTGTTATGGTTCACACTAGGTCAGGAGCTTCAAGAGGAGCTAGAAAACCTGGTGAAGGTTCTAGTGACCTAGTTGTGGCAAGGTTGGATGAGATATCCAGGGTGCTTCAGTGGTTAACTCAGACTATGGCCTAAGTGGCACATGGTATGAATACCATCATAACTGAATTGTTTCAAGATCATGAGGACAAAGAAGTTGTCCATGAGGAGAATGATCCATGTCAAGATCAAGAGAGGCATGCTAGGCCATAGCAAGTACCTAGGGCTCATGAACGGAGAAATCATGTTCACGAGGAGGAGGAGGAGATAGAAGTTCTGGAGGCTCCAAGAAGGGGAGACACCTCACATCAAATGAGGTTGTTGGGAAAGTTTAAGACTGTTGATCCACCAAGTTTTGATGGGATAGGTGATCTTGATCAAGCAGAAGATTGGTTATCCAGGATGAATAGACTTTTCACTCGTGGGGGTTATGAGTCCGAGCAAAGGATGCCCTTAGTACCTTTCTTTTTTAGAGGGAGGTCTAGTTTATGGTGGGATGATGTGATGGAGATGTTGAGAGAAAGCAATGGTACCCAACTAGAGCAAAAGAAAAAGGTGCTCAAGTGGTTACATTTTAAGAAGAAATTCCGACAGGAATATATTAATGATGCTACACAGGATCAAAAGAGGATCCAGTTCGAGAATCTAGTGCAAAGGGAGATGTTGGTGCGAGAGTGTGAGTAGTGTTACAAATCACTCATTCGGTATGCTTCTTACATGGTTGATAATGATGAGTTGAAGGCCAAGAAATTCTTTCAAGGTCTGAAACTTGTGCTTCCGACATATATGGCGACAGTGGACATCAGGAGTTATCACCAAGTGGTTCAAAAGGCGTTAGCCTTAGGATGGGAATTTGAGGATTCGTGGGCACCTAGCAAAAATGTGGAGGTTGGACCAGCCAACTTAGGAAAGAGTGCTGGGAAGCAACTGATGCTTGAAAGCCAAGCTCCCTTCAAGGGAAAAAAATGTGTTACCACCACACAAAAATGGGAGAATTACAAATGTGTCATAATGGCTAAAAACCATTATATTGTGTAATTTTCACCATAGTGATTGAAGTGTGGGGGGTAAAAGGTATGATCAACATCTCCTTAAAAGTGTTCCAAGTTGGTAACTTGGCCCCCAAGAAAAGCCTTAAGGATTGCTTGTTTTTCAAGCAACCTATGGACTTTTTTGTAAGACTTTGGAAATTCGAGTACTCAATTGCAAAACTCTCAAGAAAGAGACTTGGAGAGTTATGGGAAGGATATGAATGGTATGAAAGTGCTATTAGAGGACCTAATTGCTCATGGAAGACAGGTTTGGACAAAGGAAACACTAAAGGCATTAAGGACCTAAATGTCTTAGTGTAAACCTTAAGATGTTCAAGCTTTTGACTTAAGTGTAAGGGTGGAATTGTGGAATTATCTCACCATGGGGGAGGCAGCCAGGACTTGATAATTAGTAAAAAATGCTGGGCACATGTGTACCAATGAGTTTAATACAAAGAAACCATAATTAGTGAGAAGGAAAATGACATAAAGCAAGGTTAAGCTTGTTTAAGTGTGTTTTGTGCTCTTAAGCTCATTTAAGGCCATTTAAGTGGCCAAATCACTTATCCCTCTCTCATTTTCGTCCTCCTCCTACCCAAGAACACAGCCACACTTCCTCCATAGCCACCATACCTCCAAGATTGAAATTGAAGGCAAAAGAAAGCAAGAAAAGGCAATTGGAAGCTATGTGGTGCTAAGACTTGAGTGCACCTAGGATCAAGCTCTAATTTCAGCATACCCATCAAGGTGATAGCCAATGGGCTAATTACCCTCTGAAGTCCTAAGCTCTGACGAGCACCACCCTCGATAAAAGTTGAGCATCACCCTCGGATTGGATGAGTAGTAACCTCGAAAAAACAGGGTACGCAGTCCTTGACCCTCTAACTTCGGTAAACCACCATCCTCGTCGAGGTAGAGCTTCTCCCAAATGTGGCCCACTCCACTGAGGAACTCATCTTGACAGCCCTCGGTAATGATATCTAGCTAAATGGGCATCCTATTCTGAAGGGGTCTTATACCCCGAAAGGCTCTCGTTCCCCGAAGGGGTTTTATGGAGATAAGGCAAAAATGGTTAAAGAGCCTCTGACACAGAGACCTCACACATGCCCCTGACACACAGACCGCCCATGGCCCTGAATCCTGGACAGAATAACCTATGGCCAGCTAGAGGTCCCCCATCCCCGAGGATACAAATCACACCCAACCGAACATGTGTCATGATTTGAGTGAGCTATGTCAAACGGACTTCTCCCAATGCTCTTCTATAAGTACTTGGAGAATAACCTTGCTAAATACATACAAAGAACTCTCGCCACTCTTTTACTCTCCACTCTCTGCTCCTTACTTACAAAATACTAACTTGGGCGTCTGAGGCTCCTCCCCTGGAAACACATTCCAAGGAGCTCCTAACCCTTGTTCTTTTGAGCATTTTAGGCACTCTCAAGCCAGAGGTCTCTCCTTCAGACACCCTCCATACCAGAAGTCCCAACTTTAGGCCATTATGTCGTACAACGAAGATGCCACTGGGCATCACAAGGTAAGGGTTCTATTGCTCTCATGGACTATTTTATCCAGTTTTTAAACATCCATGGAGCTGGGGCTATGCTTGGAAGATAGCAATGAGCTTGATGAACCAAGCTTAGTGAGGGGAGTGCACTTATTGAAGGTTTTGTGACCTAGTGTGAAGTGCACAATGATGGCAGCAAAGTGAGGGTTTCTAGAGCCCAAAGTCAGTACTAACTACTGTTAAAATCCTCCTAAGACCAAGAATTAGCTTGAGGAGGGCCTCCATAGTGATTTATTTATGTGTTGTATGGACTAACCTATGGTTATTGTTTGCTGCTGCATTTCATGTGTTTGCTGTTTGTGAATGGCTGCTGCATTTGGTTGCTATATCTTGTATATATGCATTTTTGTTTCTTGTGTTTTGGTGTCTTTTGATGCATGTTTTAATGAGTATCACATTACCTTAAGAAACCAAGTGCTACCCTTACTAAGTTTCTCAATGAAACTTACTCCCCTTAATTCTGTCATTTCAGGTCCAGCAGAAAGATCACCTTCAAACAAACCTATTTTGTTTGATTTTTGATCTGAAATTTCAGGTACATGAACTCCCATATGTCTAGTTATGATCTGGAAATTTTGGTGATTTTAGGAGCACATTTGGTATTTTTAATGGTGGTACTTATTATGTTGTGCAGCAGCTGCCCAGCATCCTGTTTTTGGAGTCCATTGCATTTCACACACTCCTGTACCTTAGGGTACATATTTAGCAGATTTAAGACCATTTTATAGTGCATGTATGCATGTACATGTAGTGTATGTAAAATGAGACAAGTATGTGAACATTTGAGTAATGTTTTGGCTATGTAAGTAATATGGTGCAAAGCTGCCTAAGTGTGAATGATGGGCTGCTTACTTGTAAATTCTGTTTTAGCCACATAAAGTTGTTAAATGCAAGGGAATGTATTTCATATGTGTAATGGACATATATGGGGTCATCTTGGAGGGCTTTCCCCTTGTGAATGAAGTGTTTGCACACTTATGAAATTTTATACGGGCAAAATGGTCATAAAGTGACCAGAATTTTGACTCTACACTTAAAGTTCTATATCTCCCTGTGTAGAAGGAATATTTGTATGAAATTTTTACCACACCTAGATAAAATCTAGAGGTTGAATGAAATTTGGAATTTCTGAATTTGGATCCTTGTAGCCAAAGATATGACGTTGCAAAGTTGGCTAAGTTACTGATCATTTGGTCAGAATTTTGTAATCAATTTAAAAAGTCCTTAACTTGGTCCATATGTGGGCTATTGATGTAAAACAAAATTCCTAAATTTTCTCTAGATATCTACTTGATAATGGAGTAAAGAAAACATGGGATTACATGGCTAGAATGATACAGTTTATTAGTCGAAGTTATAGGTGCAGTGGCTGGTCACTGGAACTTTACAAGATTGCCTAATGTGTGGTTGCCCTTGCGCTAGTGTTTTCCTTCTTTGATACCATGGTGTGCATGAAATGTGAATATATGTGTGATGGTTGGACCAATATGCACGTGTTTACATAGTGCTCAAGAGGGCCACTTGGGTATGCATACTATGGGTAGTGTTCTAATGGCCTACAGAACATTACCAATCTTGGGAGTCTAAATGCACAATTTTGGCGCCATAACTGGACTACCTCGGAGTGGGTAAAAAAATGAGTTTATGCCCTAAGTGTAGACGATTTCATGGCACGAGGCCATGTGCCTTTGGGACTAATATTTGCAATATTTTTGGTTAGAAATGACATTGGGTGAGGGAATGCCCAAGGGCTCGACCCTTGCCAGGTCCACCCAGGAACATGCCGCCTACACCACTTGCCATATGGAAATGACCTGGTGTAGCCGCAGTAGTAGTTGACCTAGGGTTTTCACCCTGGCAAGTGAGGTGATCAAGGAGCCAGCTGCCGTTCAAGGTAATTTTACTTTTGAGAACAATAGTGTTTGAGTGCTTTTTGATATAGGAGCTACTCTGTCAGTGATATCATCTACATTGGTAGACCAGTTTAAATTGTAGTGAGAAATCTTGGGTGAATTAAGACTCATCAGGACTACAGGGAAGAGTTTTATTGTAACCAATGAAGTGGTTACTAGCTATCCCTTCCTGTTAGGCGACCATGATTTCTATTGTGCGTTATGGGTGATAGAATTGCGGTCTTACAACCTAGTTTTGGGAATGGACTGGCTAGGCAAGGATAAGGCACAAACTGACTGTGCAAATCACTCAGTCGACATTTCTAATGCTCAGGGAGGTAGAGTGACTTGCACAGGAGGATTAGCATCTAGTGCTAAAAGTTTACATCTTAGAATTATGGATATCATCTCCATAGTCAGTGAAGAAGAGTATTATTCATTGAATACGGTGGCCATATAGGAGGAACTAGGGAAAATTTCTGTAGCCAATCAGTTTCTTAAAGTGTTTCCAGTAGAGTTGCCTGGGTTACCACCCTATAGGGATATTGAGTTTGCAATCCGTATTCAACCTGGGGTCGAATCTATTTTAATACCACCTTATAGAATCTCAACACCTGAGATGGATGAATTAAAGAAGCAGTTGGAGGAACTACTAAAGAAAGGCTTTATAAGGCCTAGTGTATCACCATGGGGAGCCCCGGTGTTATTTATGCAGAAGAAGGATGGAACTTTGAGACTGTACATCGACCATAAAAAGTTGAATGTAGTAATAGTAAAAAATAAGTATCCACTTCGTAGAATTGACGACTTGTTTGATAGACTCAGAGGAGTAAAGGTATTTTCTATGATGGAACTTTATTTTGGATACTTTCATATTAGAGTTAATGAGAAAGATATCTCAAAAACTGCCTTTAGGACAAGGTATGGACACTATGAAAATATAGTTATGCCATTTGATGTGACTAATGCTCCAACAGTTTTCATGGAAGCTATGAATCAAATTTTTAGACCATTTTTGGACCAGTTTGTTGAAGTTTTCATTCATGACATTTTGGTGTATCCACAGTCTTCTTAAGAACATGAGAAGTACCTTGGAACAGTTTTGCCAGTGCTGAATGATAATTAGTCCTATGCAAAGTTGTCTAACTATGAGTTTTGGTCTGAAAGAACTCAGTTTTTAGGGCACATCATCAACGCTCAGGGTCTGTTAGTTGATCCTAAAATGGTTTTGGCAATAGTTGGGTGGAAGAGGCCAACTACCATTACAGAAGTGAGGAGTTTCTTGTGCTTGGCAAGCTACTATAGGCGATTCATAGAGAAATTCATTGTGATAGCTACAGCATTAGCGGCCTTGACCAAGAAAACTAAGAAGTTTGAATGGACACCGAAGTGTAAGGATGCTTACATGGACTTGAAGAAAAGATTGACTAGTGCACCAATACTAATTTTACTAGATCTGAACAAGGCTTTTATAGTGTACACTAATGCATCAGGTTTAGGTCTGGGGTGTGTATTGATGCAGAAAAGTCAAGTGATTGCCTATGGTTCGGGACAGTTGAGACCTAATGAGTTGAACTACCCTGTTCACAATCTTGAGCTAGCAGCGATAATCTTTGCACTTAAGCTATAGAGGCATTACTTGATGGGGAGGTCCTTCAACATCTTCACCGATCATAAAAGTTTGAAGTATCTATTCACATAGAAGGATTTGAACATGAGGCAATGTCAGTGGATTGAATACATAAAAGATTATGATTGTTCAATTCAGTATTATGCAGGTAAATGGAATGTGGTAGCAAATGCGTTGAGCCTAGAGTACACAGGAGTAATCCTATCTAAGGATCAGGTTGCAAATTCCTTGAGAGGAGTTTTAGGGGATTGTTTCTCTACTTTGCATGGATTTTGACAAAACCAAAGAGAAATCCCTAGTCTAGGTTCTAGAAATACAATCAGCTTGGTTAGTCAGAGTTAAAGACGCTCAAATGAAAGATCCATTGTTGAAGAAAATTTCAAGAGAAGTGAAGCTTGATACTGTGAAGAAGGAATTCCAATACAATGATGGAATACTACACTATGGAAATCATCTCCATGTACCGGATGTGGAAGGACTTAGGCAGCAAGTCCTACAGGAGGCACATAGTAGTATTTTGCACATTCACCCTGGTGTTAGTAAGATGTATCATGATTTGAAAACACATTTTTGGTGGCTAGGACTTAAAAGGGATATAGGATGACATTTGGCAAAGTGTTTGACATGCCAAATGGTTAAAGCTAAACATCAGAAACCAGGAAGTACACTTCAGAGTTTACCTCTTCCAGTGAGGAAGTTTGGGTCCATTACTATGGATTTCCTAGTAGGATTGTCAAATACTCGGAGTTAGCATGATGATATATGGGAAGTGGTTGATTGGCTGACCAAGTCGGCACACTCTATACCTATCAAGATCACTTATACATTGGAGAGATTGGCTCAGTTGTACCTCAAGGAGATTGTGAGACTCCATGGTATACCAGATCAGATTATATCTAATAGAGATCCTCGGTTTGTGTCACGATTTTGGAATGCTTTCCAAGAGGCATTGGGAAGCAATGTTAGTCTTAGTCCCACTTTCCATCCTTAGACTGATGGGCAGTCTGATAGAGTAATCCAAACTTTGGAGGATATGTTACGTATGTGTGATGTTGATTTCATAGGTGATTATGATCACCATTTACCACTCCTCGAGTTTGCTTATAATAACAACCATCAAACTGTTATAGGTATGACCCCATACAAGGCTTTATATGGAAGACATTGTATGATGCCCCATTGTTGGGCAGACCCTTCAAATAGAATCATTATCGGTCCTAAAATCATAGCTAATACCACAACTAAGATCAAGTTAACCTAATAACGGATTAAGGTAGCCAATGACTAGCAGATTAAGTATGCTAATTTGAGGAAAAGAGATTTGAGTTTTAAAGTTGGGGACAAAGTACTTCTTAAGGTGTCACCCATGAAAGGTGTCACCCATTTTGGATAGAGGGGTAAGTTAGCGCTTAGGTACATCGGACCTTATGAGGTATTAGAACGAATAAGGAAAGTTGCTTATCAGTTGGTGTTACCACCTAACCTATCCCAAGTGCATAACATGTTTCACGTTAATCTACTAATGAAATGCACAGTGGATCCGGGACAAGTAGTTAATTTTTCAATGGTACTCATCTGGGAAGACTTGACCTACGAAGAGAAATCTGTTCAAATACTTGATAGCCAAGTCAAGAAACTTCAAACTAAGTGGATTCCAATGGTTAAGATCCTTTAGTCTAACCATAGTGAAGAGGAATTTACATAGGAAACAGAGCGAGATATTTTAAAAGATATCCTAGTTTTTTTCCTGAGTTGCAGTGGAATTTGGGGGACCAAATTCTAGAAGGAGGGGAGAATGTTATGGCTCTCCTAGTGGGAAGCTTGCTTGGTGAAGGCAAATTGCTCTAATTAAGTTTGGAACCTTAATTCAAGTTTACATAGCAAGAATAGTAAAGTTTAGCAAAGTTCACCAAGTTCCGAGAAGATTAAGGCACTAAATAAGGTTCAGGGGTAAAATGGTAATTTTGCATCCCGATAAGTCAGGCTAGGTCCTAAATGGTTAAAATGAGTTTTTATAACCTAAATTTTAACTTTAACCCAAACTTAGATGAAATAAACAAAAATTGACCAAGAATGACTAAGGTTACTAAAAGAAGGGGGTTTAAGTGTACCATTTTCAATACTTAGGTGGCTTGGGTTTTAAACTTTGTTTATAAGATGGTAAAGTGGGGGATGGCTGCCAGAACCGGAGTTCATTCTTCGCACCATCATTTCTTCATCCACTGAAGCTCAAAATGAAGAGTTTTAAGTGAAAAGTGGAGCCACCACAAGTATCTAAGCCATTGGAAGCTTGTTTCAAGCATAAAATCATGGTTTTGGAGCTTGGAAGCACATTTCCTTCTATCCCCTATTTTTTATATGAGGTAATCAATATGTTCTTGATTGATTTCATGTTCATTAGTTGATTGGGAGCTTGGGTTTTGGTTAGGAGTGAATAACTTAATGTTTTGTGCCATATTTGCTTGGAACTTAGGTTAGAGTTTGTGGAACTTGGTTGGCGCAAAAGAATTGCATAATTCTTGCTTGTTACCTGGAGTTGAGGTAAGGGAGTTGTCTTTTCAAGTTCAATTAATTTTATTAGAATGAGTTTGCTTGATGAATTCACATAGTTCTAGCAATAGCATTAGTTAGTGGGCAAGGTTGAATTATGGTGGGCTATGAGGTTTGTGAGGATTGGAATGATGTTATAATGCAGCATCGATTGGCTTGTCATAGTTGGTTGTGATCTACGCAAAATGTTTTACATGTATGTGAAGTTTGGAGGCTATCCAAACATGTTTGATAAGTTTGGGAAGTGTCCAAAGTTCGTAGCAGTGAAACTAGAAATTTTCTAGGCTGTCACAGGTATTGGCAATGCGTCACCGGTACCCGCGATGCATCGCCATTATAGGAAAACATGTAGAACATTAACAACTGCGGTGACATGTCACCATAGGCAAGTTGGCTGAATTTTCTTAGTTTTGCTATGAAGGTCAAGGAAAGACCTCAGGGGGTTCTGAGGGTACCTTGGAGCATAAGCATTCCAAGGGTACTCCAATACTTTCAAAAGTCCTTTAAGACCTATAAGTTTTCATGAGTTTTGTAAAGTTTTATGGTTACTTGTACCATAAGCAAGAAAACTAGTTTATGAAGGATCACAACTAGGTATCACTAGCTTGGGTGAAAGGTTTAGAAACCTTGGTAGCCTAACCGTGCATTTAGACATGAGGTTGCAATGTGAAACCTTAATGCACCTAGTCTACAAGGTCTTTATGGCCTAGTCTACGATAGTCCCACCATAATGCCCCTATACAGCATGATAAGAGAGGTTGAACAAGTGATTTACCAACAGTTAGGGTGGTAAGCTATGCTTGCTACAGGACAACGCAATGCCTTGTAGTTCAAAGACCAGGATGAGGAGAGGTCTTAAGGGACCTAGGTATATGCATATATTAGACCCTCAGGCTGTATGAGCTCACAACAGGTTACATATGTTATCATATGTGGACTCCTTAGTAATTTTCTTGCAGGTACAGTGAAGACCTTTACTGAGAATTACTAAATTCTCACTCCCTAGTTATGTTGTGCAGGTTTTGAAGTTGTTGGGCTGGGTAACCACTGAGGGTTATCACGGTAATTACTTTTGTTGCAGCTATTTCACATGAGAATCTTTATGATTGTAGTCTACTTGGGTAACTTGTTGGTTAAGTAATAGTACTAGCTGCAGTCTTCCTTTGGCTATAGAGCCTAGTAGCACGTGGAAAAGGACTTTTGTGACTCGCCACTAGAACTTGCATCCAAGGTGGGAGTTAGTTCAAGAAGATCTTAGTTGAGGCTTGTATATATAGTACTATTAGTTGCATCCATTGTCTATGTTTTGAGGAGTCCTAGACTCTAGGGTTGCTCTTTGGTGAGGGCATTAGTTTACTTTATGTATGAATGCTACCACACAATTGTTATGTGTAGTAAAATCAAATAAGTGTTGATTTTGTATGCTTTGGCTATTTGAGCTTGTTTTCTTTGGAAATGTTTTGGCCAAGTCAATGGTTTGTGGAATTTTGTTAATCCAACTCAAACCATGGAGAGCATGTATCTTGCATATTCTAGGTTAATTAACTAGTATCATGGAATTTTTAATTTGCATGTATATACAGGTAGCCAATTGCAACTACCGTGAGACCAGCTCTCACAAGCTTCTTGGGCAAAGGCCAAGGATGGCCATGTCAGATTGTCATGCAAGACAACTATTGGTGCCTGGTTGTAAACAATTTGTGCTAGAAAAGTCACTTGAATTAGTCTCAGATCACCAAGTTAAAGTAGTAAAGCTAATAATGTTAGAAAATGAATAAGAATGCTTGAAATTGAATGAGCATGGAGTGACTAGTGAACTTAGTCAAATTCCTGTAGTCCAATATTATCTAGAGGTCTTCCCTATAAACCTACCTAGATTGCCACCTATAAGAGATGTCAAGCTTGAAATTAAACTTGTACCAGGAGCAGCTCTTATGTCTATAGCTCCATACAAAATGGCATTGCCTAAAGTTGAAAAGGAAAATAGATGAGTTGCTTGAAAAAGAAAGATGAAACCCTTAGACTCTATATTTATTACAAAAAACTTAATGCCCTGACCATTAAGAACAAACACCGCTTCCAGGAATTGAAGACCTATTTGATCAACTAAAAGGACCAAAAGTGTTCTTGAAAATAGATTTAAGGTCTAGTTATTTCCAAGTGAGGGTTAAGGAAGAAGACATACCTAAGACTATTTTCAAAACTAGGAATGGACATTTTAAATATAAAGAGATACCATTTGGGCTTACAAATGCACCTGCATTTTTCATTGACCATATGCAAAAGGTGTTTAGACTATACCTAGACCACTTTGTGGTAGTTTTCATTGATGACATTTTGGTATATTCAAATGATGAGGAAATTCATAAAGAACACCTAAGGCTTGTACCTGGCATACTCGAAGAACATAAACTTTATTGGAAGTTTAGTAAACACAAATTTTGGACATGAGAGATTGGATTTTTTGGTCATGTAATCAGTGACTAAGGATTAGTAGTGGATCTTGAAATGGTCAAATAAATTTTAGATTGGAAACAACCCCAAAATGTTAAGTCAAAAGTTTCTTAGGGTTAGCTGGCTATTACAGGAGATTTGTACCTAAATTTTCTATCATAATAGCCCCTATGACCCAATTAACTAGAAAGAATCAAAAGTTTATCTGGGAGAGTAAATGCGAAGATAGCTTTCAGGAGCTAAAAGAAAGGTTAACAATAGCTCCTGCGCTAGTTTGACCAAACCCTAAAAAGGCTTATGAGGTGTATACTAATGCATTCCATGTGGGGTTCGGTTGTGTCCTATTGCAAGACAAGCGGTCTATTGCTTTTGGATTAAGACAGTTAAGATCACATGAGAAAAGATATCTAGTGCATGACCTGGAACTAGCAGTAGTGCTATTTGCCCTTAAGCAATGGAGGCATTGCCTATTGGGTAATAAACTTCAGGTCTATACAGACCACAAAAGCCTCAAGTACCTTTTCACTCAAAAGGACTTGAATATGTGGCAAAGAAGATGGTTGGAGTACCTAAATGATTTTGATTGTGTAATTGAATATACAACTGGCAAAGCCATTGTAGTGGTAGATGCCTTGAGCAGAAATTACACTGGAGTACTCAAAGGAGGAGAATAGGAAAATAAGGCTGAGAGCCTTAATCTTACTTACTTAACAAGTCAATGGTTAAAATAGGAACATGAACAACTAAATGTCCTTACTGTTACACTTGAGTGGAAATAACTCATCATAGAAGCACATCTTACTGATGAGAAAATTGATTTGGTACACGGCCAAAGGAGAGGGGAACTATTCCTAGGTTTGTCTTATAGGCAAGGATTGTTGTACTTCTAGAACAGATTATATGTACCTGAAAGGGATGAACTGAGATCCTAGATTCTGAAGAAACACACTCTAGTAAACTTAGTATGCATCCAGGAGCTACAAAAATGTATCATGCGCTCAGGGCATATTTTTGGTGGCCATATATGAAACATGATGTTAGTACTCATGTAGCAAGTGTGAGGTATGCAAACAAGTGAAAGTTAAACACCAAAAACCAGGAGGGAAGCTGAGAAAAAATGAGGGTCCATATCTATGGACTTTGTGGTGGGAATGCCACTAACAAGGAGGAAACATAATGCCATTTGGGTTATTGTGGACAGATTAACCAAAGTAGCCCATTTTCTCCCTATGAATCTCACAGACTCATTGGATAAACTTGCCTAGCTTTACATAATGGAGATAGTGAGACTTCGTGGGGTGCCTGATGTATTGTGTCAGATAGGGATCCTAGGTTTGTTTCTAGGTTTTGGAAATCCTTACATTAGGCATTAGGTACTAAACTTAAGTTTAGTTCAACATACCAGCCATAGACAGATGGACAAACAGAAAAAATCATTCAAATTCTGGAAGACATTCTAAGATATTGTGTTATTGATTTCCAAGGAGAATGGGATATGCATATCCCATTAGTGGAATTCTATTACAACAATGGTTATCATTTAGTAATTGGGATGGCCCCATATGAAGCTTTATATGGCAGAAAATGTATCACCCCACATTGCTGGCATCAGCCAGAAGATAAATTGAAATCGAGACCAGAAATTATTAAAAAGACCACTGAAAAGATAAAAATGATTCAAGTAAGAATCAAGACTACCAATGATAGGAAATAGTGTTATGCAAACCTAAAAAGTATAAAAGACTTGGAATTCCAGGAGGGAGACTGGGTGTGGCTTAAAGTTTCTCCTATGAAAGAAGTAATAAGGTTTGGAAAGAAAAGGAAATTAGCACCCAGATGTGTAGGGCCATACCAAGTGTTGGCTCGAGTTGAAAATGTGGCTTATAAGCTGGACTTGCCACCTGAAATTAGTCATGTTCATGATTTATTTCATGTGAGTTTGCTTAAGAAGTACATTCTAAGTTCTAAGCAAATAGTACTACCTGCTAGTGCACCTATAACACCAAACTTATCATATGAGGAGGTCTCTATTCAAATTCTAGCTAGAGACACTAGGAAATTGAGAAGTAGATGGATTGCCATGGTTAAAGTTCAATGGAGTAATCATACTCTAGAAGAGGCAACTTGGGAACTAGAAGAAGAAATTGTAAGATGTTACCCTTATGTGTACCTAAAACTTATAAAGAATTTGGAGGACCAAATTCTTTAAGGGGGGAGGGTTGTCAAGACCCTTACCTCAGCAATCGGCCTAGGGCTCAAATGCAAGGTAAATGCATTAAGGCCAAAGGGACCTAAGTGAATAAGTGGGTAATATCTTGAATAGGCCTACCCGAGGCTTATTAGGTTTACTTTGTGTATGCAAAATGGCTTCAGTGTTGGGTTTCAGGAGCCAAACAGCGTAGCGGAATTTAACCAAAACCCTCCAGGATCCAAGTGAAATGGGGTAAACTGGGTGTTCGAAAATTTTCATACCTAATTTTTGGTTGAGATCTCTCACTCAACTGTAGAGTCGAATAAAAAAACTTGAACAGTTGACGTGTTCAAGCTCTCTATGGTATCCACACGAGCCTCTCGGAATCACCATGCTTCCACCATGTTCCGGTAGATGCATTTCTCTTGTGCTCGCAGTGCTAGCTTGCATCCTCCAAGGAATTGCAAGAGAAGAGTGCGGCTGTCCTTTTGGGAGGTTAGGGCAAGGAGACGTGCAAATTTGTCACTAGAAGTTTTATTTATAGTGAGACTCAACTTCCAGGCCTAATGGGGTTCAAAGCCCTAATCCAATTAAGCTTTAATTTCGGGCATAACATTGGCTCAACTATTGGGCCCATTATTAATACGAAATTATTATGAAACCAAAATCCAAATTATTAGCCCATGCACTCTAATGATCCAAATAGCTCTATGTCTGCGACCCAATAGGCTCTTACCACGTTGGCAATGATCATAAAACACATTATGATCATAAACAATGAGCGGTGTCTTGCAACACATCATTGCTACCCAAGTGACAAGATTGTCGATGATTCGACTAAAGCTTTATGATCATCACCGACATATGCCATTGTCCCTTTGTCCAAGATATCTAGACTAAGCACGAGACATGGAATGTGTCACTCTCGTATAGCCCAATCTTTGGTTTCTTGATTACCGAGTATACCAACTTAAACTGATGACATTGATATTGTATATCAACTCATCCGAGCATGGCCATGCATTTTTCTAAGTCTTACTCTATCAAGGGGCCCGAAGATATCACTCCCGTTACATAGGAGGGACAAATCCCATCTTGATCATACAAATCCCTCCGCATGATATGTGACATACCCAATGACCTCCTTCAAGTTCACTCAGTTACAAGCAACAAAGGAAAGTATCAAAGTATGTGATTCATATGTAGGGAACCTTAATGATCTTAGGTCGAAGGACTACATATACCATGATCACTATGAGAATCACTTATGGCACTCATATAACGATCCGTGTAGTGTTCTCATGGTGGGTCGGTCCAGTACACAAGTTCTCCAACTTGTACCCATATGCTACATATCTCATATTAGTCTCCACATATGCTAGTCATTATGTATTATTGCAACCCACTCCACAATAATACTAGACTAGGGACGTTTGAGAATATCATTATTCTAGGGTTAAAATTATGTTTGTTAAGTTATGCAGAAACAAAACAACAAACATAATTGCTGGATTGATGCCTTAACAAAATATCATGACTCTGATGGGTTTCGGGGGCCAAACAGCGCAGCGGAATTTAATTGAAACCCTCCAGGATCCAAGTGAAACGGGGTAAACTGGGTGTCCAAAAATTTTCATACCTAATTTTCGGTTGAGATCTCTCACTCAACTGTAGAGTCGAATCACAAAACCAGAACAGTTGACATGTTCAGGCTCTCTATGGTATCCACACGAGCCTCTCGGGATCACCACGCTTCCACCATGTCCCGGTAGATGCGTTTCTCTTGCGCTCGCAGTGCTAGCTTGCGTCCTCCAAGGAATTGCAAGAGAGGAGTGTGGCTGTCCTTTTTTGGAGGCTAGGGCAAGGAGACCTGCGAATTTCTCACTTAAAAGTTGTATTTATAGTAAGACTCAACTTACAGGCCTAATGGGTTTCAAAGCCCTAATCCAATTAGGATTTAATTTTGGGCTTAATAATGGCTCAACTATTTGGCCCATTATTAATACGAAATTAAAGTGAAACCATAACCCAAATAATTAGCCCATGCACTCTAATGATCCAAATAGCTTCTATGTGTGCGACCCAATAGGCTCTTGCCATGTTGGCAATGATCATAAATCACATTTATGACCATAAGCAATGAGCAGTGTCTAGCAACACATCATTGCTACCCAAGTGACAAGATTGTCGATGATTCGACTAAACCTTTATGATCATCATTGATATATGTCATTGTCCCTTTGTCCAAGATATCAAGACTAAGCACGAGACATGGAATGTGTCACTCTCGTATAGCCCAATCTTTGGTTTCTTGATTACCGAGTATACCAACTTAAACTGATGACATTGATATCATATATCAACTCATCCGAGCATGGCCATGCATTTTCTAAGTCTCACTCTATCAAGGGGCCCGAAGATATCACTCTTGTTACATAAGAGGGACAAATCCCACCCTGATCATACAAATCCCTCCGCATGATATGTGACATACCCAATGACCTCCTTCAAGTTCACTCAGTTACGAGCAACAAAGGAAAGTATCAAAGTATGAGACTCACATCTAGGGAACCTTGATGATCTTAGGTCGAAGGACTACATATACCATGATCACTATGAGAATCACTTATGACACTTATATACCGATCCATGGAGTGTTCTCATGGTGGGTCGGTCCAGTACACAAGTTCTCCAACTTGTACGCATATGTAGACTACATATCTCATATTAGTCTCCACATATGCTAGTCGTTATGTATTATTGCAACCTGATCCACAATAATACTAGACCAGGGATGTTTAAGAATATCATTATTCTAGGGTTACGATTATGTTTGTTAAGTTACGCAGAAACAAAACAACAAACATAATTGTTGGATTAATGCCTTAATAAAATATCATGACTCAATGTGCAAAAATACAATCGTCTCATGATTGGCTTTTGGGCACAACACTAATAGACTCAATGTGCAAAAAATACAATCATCTCATGATTGGCCTTTTGGGCACAACACCAACATTGAGTTGATGATATTGGAGAAACAAAGTTTGAGGGCCAAGATGTACTTATAATTGGGTGTTAATAAGGATGCAAGCATTCATGTAGGGACTCAAATGCACTATGCACAAAAGAGTAAAACCGAGAAGGGCAATTAAGACCATTTCATCACATGTGGCGCCTAGCTGAATTTTGCATGGCTCCATTACTCGGCTAATTGTCTAAATAGATCAAAGGATCCATTTAAGGTCAATCCATGAGATCTTGGTGAAGGACAGTCTGGTTCTTGGTGACCCATTGCAAATTCTTGTTGTTTTGAGCTTGGATTGAAGAATCAAGCTCATAGTTGGTGATTTAGGCCATAGCTAACCAAGTATGCTTGAACTCAAAGCTTGATATTGAAGATTTGAGCTTAGCCAAAACCTTAAAGTAAGAAAGTATTCACTATTTTCCACTTGATTTTGGAATTTTTCCATGTTCAAGTAGGCATTTGGCTTCGAAGTGATAGTAAATTGAGCTAAATGAGCTTAGAATGCCGTAGAGGCTTATGTTCTACCTTCGGGTATATGTATTATGGTTGCTAGCTCGCTAGTAAAGACAAGTACTACAGTTCATCATAAGTAGGCTAGCCTATGGTTGGACTTGGAGCTTTAGTGGAATGGGAATTGATAGAGATCAAACTTAGAATGGAATTATGGGTACTTGCTAGTTTGGCCTTCGGCCGAGAATGAACAATGTGTATGGTGTGTGAGTTGTGTGCTTTGGTGCCTTGTTTATGCTTGCTAACCTTCACTAGTTGTAGTTGTTATATATATGTATGTTGTATACATTTTTGTTTCATGTTTTCATGTCTTTGTTGTAGGGTAAGCTTGAAAATGGGAGGTTAAGTCTTTGGACTTAACTAAATAAGCTCAATGGAGTTGTCTGAATTCCTTACTGAGTTGTATAACTCATGCCCTATATATGTACCTTTTTTGGGAAAGGGTTTTGAGCTTGACTAGCTTGTTTGCTAAGCTTATAATCTGTTGTACTAAGGTATGTACTAGAATAGAGAGAGGTACTCAATAAGTGCATAGTTTACGGCATGTATAATCAAGTAACTCATATGTTTGAGTTTTTGCAGGCTTATATGTAGATTGTGGGACAAGTCTAGAAACATGGATGTATGCTCATAGGCTTTAGTGTTATGGCTTGCTCTTTTGATCATAGGTCTAGTTGTGGGACTTTTTTTTACAAACTATGACATGTACTATATGTTTAAAGTAGCTTTTAGGTACTTTTAAGTACATGGGCATATAATGGATAACTAATTTGTGTTTTGGAGTTTAAGTGCTCTTAGTAGTGTTCTAAGGATATAAGGACTAGTAGGGTGTCTATTTTGTATATGTAGCCTTGCATGGCTTATAAAACTTATGTATGTGTTATGAATGGAAGGATAAGCCTGTGATGTGAAAGTTATGGGTACCCTTAACTATGAGCCATAATTTTGCTTAACCTTTTTTGGAACTATTGTGCATAAGACATGAAAAACTTATTGTTTCAAACTCAAAATAATTTGGGCTTCTTGGTTGCCCTACATGAAAATGCCACACCTAACAAGCACACATGAAACACTTTAATAAGAATAAATTGAAACCTTGCCTTGTGATGCAAGTGATGGTTTTATGCTTAAATTGATGAGATTCCTGGGGCGCCTCCCAGTACCTGAGGCCCACAAGTAAAGCATGTATGCATGCTTATTAAACTTGGCCAAGTGTTAATCCTCACTGTAATTCATTAGGGGTGTACTTAAGAAACATAATTTGTGTGTGTTTTTAGGTAGCACTATGGGTTAGCCCTTTATGTGCACAGGCTAGGGCCTGTGTGGGGCATGACAACTAAGGAATATCAAGTATACACTAATGCTTCTCAGATAGGACTAGGTTTTGTCCTACTGGATGGGAAACAAGAAATAGGCTATGGATCAAGGCAACTTAGGGCACTGAAAAGAATTATCCAGTGCATGACCTAGAATTGGCAGTAGTGACCTTTGCCCTTAAGCAGTGGAGACACTATTTGCTAGGAAGTAAGTTCCAAGTCTTTATAGACCACAAGAGTCTAAAGTATCTATTTATGGAAAAAGACTTGAACATGGGGCAAAGCAAATGGCTTGAATATTTGAAAGATTTTGAATGCATCATTGAGTATACAACTGATAAAGCTAATGTGGTAGCTTATGCTTTTAGCAGAAAATATATTGGAGTACTCAAAACCACTGGACAACCAACTGAGGTAGAAGTTCTAAGTCTGAGTAAGTTGGCTTAAAAGTGGGATAAATGGGTAATGGTCTATGTTAAATTCATAATTATTAGGTCAGAGTGGAAAAACCTAATTCATGAAGCATAATTGCAAGATGAATAACTTCCTAAGATTGTGGACAAAATCAAGGGAAGTTGCATCAAGGATTTTCCTTTAAACATGGGATATTGTACTTCCAAGATAGGATTTATGTACCTAATAAGGATGGAGTTAGGAAACAAATCCTAGAGGAACCTTAGTCCAGCTTGATGACTATGCATCCTGGAGCTCATATGTACAAATATTTAAGATCCCATTTCTGGTGGCCATTTATGAAACATGAAATAAGTGCTTATGTAGTTAAGTGTATGAGTTGCCAACAAGTCAAAGTAGAGCACTAGAGGCCTGGGGTAAGCTACAGAGATTGCCCATACTAGAAAGAAAGTGGGGTTTCAAATCTATGAATTTTGTTGTGGGTATGCCACTGACCAGAAATAACTTCAATTCAATCTAGGTCATAGTGCATAGGTTGACAAAGGCAGCCCAGCTCCTACCTATAAATCTCACACACTCATGAGACAAGTTAGCTCAGATTTACATTAGAAAGATAGTGAGATTACATGGTGTACTAGATGAAATTGTCTTAGATAAAGACCATAGGATTGTATCTTGATTCTAGAAGTCCTTACACCGTGCCTTAGGCTTAAAGCTAAAGTTTAGCTCAGCCTATCACCCTTAAACTGATGGACAAACTAAAAGAACCATTCAAGTCTTGGAAGATATGCTGAGATGTTCTATAATTGAGTTCCAAGGAAAATGGGACAAACATTTGCCTTTAGTTGTGTTTTCCTACAATAATAGCCATCACTCAGTGATTAGTATGGCACCTTATGAAGCACTCTATGGCAAGAGGTGCATAACTCAACATTGTTGTCATGAAGTTAGAGATAAGTTAGAACTAGGCCTAGAGCTAATCAGAGAGACTAATGGGAAGATTAAGCTATATGAACAAAGGATTATAGCTGCCAATAATAGGCAAGAATCATATGTCAATCAAAAGAAGAGAAGGGACCTTGTGTTCCAAGTAGGAGATTGCATGTGGGTAAAAGGTATCTCCCATGGAAGGAGTGATGAGGTTAGGAAAAAAGGGGAAGTTAGCCCCAAGGTATGTAGCAACATACTTGATACTTGCAAGAATAGGAAATGTGGCCGACAAGCTAGAACTACCTCCTGAGCTAGGACATGTAAAAGACACCTTCCATTTGAGTTTGTTGAAAAATTGTGTCTCTAATGCTAAACAAATAGTACATGTTACTAGTGTTCTTAGTTCCCAAAATCTATCATACGAGGAAGAACCAACTCGGGTATTGGCAAAGGACACTAGGAAGCTTAGGAGTAAGTGGATACCCATGGTAAAAGTTTAGTACATTAACCATTTTGAAGAAGAAACCACAATGGAAGTTGAAGCTAACATGCTTAAGAGCTATCCTAATATATTCCCTAGACTTTTAGGAAATTTGGGGACCAAATTTCTTGAGGAGGGGAGGTTGTAATGCCCTTAAGTCTCCAAGTGTTAGTCTATGGGCTATGAGGTTTGAAAACCTAAGAAAAAGTACTTGAGAATTTAAATCTTTTAGGATAAAGGATGACTTGGCAAAGAAGCAAGAGATCCAAATGATGATTTAGAAGCCTAAAAATAAATTTGACTAGAGGATAAGGAATAAATTGAGCGCTAAGCACTATTGGGTTTAGTTGTGACTTGGCCGAGTAGAAGGATGAAATAGATAATTTAAAGACTTATGGGATTCAATTGAAAGTATATTGAGTGGCCATTTTGAGAGAATCTTTCATGAGGGACTTGGGCACTACGTGCAATTTTGTGTTGTGGCTAATTTAGCAATAAGTCCACTTTTGATGCCACTTGTGCTCATCCAGCTACTCATTCCTCCACCATCCTTGATCCTCTCCAACCTATTGGAAAGAAATCCATGGAAGAAGCTTGAGGGTGGGTATGGTGCTTCCATGGTAATGTTGAGTTTCTAAGAGAAACCAAGGCTAGAATCAAGTGAAAAATTAGGGGTCTTGGCGGATTTGTGGGCCAACTAAGCAGGGAAGTCTAGTTATGGCATCAATAAGCTAAGTAATGACCAATTGAAGCTTAAGGAGTTTCAGCCATTAAAGGAATGCTAACCTAAAGTAAGGACTAAGTAATTCAGTATTCAATTCATAGTTGGACTATAGGCATTGTGAATTTTGTGTGCTTAGGCCAAAGGACCCTAAGTACATTGAGTGCTAGGGTTGCTTCTGTAACTATGTTCTTTGTGCTGATTAGCTACGTTAGCAAGCATTAGGGCTAAGAATTGAGTAGGCCAACTCAATTCCTAAGCTAAGGAGCTCTTGGATATGTTTAGTGTTTTTCAATAAGGTTAACCTAGCACGGCCGTGCTTGGCCTCTGCTTAGGAAGCCTGTAGAGCTGGTCTCACGGTGGTTGCAATTGGCTAGCTGTATATATGTGCGGATTAAAACTCTGTGATACTAGTTGATTAACCTAGAATAGGCCAAATGCATGATCTTTATGCTTTGACTTAGATTAACAAAATCCGTAAAACATTGACTTGGCCAAGACATTTCCAAAGAAAACAAGTTCAAATAGCCAAAGCATACAAAATCAACATTTATGTAAGTTTACTATACATAACAATTATGTGGGAGCATTCGTACATAAAGTAGACTAATGCCCTCACCAAAGAGCGACCCTAGACTCTAGGACTCGTCAAAACATGGACAGGGGAGGCAACCAGGAGTGCTATATATACATGCCTCAACTGAGATCTTCTCGAGCTAACTCCTACCTTGGATGCAAGTCCTAGTTGCGAGTCACTAAAGTCCTTGTCCACGTCCTTCTAGGCTCAGGGGCCAAAGAAAGATAGTAATCAGTACTACTCCTTAACCAACAAGTCACCCAAATAGACTAGAATCGAAAAGATTCTCAACCAAGGTACCTGCAGCAATGACAAACTACCATGACAACCCTTAGCGGTTATCCGATTGAGTAACGTCAGAATATGCACAACATAATTAGGGAGTCAAAATTCAAACATTCTCAATAAGGGTCTTCACTAAACCTATAGGAAAAGGTACTAAAGACTCCACTTATGAGAACATATGTAACCTGCTATGAGCTCATACAGACTAAGGGTCTAATATATGCATAAACCTAGGTCCCTTGGGACCACTCCTCATCCTGGTCCTTGAACTACAAAGCATAGCCATCTCCTCTAGCAAGCTTGGCTTGCTAGCCTAACTCGTGGTAAACCACCAATTGAACCTCTCCCTTTTATGCTGTATAGGGGCACTATGGTAGGACTATTGTAGACTAGGCCATAAAGACCTTGTAGACTAGGTGCACTAAGTTTTCACCTTGCAACCTCATGGCCAACGGCATGACTAGGCTGCTAAGGTATCTAAACCTTTCACCCAAGCTAATGGTACTTAGTTGTGATCTTTTAAAACTAGTTTCCTTGCTTGTGGTAAAATCAACTATAAAACTAAAAAAAATTCAAGGAAACTCATAGATCTCAAAGGAATTTTAGAAGACTCGAAATATCCTTAAAATGCCTGGACCCCAAGGTACCCTAAGAACCCCCTTAGGTTTTCTGCCGACCTCTCTAATAAAATTGGAAAATTTCAGCCATTATGCCTTTCGCGATGCATCACCACAGTTGGTAACGAGCTACCAATTCTTGTGGTAATGGCAATGTGTTGCAGGTACATGCGACAATTGGTGACGCATCGCCAATACCTGCGACAACCCAATTTCCAATTTTGCTGCGAGGAACTTTGGACACTTTCCAAACATATCAAACATACATGGATAGCCTCCAAACTTCACATACATGTAAAACATGTTGGATAGATCACAACCAACTATCACAGCCCAACCTATGATGCATTATAACATCATTCCAATCATCACAAACCTCATAGTCCACCATGATTGAACCTTTCCCACTAACTAATGCTGTTGCTAGAACTACTTGAATTCATCAAGCACACTCATTCCAATAGCATCAATTAAGCTTGAAAACAAAACTCCCTTACCTTAATTTCACCTCACAAGCAAGAAAGAAGGAACCCTTCCCCAAGAACTCAAATTCTACAAAGCTCTACCTAGTTCCAAGCAACCAAGGGCACAAATCACATAATTACTACCTTCTTGATAGCCGAAGGACTATCGCATCTCCTAGAACATACCTCCTATCAAAAGCATGCTCGGGAAGCCTGGCACCATCCGAGGGAGGCACTAGTACTGACCTCGGACTAGGCGAATTCCAGTGCCTCGAACTCGGCATTTAGCCTAGTACCCCAGAGAGCTCCAAAGGTGCAGACATTCCCCTCGGGGGATTAAACGGATTGCCTTCGGGATAGAAGAACCAGCTACCGCAAGCAAGAGAGGATTTCCCGAAGGCGGAACCTGCGAGCTAGGCAGCGCCCCGAACTGCGAACATAACTCCCGAAGAAGGGTGTTCGTCCCAGAGAACGACCTCGCCCAAAGGACATCGGGAGTACGACAGGAGCATTTAAGGAGCCTCTGACACATCGCCCACAGACGCACCATGTCACCTCAAACGACGCTCTGACACGCCGACGCTGCCTAGGCCTTGTCACAACCTGTCTCGGACTAAGGCTCAAGGGAGCCTACAAACAGCTACTTGTCCCCTTTGTCCAAAGGTACACAGCAGATCTGACCGAACACGTGTCACGATCTGAACGGGCCAGACACTTCTATAAATACCAAAGAGCAGCCCCTTGCAAACGGTTGGTCAGTCAGTTGAGAGGATACGAACAGGCAAGGCCGCTAAACCCTTGAGTGCTCTCTTTCCTTCACCTCTCAGAAAACTAACTTGGGCGTCGGAGGCTCCTCCCCGGAAAAACATCCCGGGGACCTCCTAACCTTTCCTTTTGGGCTCTTCAGGTACCACTCCGTGGGAAACCTCCACTTTGGGCGTTCTCCTCCTCAGGAAGTCCCTCCAGAAACCATCATGTCCTCCAGCGAAGATGTCTCCGGACATCATTTGGCGCCGTCTGTGGGAACCCACCCTCAGGTTGCCGTCGTTGAGACTCGGCGTTCTAACGACAAAGGACTCCCGAAGTCCCTGTCCGCGCCTGAAGTCCAACCGGCCGCTGAGCAAACTCTTCCAGGGACTTCCACGCCCGAGGAAGAATGTCCTCTGGTCATAACCATGAGCTTCCTCCATGACTTCCAACGCTCTGTTGTGGCTGAGATGACATAACAGATAGACAGAAGATGGCCACAACAAGCTCAAACCCAAAGGTCTCCTTCACCGGTACGCCCTCGGGAAAAGGGCCCCAAAGCAGTCCGCCGCAGTTCGGGGAGTGAACACCCATGTGAGGAGTCTTCAACAGAAAATATGCCCCTCGGGGCACGCCTTCCAGGGCAAACGGGGCCTAACCAACCCAAATTCGACGCCGAAGGAGCCCTTTGCCCGAGACGAGGTTACCCTCTCCCCGACGACGAAGCCATTCTCCGAAGAGGCGCCGTCAATCCCCTCCGCCTAAGGAAGAACCTAGCGCCGCCGCCCTCATGGAGAAAATATTGGCAAGGCTGGACAGAGTCGAGAGGCCGATGGCTCGCAGGCCAGTTTGGGCCAGACTGTCTGAGTCTTTTGGTGGGGATCAGTCTCTTTTCACCCGAGCTGTGGTAGAGGCAGCTATGCCAGGTGACTTCAGGGTACCTCGGCTAGAAACGTACGATGGTCGGACCGACCCACAGGCCCACCTGACGAAGTACAGACACAGCATGATGATGCACGGTGCGGACGACGCCACCTTGTGCAAGTGCTTCGAGGTCACCCTCTCTGGGCCAGCAACCGCGTGGTACAACTCCTTGGCTCCAGGAATCATCGGAAAATTCCAGGAGTTATCAACAGCCTTCACCCAACAGTTCATCGGGAGTCGCCCGACGGCGAAGATGCCCGTTCAAATGTTCGACATAGCGCAAAGAAGCGGAGAAACTATACGCGACTATGTCGAGAGGTTCAACAGAGAGGCTTTAAGTGTTCCAGACTTTCGGCCCGAAATACGCATCCTCGCCATGACAAGGGGCCTTCGGAGGGATTCCCAACTCTTCTACGAATTCTCCAAGGACCCTCCAGACACACTGGGCGAATTCTACCGACGGGCCGAACAGCACATGACGGCCGAAGAACTAAGAATGGGCGGACCCAGGCCCGAGCACACCCGTGGCGAGGGGTCCAGCCAGCAGGCACGCTATCCGACCGACCAGCCACCCCGACCCCGGAGAATGCGAGGAAGGAAACCCCCGAACTTCACAGCGCTGAACACCACGAGGACCAACATCCTCATGACTCTGGAGAGGCAGGGAACACAAGTTCAGAGGCCAAGGGCCATGACCGCTGAAAATAGAAAAAACATGAAGAAGTTCTGCCAATTTCATCGCGATCATGGCCACGACACTGAGGATTGCTTCCAGCTGAAGAAGTATATTGAATCGCTGATAAAACAAGGCCAACTTCGGCGGTACCTACGGTTGCCTTCCCCGAAGGGGAGGAAAGAGGAGGAAGGAAAGGTAGAAGATGAGGACTACGACTCCGACAGGCGGAGAAACCGAAGTCCGAAGAGGCGCCCTCCACCCCCTGCGGGAGTCATACAAACAATCACGACGGGGCTCCCATCCTCGGAAAGGAAAAGGAAGGCCAGGGAAATAGCTGTCATGGACTATCAAAGTCCGGCGAAGAAGCTATCCCGAAAAGATGGTTCCACAGTCGTCTTCCCTCACGACGACCCACTCCTGATCATGGCAAGAATTGGAAACTGGGATGTCAAAAGCGTGATCATGGCAAGAATTGGAAACTGGGATGTCGGTATTCTTGATGACGGATCAAACGCTGATGTCCTATTTTCACAACTGCTGCCGAGCTTGGGCATATCCATCAGTGATCTCAGGCCTGTCACTTCACCGACCTTCGGGGTAGGACCGTCCGAGTTACCCGTCCTCGGATGGATCGACCTTCCATTAATGATGAGAGGGACTTCGGTCAAAGGACCAGCTGAGTTGTTTGCCTCGACAATGGCGAGGTTCATCGTCATGGATGTCCCCTCATCATACAACGCCATCCTTGGAAGGCAGACGCAGGGAAATCTGCACATTCGCCCTGACGTGAGATATTTGACTGTCACTTTCGCCACCAAGGAAGGAGACGCAGAAATCTTCATAGATCAGGGCGAAGTAAGAAAGGTGTTCGTCAAAGCCCGAAAAGCCCCAGCAAACAATTCCACACAAGCTGTAGAAGCAGGGGCTTCAAAGTCAAAAAATGGCGAGAAAGAAGTTTCTGGCAAGGTAGAAATGGAAGAAGTGGAACTTATCCCAGAACGAAGTACCCGAATAGGGAAAAACTTGTCCGAAGGAGATAAGAAAAAACTTGTATCCTTTCTGGTAATGAATAAAGACCTGTTCGCCTACTCGCCGAAAGACATGCCGGGGGTAAATCCGCGCGTAGTACAACATAGCCTCAAAGTAAGTCCGGAAGCGAAGCCTGTCCGGCAAAAGAAACGAGGCATCTCAGCCCATAAAAATGACTTCGTCAAATCCGAAGTCCAACGATTATTGGAGGCAGATGTAATCAGGGAGGTCAAGTACCCCGAATGGCTAAGCAATGTGGTGATCGCCACAAAAGAAGGAAGCAACAAACTTCGGATGTGCATCGACTTCAGAAACCTGAACGATGCTTGCCCAAAAGATTCATATCCTCTCCCGCCAATAGATCAACTGGTAGATTCAACTGCCGAATACGGGCTCCTAAGTTTCCTAGACGCCTTCAGCGGCTACCATCAAATAAAGATGGACCCCGAAGACGAAGAAAAAACAGCCTTCATCACCGAGGGGGGGACATACTGTTACACCAGGATGCCTTTCGGGCTCAAAAACGCAGGAGCCACCTACCAGAGGTTGATGAGCAAGGTCTTTAATGACCAAATAGGGAGGAACATGGAAGTCTACGTAGATGACATGATAGTCAAAAGCAAGCTGCCTGTTGACCATGTCACAGACCTAAGGGAGACTTTTCACCAGCTCAGGACCTTCGGAATTCGCCTTAACCCTGAGAAGTGCACCTTCGGGGTAACTTCGGGAAAGTTCCTTGGGTACATGGTATCAGAAAGAGGCATTGATGCTAACCCAGAAAAAATTAAGGCTCTGTTGGAATTCCGAACTCCTGCCACAATAAAAGATGTGCAGAGACTTGCTGGAAGAATAACCTCCCTTAGCAGATTTATTTCCAGATATGGAGACCGGTGTCGAGCATTCTTCAAAGTCCTCACTAAGGCAGCAAAAAGGGAGGACGACCTCGAGAGTAATGATCGTCCTTGGAATGAGGACTGCCAAAAAGCTTGGGAAGAACTCAAAATCTACTTGGCTCGCCTGCCCACTTTGCGACAGCCCCGCGAAAGAGAACCTCTTGTGTTGTACCTCGCCGTCACAGAAAAAGCAGTAAGCTCAGTCCTTGTGAAAGAGGAAGGGGCGAAGCAGTGGCCAGTCTACTATGTGAGCAAGTCCCTGCATGGCGCCGAAATCAGATATCCTTTGTTACAGAAAGCTATATATGCCTTGGTCCTGGCAGGAAGAAGGCTACGACCATATTTTCAGGCTCACCCCATCATCGTCCGAAGTAGTTTACCCCTGCGGGACGTCATGAAGAAGGTTGACCATTCGGGAAGGCTCTCCAAATGGTGTATAGAGCTTGGCGAACACGACATCACTTATGAACCTCGGGACGTCATGAAGAAGGTTGACCATTCGGGAAGGCTCTCCAAATGGTGTATAGAGCTTGGCGAACAGACATCACTTATGAACCTCGGAAAGCCATAAAAGCTCAAGCCTTGGCAGATTTCATTGCCGAGGTCCCCATTACCGAGGACAGCCACCCAAGTCCCGACGAAATGAGCCAGAATGGGCCTTGTACGTTGATGGTGCCTCGGGCGCCGAGCACCAAGGAGCAGGGGTGATCATTAAAGGCCCCGAAGGCCTGGAAGTAATGAAGGCCATTAAGTTCAGCTTCAATGTCACCAACAATATGGCTGAATATGAAGCTCTCATAGCGGGCTTGCGCCTGGCCAGAAAAATTGGTGTCAGAAACTTGAAAGCCCATACGACCAGCTAGTAGTTCGGCAAACAGCAGGGGACTACGGGGCGAAGGATCCAACACTGGAAAAATACCATGAATTAGTAACGAAGCTTGTTCGAGAATTCGACACTGTGCAAATCGAGAGCGTGCCTCACAGACATAACGCTGAGGCAGATGAATTGGCAAAATCAAAAGCATATACTGAGGTGCTAAGCCAGCCGAGCATTACAGTGCTGAGCATAATGACTTCGGGAAGAAGCTGGAAAGACCCAATAAAAACATATCTCGAAACCAATACGCTCCTTGAAGACTCCAGTGAAGCAGCAAAAGTGCGGAGATGCTCCGGTCGTTTCTTTCTAATTGGAGAAGAGCTATATCGGCAGGGATATGCAAATCCGCTACAGAGGTGTGTTGGCGAAGAGGATATTGAAATAATCCTCCAAGAAGTTCACGAAGGCGCTTGTGGTTTGCACATCGGAACCGACGCCCTGGCAGCGGTGATACTTCGCCAAGGATACTTTTGGCCTACCCTGAGGAAAGACGCTAGACGGTTCGTCCAGAAATGTGGTAATTGCCAAAGACATGCAAAAATCCAGAGAACACCCTCGGAGCTGGTGACTTCGGCAAACTATCCCTGGCCCTTCGCCGTTTGGGGCATAGACCTTATCGGGCCGCTCCCGACAGCGCCTGGGGGCGTGAAGTTCTGCGTAGTCGCAGTAGACTATTTCTCTAAATGGGTCGAGGCAGAACCTTTGACGACTATCTCGGCAAGAGAAGTGCGCAAGTTCGTGTGGAAAAACATAGTATGCAGATTCGGCATACCGAGGGTACTAGTGGCTGATAACGGATCCCAGTTCATAGACAAAGAGTTCCAAGAGTTTATCAGCAACCTCGGAACAAAGATGCACTTCGCCCCGGTAGCTCACCCCCAAAGCAATGGGCAGGTGGAAGTATCTAACAGGACCATAAAAGATGGTCTGAAAAAGAGACTGGGGGAGGCAAAAGGGAAATGGCCAGGAGAACTCCAAAGCGTACTATGGAGCTACCGAACAACGCCCCGAAGGGCTACAGGGGAAACTCCTTTCTCGCTCGTCTTCGGTACGGAGGCCATAATCCCAATAGAGGTAGTGCGACCATCAATACGAGTGCAGGTATTTGATGAAAGTGGAAATGACCTTGGCTTAAGAACCAAGCTCGACCTCGTCGACGAACATAGAGAAATAGCGGAACTAAGAAGGAAAACTTTCTAGCAAAGAGTGGCCGCCGCTATAAACTTGCGAGCTAGGCCAAAAGGAATAAAAAAGGGTGATCTCGTTCTCCGAAAGGCGGAATTCGCACCCCGGAGGCCATCACATGGCGTACTTCGCGCGAATTGGGAGGGACCTTATCTGGTTCTTGCCGAAGTACGAAGAGGGGTGTACAAGCTCGGTGACGCCGAAGGCGTGGAATTAAAAAACACTTGGCATTCAGATGCCTTGAAAAAGTTCTATGCTTAGAAGCTTGACGAAATGGTTTACATTGTACAAAGTTAGAAAAATTTTCTAGCTACACGGGCTTCTAAAAGAAAGATTCTTGAACAAAAGATATACTAAAATTCCGCGAAGATGGTCGCCAGAATAAGCATGGGTGTGATTTCCTGAAGTCCCTCAAGCAAGCATGTTCGGGACAATAGGAAATGTAAAACCTTGCGAGAATTTCTAAATACAAAGGCTCACAGAGAACCGATCTAATCTTCCAAAGTCCCTTGAGCAAACGCGTTCGGGGCAAAAAGGAATGGGCAATCTCACAAAAAAAGACTTAGCCAAAATTTCTTACAGGAAAGAAAAAAGTCTTTATTAAACAAACAAGATCGGTTTACAAAGAAGAAGGACTACCAAGAAGGAAAGAGTACAAGGAAGGAGAAAAAGAATCTGCCTAAGATAAATTAGGGATTCTCGGCATCCCGGGAGCCACTAGCCCCTGCATCCTTTTCCACCACCACCGGCACCGGAAGAGTCCGAGGCAGGTTCAAGTGCTCGAGCTTGGACCAAGACCACCGAGGTCCCTCAGGAATATTTAGGGCCTCTAGGAAAGAAAGGTCGAGATCTGGAAACCTCAGAAGAACTTGATGATGGACGAGACAAAACCCGTCTTGAAAACCAACTTTGGTCATCTCGTCGGATTTCCTCTTCTCAACCCCAAGA